>LPNX011217815.1:4050-38263 GCA_001517045.1 Pseudotsuga menziesii | reverse complement strand
ATATATATATTATCTTTTTTAATTTTTAATTTTATCTTTCATTTTTAATCTTTTACTTTTTGTTTTTATCTTTTTTAACTTCTAATTTTATAATCTTTTTTATTTTCAAGTTTTAATCTTATATTCTTTATTTTTATCTTTTTATTTTTAATGTTTTATTTTTTAATTTTTAACTTTTGATCTTTAATTTTTTAATCTTTTTATTTTATGAAGACAAAAGGGACGCCCCACTCAGGAGATCTTCATACATTTATTTTGACCATGGGGGGTTTATTTAAATGAAATTTTGGCAATGCTTAGCCATCCCCCAAACTTAATTACCATGGCCTTATTTGATTTTTTCCTTCAAAATCAAATAATTTAAACTTTTGACTTATGGAACTTAATTAATTCCCTAGAAAAAATAGACCTTGCTTAAACAAAAATGGTCTATCTCCTCAACCACTCATCAGAATGACATGGGACTCGAAGCAGTGGCTTAGGGGGTTTCATAGCAATTAACTTTGCATTCATAGCCCCTATTACAAAATACCATGCTTGAACAATTACATTATTACATCGCAAACTGAGTTAATTAATCACCAAGGGGTGAAATTAATTAACTAGGAAAAATTTAATAAAAATACAACAACATTACGAAACTCCGCAAGACTCTAGACAAACGCCTAGCATGGTCATGAATCACTTTGAAGCCTTAGCCACCTCATGGAATTGACTAGTAGAACGCCCGTCACCACTTTAGAGGATTTTGAGTGAAAACCAAACCGATTAAACTCGTTTACGCAACAAGATCAATTGGAAAGGGAAAAACACTCGATGAGGGGACTTCTCTAACAACCCGTTCCATGGTGTGGCATCCATATCACATGACCCACACTAACACATAAAATTACATTAATTTTCCCACGCAGGGGAGCGGACATTTCGTTTTACAAAGGGGCAATTGCCCTGCAGAAGTGAAAAAATCCTCAGATTTTTCCAAGGTACAACTTGTACAATTATGTACATCTTCATGTACATGGAGTTGCCACCTAGTCGAAATAGGTGGGCAACAGGCCCGGTTAAACGCTTTCTATGTACACACCCTTAATCCAATTACACTATGCCCCATATGTACACAACTGATTCACTTCGTTGCTTTCGCTATAACCTAGCCCAGTAAAACGCGTTAGGGACAAACACAAATCTATTTATATACAATACATTATTTGCACTTTTATGATGATCTTATAATGCATGAATGATTTAGTAATTATTCTCCTACATGTATGAAATATAAACAGATCATTCACCGCCTTTTATCAATTGAAGGATAGTTTTACGCTGATGCTTTGGACCTGACCTTCCTTACTGTGCGAACCAACGGATTGCTCTTGGCAATAAATGACCCTCACTAGTTGGTGTGCTCATTCTCTCAAGTAGGGCTCGACTCAAGATAAATTCTTTATAGGTGGGATCAACTACCATGCATCCTCCTCACCTCCCTATAATGTTGGTCTTTAAATATTACTACCCTACCAGAGAAGCTTGACACCGCCATAATCCATTGAACCACACTTCCCTATGAAAGAGTTAGCAGGAAGCAAGGAAGGAAGGACAATTGTATTTCTCTCTTGCCTAACCGTTTTGATTTATTTCCTAAAGCCTCAAGAATAGAGGTACCAGCTCTTCGCTAAGCAATAGACCCAACACCAGTGCATTTAGAGTAAGTTGTTGAAGTAAGACCAGTAACAAAACCAGTAGGTCCTTAAGCAATGAAAGAAAGAATAGTCGCAAGTAACATAGTTGTAAGCAGCATACCCAGGAAAGGCACATTCCGGGATTGATTATTTGACACCTGCTTTCCCAACCGTTCCTCAAAAGTAGGGGAGCATCCACTACACTTACACTTTTTGAGCTAAAACATTGCTTGCTCCCATATCTGCTTTCTTACTTCCCTCACTAGAGCTAGACACGATTTCTTTTATGTCTAAGCGCATTTACCTGCCTAGAACCTAGACACAGCTTCTGTTATCGCCGCCATAGAGGAGAGGCCTAGCCCAACTGACACATTACCTATGAGATTACACCTTTTTTGTTTACATGCCTTGCCTCACCCCCTCGTAGCTCTATGCCTTGCCCGAAGCAAACCCAACCAAAGCAAACGAATAAGGTTAAAAATTTTTGTCCCTCCTAAGCCTCTAACTGCCCTCCCTCAACTCAGGTATCCCTCCACTCTATTCTTACCCCTTTCATATAAGCAAGCCATTATACCTATTATTGCCCAGAGATCCCAGATTGCCAATGCATGATGGAATCCACAAATGTCCCCAAATTACTTACGCACGTCTTTGCTTTTGAAAGTCTTTTACTCTTATCCTTATTAGATTGTACGAATGCTGGACTTTCTGTTTTTTGTGTCCCCGAAGCCAACCCGAACTGTAGCGAATTGGGCCAGCTAAAATGGGACAATTTAAAAAGAAAAGATATAGCGTAATTACATACCTCTCCTTCCTACGTTGGGAGAGTCGTTTCTCAAGAACTGAGTTAGCTATAAGATGTACTTTTGACCTCCCGGGCAGGGAATTACCTGCCTGAGCTAGAAGATCCCTTACTAGCTCAAGTCCCTCCCTGTTCCAAGTTACTAGATCCTGCCTGAACTTCAGAGATTAGATGGAAGGGGTTTATTTATACCACTCATCTTTACCTTTATATGCTTACTTTTAGACTGGAAGTTGGTTGGACAACTACCCTTCGTTAGATGGATCGTCAGAACTGCCCTATTAATTAACTACTGCCAGAACTGATGGATGAGATTAGCTGGGGGTGTAGTTGCTATGGGGCTTGGGCTCACATACATATAGTTTTGGTTCTCGTAGTTGAGGTTGTTCCATAAATATATGATATCGAGATGAGCCCATGGAGGCGTTGAACTTGCCTAGCAGATTAGTGCAATCTGTTGAAGTCCATAACCAGTAGTCCTAGATTTCATATGTTGAATCCAAATGTGGTTAGTTGTAGTTGGTTGGACAAGATTGTATACATAACTGGGTTGAACTAGCCCAAATGGAGGATACTATGCCTAGGACGGCTCCTGGGATTAGCGTGGATTTAAAGACTAAGGAAATAATGTAAAATCCCATATCTGTCATAGCAAACATGTCATGCAAAGTGGACTTCACTGCAACAATGGAAGAGGAGCTCCATGTAATGAGTAAATCATATGGACTAAATCCGTTCCTAACCAAAGAGAGTAACGGGAATGATTCCAAGAATAAAGCCCAACCCCACTATTGGTTTACCTTTCTTTCATATTTTTTCGTTCGCTAGCTCTTTGAGGGGCCAAAGAAATAAGTAAAGGGTGAGGCTAAAGGTCACACATTTTGTGGTACACCCAATTGTAGGGCTTTAGTGGCATAATCAGAAATTACATTGATTCTTCGCCATCCTTCGTTGCTAACTGTTTTCCCACCTTGAAAATTTCTATAGTACTTATCCAACTCAATTTTATAAGCATAATCTATGTGGGCGAAGAGTGGACAAGGTACCTCATCAGTTTATAGGTGGCAATGGAGGGGTTAAATTAGTGGAATGCCTTTTTAGGTTTAGGGATATTGCCTTTGTCCATTACATTTGAGATCCCAACCTTTTCTATTTTTCATATCCCGGAGTCTATTTCTGGGACATGCAAAGTAAACTTATCATTGGGACATGGGAGGCTATTACCCGCCATACTTGCTATATTTTTAATTAAATCCTAGATGTTGGGATCTGTTGTTATGAACCTCCTATTAGTAATCTTAAACTCTTGAGCTTGCCCGTGCATATATCAACATCCATTGATACTAACGTTCTATCAATGACCCCACATTCCCAGAGCCTACGTATAAATTGTATTCAAGACTTTGTTTACTTCAGTTATAACTTCAAACCCTTGCTCCACATCCTTTTGAGTATCACTTAGATACTTCTTAAACTGCATGTTTAGACCATAAAACCCTAGGTCAAATTGCACACGCTCTTGAAGCTTCAGGATATCCTCAAAAACATATCCCTAGATTGTGCTCCTTCATTATGGACAATTACTTGGCATCTCCCAAAGATTCCTCATACCTTATTTTCCAGGTTTCTTTTTATCATTTTATGGCTACCACTTGGGATCTCTCCTAAAACAGTTTATTCTCGGTTTATTCCAACTCCTGTCTTTGTTTCTTCAGATCTTTATTTATTCTATAATCTAGGTTTTAGGAACTGACTATTTTGACTGAGGCCTGTTGATGATTTACCTTCTATTCCTCCACCTCCTAAAGGAGTTTCTCCATGTTCTGTTGGAGATGGGCTATACCAGCATCACCTGTTCCAAGAAACACAATCCAAGGAGTGGAAGTTAAATCAATCCATTTTTGTCTTAACTGAAATTGCATGGTCTTTATCTACTGCCTTGCCTCATTATATAGGATGGTCATTACTATATTGTTGGCCTGTATTACCTCCAAAGATGTTACCCATTTTTAAAGGGATTTATTTTGGTTATGCCCTTGCTTCTGGTGGCGTAGTTGGCTATCCTATTTGGTCAATTGTACCGAAGCGTAACGCCAAAGGGACCTTGTGTAAATAATAGGAGTCGGGGTGATACCAATAGATCAAGGACTTATGCCTCTGTGTCCTTCGCCTGGGTCATTTACTTGGCTTGGATCGACTGTGACTAGAAAATAAGAGACTAGGTAAGCTTATGGATTTTAAACTAAAGGATATGCATCTAGATCAAGATCTCTAACTAAGAAATGAACTACTAATACTAGAAGATATCAATCTGCATATGCTTATGCGGATAGATCGGCTTCTATAATAACGGGAATGGGTAGCTCCGCCATTGCTACTGGATAAATTGGGTCGAATGCCTTTACCTTTGCGCTTGCGGGTTCTGTCTCCGGATCTACTGCTCACCCACCCTTGCTTCTGTAGAGTAAACTTCTTAAAATGGGCTTGTTTTTGGTAAACTACAAGTGCCTTTGTTATAGCTTGCTTTGTTCCATCTACCTTTGCAGCTGGTTATTGTGTTGATAGCCTCGCATATGGATTTGGATCTGCCTTTGCTTCTCCCCGCAGCAGAGTACCTAATCCCAAATCCAATTGATCCTGATGTCTTCCTCGGCCTATCTCTAGTGGTTGGTAGAGAAGGACACCACGGATCCTATATTTACCCGTTTCAATATTGACTTTTAGTCCTATTGGTATATCCATTAATAGATAAGCGGGCCAAACGATCCACTAGTGAGTGCATTGAATAATTGGTGTGACATCCATTTACTAATCTGGACCGGCCTATCTCTCGTTATTAAGGCTTCCATTACTAGGCTTTCAAAGATAGTAGGAACTACTGTAAGATGCACATAGTATCCAGCCTGCGTATCTTGCACATAGATGCCCGGTATCCCAGGGACTATTTTTACTAGCCATATGGTGGGTTTCTGTCTCTTTAGATCCTTTCGAATGGACTTACTGATGACAAGTATTATGCCTATAGTCTTACCTAGACGCATCATGTCATTCTCCACCTTTTCATTGGTGCATGCTCTTTGATGAACAGATCCCAGCCAATCATCCTTTTGAGGTTAGGGGCACATCCCAATTATTACATGAGGTTTGATGCAAATTCCCCCAAACCCTAACTGAATCTACTTCCCCTGCTACTTGTTCTCATACCATACATATTGCTCAGGGGCAGATTTATACTCTATCCTAGTATAAATCTACCCAGATTGTCCCCTATCAAGTATCCTAGTCATCATCCCATCAAACATACATATTGCAACTCATATATGTTTGCTAGCTTTGAACCACAGGATATTTTTATAAATCCTGATCCATACATATCTCATCTATACTAATCTTTCGCATTTTAAGCATTTGTATGCCTGAAAATAAATCACATATAACATTTCATAAAAAATAAGCAAGAAAAGGTTTTAAGAGATTCTCCTTCTCATTCCTCTGCATATAATGGAATTCAACAGCATAGTTGTCCTGTTCCACAGCTTTTCCCATTACTAACTTCTGTCTTACTAGCCGCCTGCATCCTATATTGCTGCTACCATTCCTTGGTATATCTGCAGCCTTTGGATGCCTTGGGCTGCCTTGCATTCATCTTGAGGGTCTATGGCTCACACCCTCCTTTTATGCTTAAGGATGTATCTCCTTGTAGATTGGTATTTACATACCTCTCGTTACCTTGCTTCTTGTTATTCACAACAAGAGTTATAGCAACCTAGAGCACCACAGCTCTTCACCATCATCTCTTTGCTACAATCAGATTACATATGATGATTAGGATCATTCATAGTCTGCTTGTCTGTTTCTGGTTTCCTATACCTGTTATGGTCACTTTGAGGTATTCCATAACAAACTCCATAAGCCAAGAGTTCCTATGGATCTCTCCTGTGGTTCCAACATGTTAAACTGGTCACCATTAAGGCATTACATGCATCCTGGCATGTTACACCAGCTGCCATTTTATCCAATCCTTCACTGTTCTTATGGGCAACCTTTCACAAATATCCAATCAACACAATTGATTCTTTTATGACATGAGTCATCATCACTGTTACCTGAACATTTATATAAAAGCAATTCTATAAATGAAATCCCTTCTAGCTCATTGTCGCAATCCTCACTGCAGTGCATATATTCTGGCATGATATACCAGTCACCACTTGGTCCAAATTACTCACTGTAATCGACCCAAAGGTTCAGGTTTGTAGTATTTAGCCTTCTTTATTCCAGGCACTAAGCCTTCCTGTTATCATCACAATAAAGATATAATGAGCTGGAATATCCGAGCTCATAAAGACTGTCCTCATTTATCAGGTTACTCTTAACCATTCTATAATCATATTTATAATTCATATCTTTCAGAGATGACAACCAGCTTGTAGATCACAACAAGCTAACATTCTCTCCTGGGTGTTATATAGAAGATGAAATCCTTTCCAGTGCTCATCCTGTGTTATAACACACAGGCTTTTATTCCACAGCCCTTACTACAATTAATTATATAAGATTTACAATGCAGGACATAGCTATGCACCTGCCTTTAAACTTTTAAACTAAGAAGAACTGGTAAATTCACGTCCAACGGAAGGTCCAGAGGGCTCGACTAAAAGGTCCAGAGGGCTCGACCATAAGGGAGAGGACTGGAAAGGTGGCATGGGTAACAGTCTAAGAGTTCACACAACCCCTATAAAACTGGTAAATTAAAGAAAGAAAGGTGACGTGTCAAGACGATGATATAGATAATAGAGCGCAGACCTATAAAACTGGTAAATTCAGTAAGAAAAGGTGGCCTCTTCTTAAGCTTTTATTCTCTGTAATGTCCTCTTCCAATTAGGCCTTAAGGCCCCAAAACCGTTAACCTATGTGATTCCTGTGGGTTCGAGTGGTTACTGACAGCTAGGGAATCAGCTAAGAACTGATGCCATCCATAGAAGATCTAGGGCATCATCATTTGGTCGAGAAGGGCCACCGGGGCCAAAGGTCACCTTCGTGCATGCCATCCTAGCATTATTTAATAATGCATGCACTCTTTAAGTCTCCATCCGCATGCATACAAGTCAACGGCAAACTAGAAGATAAAGTGACCTAATTAGGTCAAAGATTAGGTTTTGCGCAGTTGAACTTTATAAATAGAGGATAAAGAGAAAGGAGACTTCACTTTGGATTATGACTATTTTGGGAGCTCTTGGATAGCAGCACAGCAGTTGGGGTTGGAGACGGAGTCTTCAGCTAACAGGATTTCGGCAGTGAAACATTTGTCCTAGTCTTATTCCGGGTAAGCCATACAGGTTCACCACTTGTTCTTTATTCATTCATCAGTTATCTAGTACATGGTATAGATCGTTGCAGGGACACGTGTGCAGCCGTAAGAGGGGGTTTTCAGCCAGAAAGCCCTAATCAGTTGTTGGGCCTTCAAATCTCAGTTTCCTTCTGAAACTCAGGCACCATTCTCATCATCAGCTTCATACTCCGATACCCGGTGATTATCAAATCCATTAGGGCTCATCCGAAGCAGTTATTAGCAGTTTCGAGGTTCCAGGGCGTGAGTAGCTGCCTCTCTGAAGCAATTCGCTACCCTACCTAGAGGTCTCAGAACCTCTGCATGCATTAGGCATTCTCTCCGGCACTGAAAACCTATCGACCCGGCAAATTCACAGTTCCATCGGACACCTCCTTCCTTGAGGGCGTCACCCTTTTCTGACTGGGGCGTCTTGTTGCTGGGGTTCACCTGGAGCAGGGGAGATCCACCTATTTCCGATCCAGTATCCGGTGCTTGCATACTTTCTCCGGAGCAGTTCAGCCGGCTTATCAGTGGTAAGTGTTCATTCTATCTCGCAAACCCTAACCCTAATTTTTCCTATAAAATAGGGATTTTTGCTTGGCAGTTTGCATGCCCCGTTGTATCAGCATATTTGTATAGAAATAGAAAATATTGGGATTTGGGATATTACATTCTCTGAACCTCTACTTCCTCTTGATCAACAATTCTCTTAAGTCTAGCTGCCTCTTCCTTCTATCTCCTAAATCTGGCAGCCTCCTCTTGTTCCTGTGTGAGCTTAGCTAATGTGACCAGGTGTTTTTTTCTGTCTTTTAATGTCCCTTTTACATCCAGCTCCTGCACATCGAAGAGATACACCATCCTTTTATACATATCCTCATCAGCGTCTTCTTCATGAGTGTAGGCCCATCCATACTGGATCTTGTCGCAGTAGTCTCAGACAACACCAAGAGGATCATGCCTCTTGAACCTTATTTCCCAAAGTGATAAGGTTCTATCATCTCAACTTCTGCAAGGGCTTGCACTTTGTTCTCCACTATATAGTTATTGACCTGGATAGGCAAGGTGGGCCGTGGTTTCCTTTTCTGTTTCAGGATACTTGAAGCTACACCATGTCCATAGGACTGGTACATTATCTCTTGGAGGACTATCCTATCAGTCACATACAAAGGCAACAAGCGCGTTGCCCTGAAAGATCCATATGCCCTGATGTACACTCCTTGCTCTGTCAAATACCAATCACCCAGACTGCCAACTACAGTCTGTGCCTCTTCAGTCATGCAAGGAGTCTGAGCTTCATAAAGGAGGGCATATATATGAGAGAAGACATGATTGCAGATCCTTGTGATGTCAGATCTATACTTGTGCTCCCATAGGATCTTGCAACAAACCTGCACTGGTCCACCTCCATCCAATCCCTGGAAACTCGTTGGAGGCACACAGAGCATCAAGCATCTAAGAAGACATATATAAACCCTTTGGATAAGGCCTTTTCACTTCTCTGATTGCTTGGTCCAAGGCTGATGAAAAAATAGCTTCCCAGTTGAACACTGATACTATAGTGAGAATCTCATTAAGCACATGCACCCATGATTCTTGGAAGTTGGAACCATCCTGTTTTCCATACAGTCTTGAGAAAATAAGAACTGCCATCCTATAAGACTTCTTTAGTAGCATAGTGCTATAGGTTCTGGAAGATTTTATATATTCCTTCCTTGAAGATATTGAGTCCCCTTCCTTCCTTGAAAAGATATTGGAGTGACAAGTATCATCCCGGTCTATCTCTCTATCCAAAAGGTCCAGGAAGGTAAGGTCGGTATCTCTACATCAAGTTTCATCCTGGTCTATCTCTTCTCTCTAGTTTTATGCCCATGAATAAGTATCTTTCCATCAGGTTTCATCCCGGTCTCAAGCGGCGTAGCATAGCAGAATAACCCGCCTCATGCCAAATCTCTAGCTATCTGGCCTGCCATGGCTGCTCATCGTAGGAGCAGGTGCCACTATGTTGCAATGCCTATTTAGGTATCCACATCAATGTCCTCCAAATCCTTCAATCCTCACTTGGAGACTCCCAAAAGTAACTGCTTGAACTATTGGTGCAAGTCAGCCAACAGTCTCTCTAAATCCACCTCTAACCATGCTCGCTGTACAGCTACTCCCAGTCCTGCTCTCCCATCTCCAGGGCCTCTCTGTTGACCCACCATTGTTTTTTTATCTTGGCATTGGTATGTCCATTGTCTCACCGGCCTCACTGGCCCACAGGTCAAATGCATCATCAGTATCATGTGTATCTCATAAATTGAAATAGAAATCTAGACATATTCAAACTATCCTAATGTAAATACAAAAAACAAAAAAAGGTACTCACCCATAGGTACCCAACCCTCTCCTAGGGGCCTCAACAGATGAGGATCTACCTTAAAATCTAGCATATGGATATTCCTTAATAACCAAGGGCTACTACTCCCAGTATGTGAAGAAGTTAGTGGTAAATACATTCCCCACCACTCCTCCCCCAACTTCGGCCATCAACTCTCCTCATCTCTGCATCCACGGCTACCTGACCAACCTCCCCTGTTAAAGTAGATTCCCCAGTAGCTTCTCCAGTTGAACC
Organism: Pseudotsuga menziesii; assembly: GCA_001517045.1. Taxonomy (NCBI): domain Eukaryota; kingdom Viridiplantae; phylum Streptophyta; class Pinopsida; order Pinales; family Pinaceae; genus Pseudotsuga; species Pseudotsuga menziesii. The sequence goes on along the minus strand of LPNX011217815.1, from coordinate 27,839 downwards.
AGTCTAACAAACATCAATTGAATATGGAGGATCTGTCCTAGCAGCAGTAGATCCAGTCTTCCCAGCCTCACCAGTTGAAACAGTATTTGTTGGAGTTATGAAAACAGTACCAGCAGAAGAAGATCCTGTTTTACCAGCCTCTCTAGTTGAACCATCTTTTGTAGTCGTTTATAAAGCAATACCATCATAAGTAGATCTTGAATTTCCAGCTTACTTACCCAGAAGCATACTTTAATTAGCAGTTCTTCTTTTTATAGGAGTCAAAGCAGATTCGGTTGAACCAGCCTTCTCAGAAGCTGCAGTCCCAGTATCCGCAGTTGAAGCGGTATAAGTTGAGCCGCCAACAAAGGATAAAGAATAAGTAGATTCTGTATTCCCAGCTTCTCCAGTATCTTTTCTTGTTGAACCTACATAATTCCTAGTCCCAGCTTCTCCGGTTGAACCCGTTTCCGTAGTTGTTCTGAAAGCAAGCAGTCCCGACAGTTGATGAACCATTATCTCCCGCCTCCTCAGTTCCAAAAGCAGTTCCATCCTAAGTAGTTAAACTAGTGGTTTTCCCAGCTGAACTAGATGCAGAAGAATTTGATCAGCGGTTCCAGAAGGATCAGAAGCACCTGTTGAAGAAGATCCTGTCTTTCCAGTTGAACCAGTACCAGTAGAAGCATTTCAATTAGTCCGAACAGCATAATAATTCCCAGCTGAAGTTCCCGGGGCATCAACAGAACCAGCATCGTTACTGGCAGCAAGAGGAGTTCCAACAGAATCAGCTGTTGAAGTAAAAGCTGTTAAACTAGTAGGAGGAGTTTAACCAGCAGTCCTGGCTTCTCCAGTTGAAGCCTTATAAGAAGCACTCGTTTTAGGCAATTACGGTCAGTTAAGGGCAGTTGGGGCAAGTTAGTTCCCCAATGAACCAGTTGGGCTAGTTTAACAAGACAGTTGGCACTCTAGACGAGTAAGCAATTCCTCATCGAGTAAATAACTCTTCATCAACAAGTAAGCAACCAAAGCAGTAGGGCAGTATATAGATTAACTTAACAGTCAGCGTAGCACCACACGAAGCACCACACCCTGGCGATAAAGTGTACTTTCAACTAGCAAAGGAAAGAATATATGGATTAGAAATAGAAGGGCAAGTTAAAGAGCAAAGGCTCTTGAAAGGCTAGGGTAGGACAATGGATAGATGGATTTGACAGTCAAAAGGGTGGGTGGATAGAAACTTTCCTTCCTCGAATGGGAGTCCCCTTTCACATGACTTGTCGACGTATCAATCACCTCGCCTCATTACTTCCTATAGGAAAGCAAAGCCTTACCTTTTCTTTTGTGTTGCCTACCTGGGTAAATTCCTTTCATAGCTAGAGTAATCAGTCAGCCCCGCTAACGGGTGAAACTATATACTGGATAGGATTTTGTTATTTGTACTGATAGGCTTGGGTGGTTTAAACATTTGTAGGGATGGGTTTGATTACTGGATAGGAAAGATATTCTTATAGTTACTTTATGTCCTTCCCTTCCCGTCCTTTATGGACTGGAGATAATACCTTTACTGGTTGTTTGGCGAAACTAACCCCTCCTGGCACCTTCCAATAAATGGTAAATTGAGAAAGATAAAGTGGCATGCATGGGTAGTGGATCCAGCAGCATTTGTGAGATGAGGTCCAGAAGCCCAGGAGACCATCCAGCAGTATTGGAAGAATAGGGGCTCCTTGCTTTATATACGTAATTATACAACAACCGACTCAGAAACTTATAATGTTGCACTATCATTAGTGGCGTGCTCCCACTCTGTCTGCTGCTCGAATTGCATATCAACATAAGTAAGCATCATAATTCCTTCCCCATCCATTCGTGGTAGGAACCCTGTATTCCATATGGGTAAGCCACCCTCGTCCTGGTAACATGTCAGTCTGCCTCGGGCGTTGAGTAAGGGAAGGCAAGTTCTTATCTATCAGGTGAACGCAAGCATCAAGATATATCTCAGGAAGTAGGAATAATCACTAAGTAATTGCATTCAATCCCACCGGTTGGTTTTCTTTTCCTCCTATCCCGCCCGAGTTCATTCTCCCAGCCTCGGGTTCGCCCATCGTCGATTCCTCGACCAGCCAGCAAGCAGCAAGCGAGGAGTTGTTAGTTGGGCTATTGAAGTAGTTCTTGGAGTTGGGCTAAGGCAAGCGAGAAAGGGAGCACCAGCCAGTTGGAGTTGGTGGGTCCAAAGGATCCTCTATTTACGTGTGATGGTTTGATTCGTAAAGCAAGCGTCAATTGATCAAGCAGGCGGTTCTCCTGTGCCATATCGGTTCTAAGTTCTAACATCCCTCCTAGGTATGTTTAGCGTAAGAAAGATCTAAACGGGAAAGCAGCAATCGATCAGCGGGTAGGTTCTCGTGGTGGGCATAAGGTTAACTGTGTACTTTTGGTGGACCCGTGTATGTGCTCCTTTCATCTAACCACCTACTCTTGCATCTGTCCGCTCCTTCCGCCGGCAACATTGGCATAATATTATTAATTTCTCCATCCATGCCTCCTTTGGTGAACTCAATCTATCTCGTCTAGCATTAACATGGCTTAATCGATATGCTCATATGGAAACAACATGGCTCCATGTCTTTTCTGGTGGGAAAATGCGGGCCATCTCCATTTTCTGGTCCAACGTTGATGCGGGCCTTCTCTCTTGCCTATTAAGGGTGGAAGGGCATCCCGGTTATAATGGGTAACCGCCCTAAAAGGGCAGTTGCTTTGATGGGTCACCACCAAGCCAAGACAAACCAAGTAACCAAGAGAAGCCGAGGAGCCAAGTTTTCAAAGGTCCATATGATCCTACCTAGTGGCCAAGTATTCTCGAAACATTTGAAATAGGCATAATGCCCTAGAAAAGGGGGGTGGGGTTAATACTAGGGAGAGCCCACGGTTCGACGAACAATCAACTAACCTTATATTCATCTGCCTGCATTTCCCCCCTTCAATACCCTACTTACTTATGCCCCAACCACTTGCTTCAGCTAGGAATGCTCAGTAGATACAGAACTATTCACCTTTACCCTAACGAACCTTGTTACCACATATTTACCCACCAGAAGACCTATGCCCAACCTATTCCCTCCTCTCAATCCCATCTCTTCCCCTTCCCTGTCCTCCCTAACCAATATCTACCTGCTCTATGTCTTCCTCAATAAGTCAGTTTATGTTACTCAGTCTCGGTTTCTTAGGTAGCCGTATAAAAGGATTATCCCTAGGTCCACCTAAGAGCGATAGTCTCCCATTTATGTGAGGCAGGCATTCCTACCCAGCCCAAACATGTCCTACGGAGCCTGGACATTATTCCCTTCTCCTAGTTGACCGGTTAGTGCTGGTGGGTAAGTGGTTAGTGCAGTTCATGCTGCCTCCCTCAGCGTAATCATTACGTGGAAATTTCTTGTCTTTCTTGGGCTGGCTACTGGTTACCTGACTTGCTCGAAGCTGTCATGTCTCAGTCTAACCGACCCTGCCAGTGTTAGTATGCATCCGAGAAACTGAATTCCATTTACGCTAGCTTACAAACAAGCACTAATGGGATTTGATCCAGACGCAGGTTCCCCTACGGCTACCATTTGAATAATCTTTTCACTTCTTGAAGAATAGCGGTCCGTTCCAATTAGACCACTTTTGTTATAAAGCTCTACCCACTAGGGGGCCCCTATTGCCCTCCAAATGGTCCCCTCCCCCGCCCGACCAGCAAGTAGAGAGAAAAAATGATCAATGAGACTTATTGCCTTACCATCGGCACTCACTCCTCATATGGGTTCCGGGTCCGGGTTAGCCCATATAGTTTTCGACCGGGAAAGCGCTACTCGATAGAGTGCGATTCTCGGTCGGCATTAGAGCATCTAATGCGTAAGCGTCCCCTGTTAATCTGATTTAAATTTCTCTGGATCAGGTTCGGCTTCGGCATCTTCCTCTTCGGATTATTCTTCCTTTTCAGGATCTTATTCCTCCTCCGATTCTGAATTGGATTCTTCGAAACCCTACTTGAACTCGACACTTTCACCCTTTTAGTTCTTTCCTTCTTCGCTGCCATCCCCACTCTCTTAGATGTACCCTGATTATCGCTCTTCATTTCATTACTCACCCTAATTCACTTCATACTTAGGTCCTGGAGGGAGTATAGAATATGGAATTTGTGTATAGGGTATGGGTAGCCATGCTCCTCATCAGGAATGTTGACTTCGAGTGGAGAGGATTGCTTTCGGGTTGTCTTGGAGCTCTCATTTCCTCGCATAGTTGACTTACGAGTTTCTTTCCCAACGAAGTTTAGTGAGTGCCTTGACCTAGCTTGGGTCACACCATTTTGATTCACTTAGTAAATCAACCATGGTGGTTCTCCAGTTACCTCGTCTTTGTTGGACTACTCATGGATTAAGGTCTTGCCACGGACAATTATTATATTCTTATTCCGAGCTTTATAATAGACCAACTTCAATTTGCTCTAGAAGTCCATTTTTGCTCGTTGCACCTCGTATAGAGGTGACTCACACTGGTTAGAAGTAGCGATTGCTTCTATTTGGAAATAGAAAGCTTTTAGAGCGAGTCCCACCTTATGGGCAGACTTGACTGTCTATGCTCAGCTTTGACTACTTACAGGCTCACCTCATCCGTGCAACGACAGCGAGAGTTCTTCCCCTCTTTTTCCTTTCGAGTCCAATCATCCTTATGAAACAAAGATTCTAATAGTGCAACTAGACCTTTAGGGATAACATTTCCTCGTAGGTTGGAAGATCCCAAACTCATAATATTGGCCTCGCTTCATATGCCGAGGTTGGGGTTCAAGAACATAATTGATTTACTATCTTCTTCAATTCCTTCTGCTGCTGGATCGAGGTTTATTTCTCTGTCGGCAATTGATCTTCTTTCACCTACTCTACTCCATTCATCTTTTTATCATTGCCAACCCACTTCGTAGCTTTTCGTTTTCCCTTCACGAGTAACCCCTTCAGGTGTTTTATTTTCAGGTTGGTTTAACTTAACCAAAGATACAATTGAATCCCACTCAAGCTTTGTATCTGGGGTTATAAACACTCTTTGACTTGGCACAATAAGGTAGAGCTCATTAGATACTATATGTAAGTTTGGAAGGAAGGAATTTATCAAAATCCTAGTCACAAGAAAGAATAGTGATCAAGAATAGTCCCATCCCATTTGTCCATCGCATAATCAATTGAATATATGCGAGAGGCAGTGATTCGATATGTATATGATTATTTCCCTACCCTTTTCGCAATTAAACAGCTTTGTTGGTGTATAGTGTGGGTGGCATCATTGGAATTGCTTTATTCACTTTTAGGAAACTAAAGCCAGATGATCTTGGAAAGGATAGCTTTAGTGGGTTAGCACTTTTAGACCTTTCGTATTACCTTTAGAAGCCTACACAATGAATGGGAGTTTGACTTACCCTGCTTGTCTTGGATTGTTTTAACTGCTTTTCTTTTTTAAATACTCATCACCTAACCTTCGTGAATGGAGTGATCCCTTAACAATCCACTTGCTGAAAGAATTTTACTTGGGAACTATTACCACTATTGCTTGCGCACCGCTATGTCCCTGTCTACCTTGCCTAAACTTAGGTTTATCTGCTCTATAAACTCATCTTTATAAACCTCTATTTTATTTGTTATTGTGTCCCAAATGAGTTCCTTGTACGAGCGTTCAAACTACTTGCTTGAGGGAATGCTTACTTGGTACGGCTTAGGCCTATTCTATTTTGAATATGTTTTATACCCTCTTTATTGATTGCGCACCTCCATTTGATTTATCCTATGTGTTTTTAAGTGATATAGCATTCGCACTTAAAAAAACCTTTACACTAAAAACACATCTGAACCGGACCCAGAACGACCCCTGAAACCCCTCATGCACACACCCCGCTGCTCGCACGCAATACATAACAATCTCATGTACCGATGCGAGGTCTAATCAAAGGCCCTTGACCTATACCCTCGACCCTACAACTCCACCTCTACCCTCTACCCTAAACATTTGAATTAGAAACCTCACATACCGCTTAATAAAGAACATTAGGGGTTCCCCTTTATCTCTCCACAGGAGATACCCAAGAAGAGAAGGAGTTTCGCCCGTCGATCCAACAAACGACAATGATTATGCTACCATGTGACCCACCGGACCAAGAGGCTACCACAGGGAGGTGCATTTACAAGATCTGATAGTAGAACAAGGTTTCTACGTATTTTATGTTATGTACCCTTGTAATAATATCGTATATAATGCTAGTTACTGCACCTATAACCTTAAGGGTAAGGGGAAATATTTAAATGGATCCGCTTATGGCTACTATATTAAGCAACACCGTTTGGCGAAGGCAATAGTTTTGGTAGACCAGTTTTTTTTTTAAATCTTATAATTTACATTTTCCTACTGTAGATCAATCTTCTTTTAGGTGGTCGAAACAGGGTTCATCGCAGGTACTAAAATAGATCTTTTATCACTCAAATTTGGCATTTCATGAGCGGAGCTGCTTGTCCTTCCGAGGGCAAGGAGAGTTCTATATAATTACTGGAATGGATTCATTCGTTGAATGGGGATACTCAACAGGGTTGCTTGGCTTATAGGCAGGGCTTATGGGATGCTTAGCTATGACTAGCAATTTTCTGTCTGGCTATGACTTACTATCAACGGCAAGGTCGAAGCAGGCGACGAGAGAAGCATGCATGTAGAAGTTCGAAGGCAGAGAGCAAGAAGATGATATTTATTCTCAGGCGATAAGTTATAGAGAAGAAGTTTATATATAGGAACTGCCAAGAGGTATAGAGTTGATCATAGGTTGAAGGTGGCAAAAGATAGATCAGTCGTCAATAGGTGGGACTGCATCAAGTGAGTTGTTTTACTCACTAACTCGCTAAAGACAGTTTCAAGGCTAGGCTAGTAGTACCTCTTGGCATGACAACCTTAGGACAGAAGTGTATCAGCTTTCACTCTCAGTATAAAGCGCTAGTTCAATACTGCTTAAGACTTGCTCTATGGAACCTATTCTCAAGAGGCAAGTAATAAAGTACAGTGCCCATGGGAAACCTACTCAATGGACTAAGCAAAAGTAACTTACTCTAATGCTAATACATTTTTCTCCTTGACGAAGGTAAGTAAGTCTCTTGCTTACGATGTAATTTGACTTGGGGGCGGGAAAATAGGACACACTGTCTCCCCTACCCATTATATTGCAGCTTCTTGAACTACTCGCATTTATAGAGACTCACACTATGTGCTAAATATGAGAGTGCGACGGTAGCCTAAAGCTGGTAAATAAGTTACGTCGCCCTATTTGATTGAAGTCACAGGTAAGGGATTTCTCCTGCATCTTAACTCTCTCTACAATTGAAGGAATAAACATAGAAGAACTATATCTCTCCAGTAGAAAAGAGAAGGAAGGGTGAGCGAGGTACGAGCAAACACTATATTTTAGGGTAAGGGAAGGCCCTGATACACTACCTTACAGTGCCCGAATTTCCAAAATTTGATCAACAAGGCCATGCCAGCTTGAAGTAGTTAATTTACTCGAAGTTGGATATTTAAATTATTAATATTGGGCTTCATAGATTATGAAAATGTACAGTTGGGGATCTTTTTAATCAACCGGAACCAAATGCTTATTCATCAAAGGTTTTTATGCGCCAACCCATGCCTATTATACAGACCCCACTAGAATCTTTTGGTTCTTCTCTAATTCCGTTCCGAAATCTTATGTTTCATATGCAAAGGAAGAACTTTTCTGAAGACGCCTTCTTATGGATATTATTTTAAATACCTGATATCTTTCTAAGGGAAACGCAACAGAAATCCTAACTATATGTAATTATGCCACCCATACTATTTCATTTTTCCCATAGTATTTCATGTTTTCGCATTTCTAATTTATTTAATTCGAAGAGAAAGCCACAAAAAGATATATATATAATTATACGTAATTATGCCACCCCACCATACTCGTGTTATCACGTATATCCCACTTCGGGTCTTCATATTTGTTGCTTCATGTGGGATAACCCTAATTGCTACACGGACGGAATCACTTCGGGATATTTGATTCGCTGTGAGCTGGCAAAACTATAGAAATCCCACCCATCCAGTCATTTCAGAGCCCCTTTTCCCAGTCCTACCCTCCTTACTTTTTACAACATCGAATTCAAGTGCCCACAAGTTGGTTGATGAATTACGGTCTCAGAACTGTAGACTTAGAGTTTTATACCAGTCCATCCATCGTCGGGAAGGACAGACATACCTCCCTAAAAGTAATACAAGCTTTAATGTTGACACATAAATCCCTTGTGCCAGACTGTGCCCGACCCCTTACATCAAGAAAAGCTTCTTGGATTGGGTGCGTGGGTTGAACAATGTTGTTTAATTTACCCAACTTCTCTTATACTTATGAGCATGCTATCCACTTGGCGTCAACCCTTGATGATATACCGGCTTACCACTCCGGAGTACCAGTTCAAGAAGAATGACGTTGAGGATGCAGTGTCGAGACTTGAAGGGAAGTCTGTAGTGTCTTCCATATGGATCTACAAGATCCAGCATGCAGTAGATGGCAACATCGTGGGATACAAGGCAAGATTCGTCGCACGAGGATTCTCACAGAAAGAAGGCATAGACTACGAAGAGACATTTGCACCAGTGACGAGTCAAGTATACGTAGAGAAGCCACTATGAGTTGAGACACATAATAGGTAGACTCATGTGTGCAAATTAAAGGCGGCCTTGTACGAGCTCAGAAGGCACCCATGGGATAGAACATACAGTTACATAAGGAGCTTGAAGATCACCTAGAGTGATAAAGATCTTAACCTTTGCTACAAGATTGAAGATGAAAGCCTATAGAGGATGACAAGCTCACAGATGGGTGCGAGAAGAACTTTTCAACAAAGTTCAAGATAAAGGATCTTGGTGTCCAGTGACCCTAGATGGATACATAGAATATTAGTAGCAGAGGAAGCTACTTGTCACTCCATTACAGAATGTTTCAATACATAGAGTACGAAAGGCAGAGGGAGAATGATGCTTCGCTTTAGAGGGAGTGACTGCAGAAGATCCTGAGGTTCGACATGGTACGACAGGATGGACAGCTTACTGATGGCTCTAGGCTTTACTGAGTGTAAAGCAGATTCCAACCTTTACTTCAAGGTTGAAGGTGGAAGACCAGTGATGCTCCTGTTATATGTCGATGACCTGTTCCTGACAAGAAAAAAGGAACTCATTAAAGTTGCAAAAGGAGACTTGTTGCCAAGTTCGAGATGAAGGACTTGGGTATGATGCACTACTTTCAAGGCATGGAGGTGTGGAAGAGTGCGGATGGAATCTCCCTTGGACAAGGGAAGTATGTAGTGGAGATCCTGAAGAGGTTCGGGATGATGGACTGCAAGACCATGGCCACACCTATGGCATCGAACCTGAAGTTATTGAGTGATGCTTCATCATAGATAGTTGATGCCACGATGTATTGTCAAATGATTTGTTCATTAATGTGCCTGACGAATACAAAACCAGACAAATGCTTTGCTGTGAACGACCTGAGCCAATTCCTGACGAATCCGAGACATGCTCACCTGGTTGCAAAGCATGCAGTAAGGTACCTATAGTTGAGTATGGGCTCAAGTATGATACGAATCAGTAGACTAACCAACATGGTTATGTTGATTCGGATTGGTAGCGCCACTGAGAAGAAGAGCACCTTGGGTTGCTTCTTCAGTTTAAGATCCAGTATGGGCTACTGGTTTGGCAGGATGGAATCCTGCATGGCGCTGAGTAAATCCGAGGCAAAATATGTTGCCACTTGCTCGGCTATTTCTGAGAGAGGAGCAGTGAAGCTCCAGTATGTGATCCAGATTGAGATCTCTCGAAAAAGGGAGTGATGAGTTCTAGCATAACCGGCGAGACAGGTTGTATGAGCATAAAATCTTGGCAAAGCTCGTAGGTTGCTCAGACGTAATCAGTCTTGTAGGTTGTCCTCGGATGTAATCAGTCCTAGCGAAGCTCGCAGGTTATCCTTGGATGTAATCAATCCTGATGTGATTCTATGCTAGAAATGGCCAGAGTGAAGTTTGAGTACTTCAGATAGAAGCTTGGTGTTCTTTAGATCAAGGTTCCCTCCAAGGGGAAGTGATACACATGAGCCTTTCCCGAATGGTAGTAGGTGTGTCCTACCATGTCGGTGGATGTAAGTGCTGGAACCTTTCCCGAATGGTAGTAGGTGTGTCCTATCATGCCAGTGAATGTGAGTGTTGTGTTATGTGTATCTGGGTTGTGCTTCGTGTGACACTAAGATGATCTGAAGATGATAAAGACCTGGCAGAGGGCTAGGCATACATCCAACATGAAAAAGGGCTGGCACTGTAGTCCTAAATCCAACATGAAAAAGGGCTAGCTCTGTAGATGGAGACCTACATCTAGCATGGAAAAGGGATGGCTCTGTAGATGAAGACCTACATCCAGCATGAAAAAGGGTTGGCACTGTAGGCCTACATCCAGCATGAAAAGGGTTGGCACTGTAGGCCTACATCCAGCATGAAAAAAGGCTAGCTCTGTAGATGGAGACCTACATCCAGCATGAAAAAGGGTTGGCTGTGTAGATAAAGACCTACATCCAGCATGAAAAAGAGCTGGCTCTGTAGATGAAGACCTACATCCAGCATGAAAAAGGGCTGGCACTGTAGACCTACATCCAGCATGAAAAAGGGTTGGCACTGTAGATGAAGACCTAGCAGAGGACTAGGCCTACATCCAGCATGAAAAAGGGTTGGCACTGTAGAAACTTCTGATGACAGATAGTATGGGACGATGATCAAATTATAAGAAGATGATAGCAGCAGCTATGATGAAGACTTTATGACTCCGTGATGATGATGATGTGATGAAGACCTAACCAAATGTGTTGATGACTGTATAGAGAGAGAATACCTTCCTAGTTAAGAGGGAGTGTTGATGTATTTGTAACTTCGAAAGATATTCTGATGTATATTATCGTTGTATGTTGTTGTACCCCCATTGGAGATGTGTGTTACCCCTTTACGAGATGTCTAAATTGTGTCTAGACCTTGAGGTACAACCTCCATTGTAAGTCCCCGGTGTAACATCATGTAATATGTAATTGTGGTCTCTCTAGGAGAAGTGGGCCCCAAGTGAGATGACATGTAGGCTCGGGTTTTATATTTGGCCAGTGACTTGAAAGGGTATAAATAGGGAGGCGCTCTCCCACATTTATACACACCAAACACACTCTCTAAGGCATTGGAGAGAGAGGGACAGTCATAGGAGGAGAGAAAGATAGTTGTTGAACATTTCTTATTACTACTTTTGATCATCTTACTATTCTAAAGAAGTTTGCGGGGTTTTCTCCTTTATGGTTTCCCTGATGAAAATCTTTGTGTCTTGTGCATCTTTTACATCTTATGCATTTTGTTGTACTTGTTATTCTTTCAGATAAAAATCCTAGGTAATCTAATCAGATCTTAAGAAAATCTAACACCTAGCCTAGGGTGGGGTAAACAAATGACAAAGTCCCACTTCAGTGTAACAAACTCTTAACAAATCTCTAACAAAATTCATACACTATGGTGGTCTAAATCACAATTACAATGTATCCATCAAAAGAAATCCATAAAAAGAAGATCACATGTTCAAAGACACATGAGGCCCCATTTAGCACAAATATTCCTCACATCTTTAACCAACTTACCAATAGTGGTTAGATCCACTCATCTTATCCAAAGAAATAATTAAACCCATAACCACCTCCAAAAGCCCCGTTTTGGCCAAACCCACCAAGTTTAGTAATCACATTAAAGGAGCGTGGCTTTAAAATAATCACATGGGTCACGGTTTTTTTTTTCAAGGGTCGAACTCAACACCACGACTTGGAAAATCCATGTGATGAGGATGCTTGGCTCCACGGCATATGCTCCACGATCCAATTGTGCCCAAGCATGCAATCAAAAAGTTTGAACATGCAATGGTGGCTCGGCTCTTCTGCAAATGGCCACAAACAGCCTCCAAAAATACAATTCGAACCTCAATTGGCGAAATGCCCAGCATCGCTTCACACTAACATGTACTCCAACTGGAGATACAATGAGCATGGACCCACTTGGCTCACGATATGCCCGGAATTTCCTTAATTGACCATTAAAATACAAGCTAATGGAGCCAGCAGATAAGCAAATCACGGATACACTGCCCCCTATGTATTCGTCGTTGTGCTGATGAAATGGTGATACACCCTTACTATGACAATAATCAACAGCGTTGAAGATACCTCTGTAAATCATTCTGACTGAACCTTCCCCGATGAACGATTTATTGCTTGGTTCAAAAAAACCCTCAGAAATATCTGCTAATGCCACTTTAGACATCGAATCCATGCCTCTTTGGTCTGTTGGTGAACAGTAAATGTGTGTAAATGAAGCATGTTGTATTCACTGCATTAGGATGTCACCATACTGGATCGAATTATTGACTTGGTTGTTTGACATTTTTCACCCATGGGAAAAAGAGTAAGCTATCTACCCGACCATTTGCACCGGGGCCCACTTGACTTCGTCTGGTAATAGATTACTCCGTTATCTTTTTGTGACATTGAGACCAACAACAGCAGATTCTGCTTCTTTTCTTGCATTTCATTGCAGATCAATTCTACAACAAACTATTATTACACTCCCGTATAATGCAATAATGAAGAATACTAATTTACCAAATCAAATTGAATCTACAGACTGAACCTATCTAAACCTAATCTGAAATTGTGTTCTAAAAACTTGTAATTTGAAGTTCAATTGTTATGGATTTGATAAGGCCAATGTTCTTGTGTATGCTAGTTTAAAACTTTAACCTTCGTGATCATGAAGGATAAAGAATCCAAGGTTTAAAGGGTTCCATAAAACAAACAAAGGAGTTGATTAATTGTTACAAGGAAGTTGGTAAAACGTTCCAAGTTTTAGATCTTTCCAGTTATTTTTATGGAGTTGACTAAAATTATACACTTCTAAACATACATTTGCAATTTTCATAAAAATTCCAATCAAAACTTACAATTTTAAACTTGCACTTAAAAACAAGAATTTTCATTGCTAAATTTATGGATGGATGAATTCGAGAGCGTAGTTGGTGTGAAAGTAGGTGTTGAAATCAGTTGTTCTTGGTCTCACGGAAAGGTAACGGAGTAAGCTATCAGCCGACAGCATCACGTAGGCCCGGTGCAAACGGTCGGGTAGATAGCTTACTCCTGCGAAAAATGGTTTAAGGCTGCTGGTACAGCAAAACATCAACATTATGCCCAGGTCTGAAAACAATGGTGTTTGTTGCCAATCAAATTTCTTCTATTAATCTTCAGCCAATACATAGCCAGATGTATTTGTCCAAACTCTGCCACCCCATTGGTGTTAGAAAGTGGCAACTAGGAAGGTCTTATATCATTGCATGTGTCCTTGCATGCTATAAAAGACATTAAACAGGAAGCCAAATGTATTGATGGGATTTTCCTAAGTTTAGACTTAGGAAAATACATTAATTAATCTAATTTGATTTTGACTTAATGGAGTCATTTTTATAAAGTGAAAAGAGAAATAATTTAAGTAATGGCTAATCTAATCTTGGCCATTGATCTCACCAGAGGATCTCATCCATTGATCCATAGGGAGAGTTAGGATTTTCGCTTGGCCATTGTGTTAAAAGAAGATTTGGTGAAGAGGACACACATAGAGAGAGACACAGACAAACAGAGAAGTTAGAAAGAGACTTTTTGCAGAAAAGACGGAGGAACACTCACCTGGGGCATTCACCGATTGACCAGGCAGAGCACATGGCCGTACATCAGCCGTATGGATTTTGTACAGCTGACGCAAGACCGTACGGATCTGTAATGCTGACGCAGAGGGCCGTACTGATTCGCTGGGCTTGCTCAGTAATTTCGCAGAGGTTCTATATTGCCAGGTTGGATGTATTTATCCACTGGATTGTATTTGTTCTATATCTTCATAATAAAATTTCATATCCGACTGCTGCACCAGTTTTCCAATTTGTTTTATCTGGGGGTTTCCATACCCAAAAATACTGTGTCTATATTGATGTGATTATTGTTAATGTTTCTTGGTATTTATTTTCCGCTGCATTACTAGTAAAGAAATTCATGTGTGGGTTATCAGTAAAAATTAAAATATACTGTTTAGTTCAAGTGTGAGTTTTGAGTAAATGTGTGTGAACAAACCATGATGTATCCACTGCATTAGGATGTCACCATACTGGATCGAATTATTAACTCGGCTGTTTGACATTTTTCACCCATATAGGAAAAATGGTTTAAGGCTGATGGTACAGCAAAACATCACATGGTTTAAGGCTGATGGTACAGCAAAACATCACACATTACGCCCAGGTCTGAAAACAACGATGTTTGCTGCCGATCAAATTTCTTCTTTTAATCTTCAGCCAATACACAGCCAAATGTATTTGTCCAAACTCTGCCACCCCATTGGAACTTAACATGAAAGGAAGTGCAGTGGTCCACCATGAATTTTTTATTTCCAGATTGGTTAGATGACTTCTTTGCTGGTTCATGTCACAGGAGAGAATTCAAGCATAGCTTAGCATCAACATCCCCAGAAGGATAAAAGACACCTAAAATGCCCCGCTTCTCCAGCCGATTTTGGATAAAAACTGGTCAAATTTGTTCTGAGAAATTGTTATTTCCACAATTTTGCAATTTCAGTAATTGTATTTGACTGTCTTACACTTAATCCTCGATTTTAAAACTACCCAGATCACTGAAATTGCAATTTAAACACTCCAAATTGCGATTTCAACAAGAATTGGTCTACCGGAATCCGGCGGGTTGCGGGCGTTTTGGTTAGCGCATATACTGTTCCTCAACATCCTAAATCCATCCATATTTCTACCAGCAAACAGCACCATTAACTTTAAAGGATTTCTTTGTTTCCATGAAAAAAAATAGTGGACTGAGAAAACAAATCAAGATGTTTAGAAGACCCAGGCTGAGAATCCTTCAGTCTTTATACTGCTGAAATTACTATCTTATTGCCAAGCTGGTACAGGAAACAATGCCTCTCATTACTGACTTTGTGCACAGGATTTCCCAGAACACAGTTTACTGCTGCTGAATGTTTAAGGACAGGTCTGAAGTATGCCCAGATACATTATTTACTGCTGATAAATGCCCAGAAAATGGATTCTTTAGCCCACATATTGGACCAGAACTTATCAGATTAAAAGAGATGGGTTACCTGCTTGTTTAAGGTGCCCAGAATTTCTGTCTCTACATAAATTATTCAGGGAAATACTTAGAAATGCATCCTCATCAAGAAATCTCACCCAGAACTGCTCAATGCATGCCCAGGAATAATGATTGGGGAAGGATCTGTCTAGAAAATGCTTAGGATGCAGACAATTCCCCCTCTTCATGCTCAGAAGACCTAAGAGTCAGCCCAGCATTCCTCTGAAAAAATAAGGTGAACACCCTATGCAAATAGGGGGGTAACACATTAAAACTCTATTGAATTTAGGTAACCATCGCTCTAAGAAGTGGTCAGCTCTGCCCCAGAACCATGATACTCCTCCGCGATCTTTCTATGATCTTCTCGATAATTGAGATAAACAATAAAAAACCTTTGGAACAGAAATTTACTGTGTAGGTTGAAGTCCAGTTGGTATCAATCCAGTTTATGAGAGCTGAAGATGTTGGCAATGGCCCATTGAATCTACATATCAGAGCATTTTTACGTCAGTCACTGATATATACATTAATCTCCTTGGAAGGAATTCAAAGAGCAGGGGTGCTATCAGATTCTTCCACAATAAAGTTGTTTGGTCATGAAGCCTTCCTTTCCAAAGGGGGAGCTCTGGATTCTACAATCACATTCTTAAGGAGTGTGAGTTCAAATGAGGAGCAGATTTATCCATCGCTGGAATCTCTGCCATGATAGAGAAAATAAATCTTGGGGAAAACAATGAGGTGTCCTTCTGGAAGGTATCATCTCAAACAACATAATAATAATAATCATAATCTATTTTTAAGGTCACCGCCAAGCGAGACACCAATTTGGTGTATGAGACCCCCTTGTTTGTGGGACAAGGGACCCCCTCTGCACAGTGATTTAACTGTGAAAGTCTATAAAGGTATACATACCCTACTGTCTCCAGATTTGAACCTATAACCTCCTATAAGGAAACACATGCTCTTGAAACCATTAGGCCCACTCAGGAAGGGAATATGTATGGCTGAAGTAGAGGACATGTTTTGCCATAACAAGAAGAAAATAAAAACCCTGTCAATCTGCAGAAAATTTACAGGCCACCACCTCAACAGCCGAAAGGGCAGGTGAATGGGAGCAGGTAGGTGTCCCACCTGAAGCAGCCATGCCATGCCTGCACCCAATGAACCCTAGCTCGCTGAGAAGAAAACCCTAATTCCGATATATCTTTTGGTCTATTGGAATGTTACTGCAGAAAAAGGCTCTGTTTTAATATAATAAACTACACAAACTTGTGGCTAAAATTTTATATATTTAATTAGATTGTGAAACTTCTCTTTCTTCTATTCCATGAAAATTATCAACCTTTTTTCTTGTGGTTTTAAGTCACATAAAATTCCATTCTTTCTTCTTGCTTTACTGAAGTGATCTAATAGTCTTTTACACAGAAGTTCACAATCTTGCTTTAAGGATCCAAATGCTCATATAAGTTTTACTATGAATCAGGCACTCTGGAAATCTATACAATCCTTTCCTGCGATAATATTCTAGTCCATGTTTCTCAAAGAATTAATGAAAGAAATGGTTAGTGCTTATGACAATGTAAGTGGAATGTCTAGATAGTCAAATCAATTCAAGTTTAATCCGGCATCCCATTAAGATGCAATGAGTTTGTAATTTATGCATTGGGTGTTAAGAGGGCTTCTCAATTTCTCACCTGTCAGTGACAACAACTTTCTTCTTGAGCTTACAACATGACCTGCCATATTCAAAAAGAGCATTCTGCTGTAAAAATATGCCACATATAAAATAACTGACTAGTTTCAAATAACACTGATCTGACTGCAATTAAAGCCCACAAATTAAGGAAAATGATATTTCGAAAAAGACTTACAACAATTGATTGAGATGAACCATATCGCAGTGTCTATACACAAAAACTTTTACTTCCCCTTGTCTTTCAGCAAGATGAATACCATCTATAATTGATGCATGATTTAAAGCATCCGAAAATATAGCAATCTTTTCGTCATTTGTTGGTCTGCCACTGAGAGATAACAGAGAACTAAGACTTCCGAGAGCTGTCATCACAGCCATGTTTGCAGCAAAACCTGTAGGACACAGTAAAGAATCCTGGATAACAACATCCACAATAGAAATGATTATCTCTGACAAAAGTTAAATTATAAATAGAACTCTATAATAGAGTACTTTTGCTATACCTAAGGTGTAAGATTTAATCAATTGGGATTTACATTGATCACAATTGTGTATGGTCAATGAGGGTTTGGCCAATTGGTAAAGTGGGGTTGGCAATATTCCATGATAGTTCAATTAGTCCAAAGTGACCTGTCTTATGGCCACACAAGATGGCCAATAAATTAAGATGCAGAATTCCTAGCCTGGAATGCCAACAGCTAATCCAGCTCAGTGTTGATAGGACGGTATCCAAAATAGTCAAAGGAAGCTTCTCTACTTCAATCAATATATTCTATAAAGAGAAACAGATGGGATCATGAGGAAGTCATATAGAACAGAACAGAGAAGAAGCATTTTTATTTGTGGTGCAGCTCAGGACAATCATAAAGGTCCAAATTAAGAGGATTTTCACATTCATCAAATCCTTCCAAAAGCACAAACAGGTAAAATCCATAACTGCTCCATAAAGAACATATTAAGAGGATCTTGAATTCTCAACTTAATAAAGATCAAAAAGGTATAAGCTAGACAATGGGCATTTCTTTCGTTCTATCTTAAGAGTTGCATCCTAAAATAATGTTATGCTGGAAAATTGAATAAATTCAAAGAAATAACAAAGACAGTGTTACATCCAAAGGGATAAATTCCAAAAAATAGCAAACTACAATAGAGGTTATGAAAGAGGAAGCATGCTGCTGTGATAGTGCAAGACGAGTAAAGTTTGCAAGATTATAGGAAAATTATCTATCTGCAATGCAGGAAAGATAATGACATGCATGGGAAAATGTTGTCCTTGAGTAATGAAAGAAAAAGAAAGAGATGTTTACTTGCACATTCCTCAAGAGATGGAGCTGTATTTAATAAAAACAGGATTTGAACCAAGCTCCAAAAGTGACAACCAATAAACTTATTGCATGATCATGACCAAATTAAAAGATGATTCAAGTCAAACAAGCCTGCAAGGCCTGCACATCACATTGGCCCTGTGCTGTATGGACTTGGCAAGCCATCCTAGAAACCAATTTGCCAAAAACTGGGGATCACACAAGAAAGAGAGGTTACAATGCAGGGTTCTGAAAGTCCGTTGCACACGAACCATGACATTAATAGCAAGCATTGCAAGTTAGAAATAAACAGAATACAATGCACGTTTCTGAAAGTCTGTTTGTCCACCACAACCATGGCATTTAAAGCAAGCATCACAAGTTAGATGTTTGTTTATTACCCATGAAATATGTCATTGACAACAAGCATCCCAATTTAGATGTCAAAGATGCATTCATTTCAGAGTAACACACCACTCGAGATCACCCATGTTAAACAAACCTATAAAGGCCTATGCATTGACACATTTAGCACAATCATGTTGGGAGTGGGAGAGAAGCATGGAATGTAAATTTTCCTTTAGCATTCAAACTAGGGCTAAACAGTGCATTCAAAATCTCTACTGATAACCACACATGAATAATTTTTATAGTATGCAGCGGAATATAATACTGAGAAATAAATTACAACATCACATCACAATATTGACACTATTATTTTGGGTATGGAAACCCCCGGAAAAACCCAAGTTGGGAAAACCGGTGCAGCAGTCAGATATAGATTTTATTATAAGAAAATATGGAACGTTTACAATCATTGCAAATTCACCCAAACCTGGCGATGCAACACCTCAGCAAAAACACTAGGCAAATCCCAGCTAAACCCCCGCACCCTCCTACGTGAGTGTACGGCCTCCCACA
Source organism: Pseudotsuga menziesii (assembly GCA_001517045.1). Lineage (NCBI taxonomy): Eukaryota > Viridiplantae > Streptophyta > Pinopsida > Pinales > Pinaceae > Pseudotsuga > Pseudotsuga menziesii. The sequence continues at coordinate 8,659 of LPNX011217815.1, read as the reverse complement.
CGTGTGGATCCGTACGGCTGTATTGGTGTATGGCTGTTGTACGGAATCCGTACTGCCTATACGACAGTTGTACAGAATCCGTATGGTTTGTACGGCCATGGCTGTTGTACAGAATCCGTACAGCCTGTACGACAGTTGTATGGGATCCATATGGTTTGTACGGCCTTCCTCTGCAGCTGCTACCTGTTGATCCGTGCGGGCTTTGTCCTGCCTGGTAGCTCGGTGATCCTGTTCTCTCGCTCCTCCGTCTTCCCAGCTAAATCCTTTGTCTGACTTTCTCTCCCTGTCTGTATACTGTCTCTGTCGGAATACAAGTGTGTGTGTGTCCTCTCAACCAATTGACCTTTCTTTTATAGCTTTAGGTAAAGCGAAAACCCTAACTTCACTTTCACTTAGAGTCAATAGATAATTAGATCACTTTAATTATTTTCCAAAGTAAACTTAGGAAAAATAATTAAATACAATTGGCCTCCTAATTTAAGTCTTCTGCATGCAAGGACACATGCATGCAAGAAGACCTTCCTTGTTGTTGCTAGTTTAACAAGGAAGAGCAGAGAAGGGCTTGTTGATTTTTGAAGCATCGGTCAGGTACTTCTGCATAGGCCAAGTGTTTGGCATGCAGGAGATGTCCAGAAGACCTTTCACACTTAGGAGTTTCACTTTAGTAAAGTGAACTATTAAAGTGAAAGCACTTTTGTAATTAGTCTAAGTATTTGGTGACCCATGGTATTGGCCCTAGGTATTTGCATATTGGAATGGTATAAGAGACGGCCTAGGTGAGAGGAGGAGACACATCAATCAGTCACACAAAGTGAGTGGGATCTCATTGATTGGTTGACGAAGGACTGTCAGCTAAGTGTGCAGAGGTGCAGGGAGCAGGGTCAAAAGAAAGGAGACCAAGGAGCGGCCGAGGGCTAGTAACAAGCAAGATCGAAAGACCGATCTTGAGGTTTGAAAGCTAGCATTCTATCATTGTTTTTTCCTCAGTGGGCCATTATCCCAGGACGGGAGACCATGGTTTTTATCTTAACAAAAATCAAACTACTTGCTGGTTTTCCCCTCGTTAGGGGTTTTCCAAGGTAAATCTGAGTGTCAAATGTGTGAATGATTTCATGTGTATTTCCGTTGTGTGAGTTGTTAGATCTTATAGTGTGTTTTAGTTAATAATTGCCAGTAAATTATTTGGGACTAATAACCAAACATGAGCTCTGGAAATCAACTGGGCTAATTTCCAAAATACCTCAAGAGCGAAGCAACCTAGAAGCATTCTTTATATAATATATTTTTTCAAAAAAACATGCAAATTGCCAAATTAGATGCAGAAAATCTGAAAACATAGGTGTTGTGCTACTTGTGGATGAATATTGCATTTTTAAGCTAGAAATGTAATCCATAGTAGATTAATTATTATAGCACCAACCATTTAGTACATAGCATCAATCAACCATCATGCAATTATAATATCAACGTAACATCAAATGTTGATGTGATCTAATACTAGATGTACCTTGATGAACATTGCAACAGACACAACCACAAACTACCCCACATGGTTGTGGAAACATTTTGAAATTATTTTTCTTTGAAAGGTTACTAAACAAGAAAGGAAACCTTCCTTGTTGTTGCTAGTTCAACAAGGAAGAGCAGAGAAGGGCTTGTTGATTTTTGTAGCATCAGTCAAGTACTTCTGCATAGGCCAAGTGTCTAGCGTGCAGGAGATGTCCAGAAGACCTCTCACACTCAGGAGTTTTACTTTAGTAAAGTGAACTATTAAAGTGAATGTACTTTTGTAATTAGTCTAAGTAAAGTACTAAGTATTTGGTGACCCATGCTATTGGCCCTAGGTATTTGCATATTGGAATAGTATAAGAGACGGCCTAGGTGAGAGGAGGAGACACATCAGTCAGCCACACAAAGTGAGTGGGATCTCATTGATTGGTTGACGAAGGACTGTCAGCTAAGTGTGCAGAGGTGCAGGGAGCAGGGTCAAAAGAAAGGAGACCAAGGAGCAGCCGAGTGCTAGTAACAAGCAACATCGAAAGACCAATATCTTGAGGTTTGAAAGATAGCATTCTGTCATTGTATTTTCCTCAATGGGCCATTATCTAATATCCCAGGATGGGAGACCATGGTTTTTATTTTAATAAAAATCAAACTGCTTGCTGGTTTTCCCCTAGTTAGGGGTTTTCCAGGGTAAATCTAAGTGTCAAATGTGTGAATGATTTCATGTGTATTTCCGTTGTGTGAGTTGTTATAGTGTGTTTTAGTTAATAATTGCCATTAGTTTTTTGGGACTAATAACCAAACCTGAGCTCTGGAAATCAACAGGGATAATTTCCAAAATACCTCAAGAGCGAAGCAACCTAGAAGCATTCTTTATATAATAAATTTTTTCAAAAAAACATGCAAATTGCCAAATTAGATGCAGAAAATCTGAAAACATAGGTGTTGTGCTACTTGTGGATGAATACTGCATTTTTAAGCTAGAAATGTAATCCATAGTAGATTAATTATTATAGCACCAACCATTTAGTACATAGCATCAATCAACCATCATGCAGTTATAATATCAACGTAACATCACATGTTGATGTGATCTAATACTAGATGTACCTTGATGAACATTGCAACAGACACAACCACAAACTACCCCACATGGTTGTGGAAACATTTTGAAATTATTTTTCTTTGAAAGGTTACTTAACTCAATTTGTTTCCAATGCATATCAATATATATTGGGCTATTTAAGGTACCTTGCTCAGTAGCCAACATAGACGTTGCACCTGTCAAGCTGAACCCTATGTGGTAATGAGGTGGCTAAACTCATTACTAACAAATGTTCCCTAAGCAATTTTTTATTCTTCTTTAGAAGAGTCCATCCTAAGTTTCAATCTCAAAATCCTACCTTGCCTAACTCAGGGGAGTAGGAGAGAAAGGTTTGCATTGTAATGTTTCACAATACACAAACAAGTTGAAATGCTGAAAAACTATGAAGTCTGCTAAAAACTCAAAAAAGCCTTGATTTTGCTTTCTTTATGGGAGGTCCTGTGGTCTGAGCCCATTACCAAACATCCTAAAAAGGATGTTCCAATTTAACCTTTAATGTTAAAAATTAGCATTCATGAAAATAAAAAATAAGAAATGGGTGTGTTACCCCTTTCTCAACAAGGGATGATATGTTGATCAGTTGTTCCTGATATGAGATCTGTGGTTACGCCATGGGTCGTTGGTCATAGGTCATTCCAGCTGTTACCACCCAAGCACAAGATGCTCAGCAGACAAAAGACAGTGTAATGTCCTCTTCCTTTTAGGCCCTGAGGCCCATACCGCTAACCTATATGATTCCTGTGGGTTCGAGCGGTTACTGATAACTAGGGAATCAGATCGGGACTGATGCCATCCATAGAAGATCTACGGCATCTTCACTTGGTCAAGAAGGGCCACCTGGGCCAAAGGCCACCTTCATGCATGACCATGCTCTTTTCCATGCTCCATGCATGACCATGCTCTTTGCATGCAAGTCAACGGCAAATTAGAAGATAAAGTGACCTAATTAGGTCAAAGATTAGGTTTTGCGCAATTTAACTTTATAAATAGAAGGTAAAGCAAGAGGAGACCTCACTTATGATTATTGATTATTTTGGGAGCACTTGGATAGTAGCACAGCGTGCAGCACAGCAGTTGGGGTTGGAGACGGAGTCTTCAGCTAACAGGATTTCGACAGTGAAACATCTGTCCTAGTCTTATTCCGGATCTCAGTTTCCTTCCGAAACTCAGGCATCATTCTCACCAGCAGCTTCATACTCCGGTACCCAGTGACTATCAGCTCCATCTGAGCTCATCCGAAGGAGTTATCAACGTTTCCAGACCACCAGGGGCGTGAGCAGCTGCCTCAGAGAACCAAGTCGCTATCATACTTAGAGGGTTCAGAACTACAGTATTTTCCAGCCAATCTCTCCAGCACAGCAAGGCTATCAGCCCTGCAAATCGACAGATCCATTGGGCCCCTCCTTCCTTGAGGGCGTCACCTTTTTCTCTGCTTGGGCGTCTTATTGCTGGAGCATTCACCGGAGACGAGAGAGATCAGTTCCTCTCCGATCCAAATCTCAGTACTTGCAGACTTTATCTGCAGCAGTTCAGCCAGTTATCAGTGGTAAGTGTGTATCCTATCTCACAAACCCTAACCCTAATTTTTCCTATAAAATAGGGATTTTTGCCTTGCAGTTTGTAAGCCCAGTTGTATCCGCATAATTGTTTAGAAATAGAAAATATCGGGATTTGGGATATTTCAGTGGTATCAGAGCTATTTTCTTGGCCAGCTGTGGGCTTAAGAGATGAAAAGTAGATGAATACAGAAGGGGATCCTTTTGTAACCTATAGGAGGAGGAAGAGTAGGTACACAGGAGACTTTGAAGATATCCAGCTTGAGGATACCAATTTCGACATGGAACAGACAGGTATTCATGCGGATAGGGGAAAAGGAACGGGAGATGAGGAGGATCGGATGGACTTTCGCAACTTGGTCTCTGCATTGCAAGACTTAGCGAAAGGACAAAAAGAAGTCCTCAATGCAATCAGTAGACTGTCAGCGAAACCAGAACCAGCTAT
>LPNX011217791.1:409159-423715 GCA_001517045.1 Pseudotsuga menziesii | reverse complement strand
AGTACGGCCAGGTCTGCACGGTTCCCGAGGTGTACGGCCGAATTAAATGCTGCACAATTATCGAGGAGTACGGACAGGTGTACGACTGAGCAAATCAGCACAGATTCCGAGGTATGTACGGCTGCATTAAATGCTGTACGGACAGGTGTACGGACTGCATTAATTAGGGCACGAATTTCGAGGTGATTGTACGGCTTATCTGCTGTACGGCCTGCTGTCTGTTTTGGCACGGAATTCGAGGAGATTGTACGGTTAGGGTTTGCTGTACATTTGCATTTAATTTCTGTCCTACATTTTACTGAAGAAATAATAAAAGCTCTCATCTCAAAACTGGTTTTCCCCGTGGGGGTTTTATCCAGGGCAAATTTGCCAAAAATCACTGTGTCAAATTTTATGGTGTGCATGTGTTTAATTACAGCCTGTTAGTTGTTTTCAGCGTGTTTAAATTGTTCAAGATAAATTTCATAAGTAACTTCAAGCCTTGCATAACCGGCTGAAGTGAAATAGAAGAAATTGTTCATTAAACCAGCTTGCTGTGAAACAAGGGTTTTCAACAAATTTAGATCACTTTAATTTATTTTCCAAAGTAAACTTAGGAAAAGTAAATTAAATACAACTGGTTTCCTAATTAAGTTTTTCGCATGCAAGAACACATGCATGCAGGAAGACCTTCCTCGTTGCTGCTAGTTTAACACTCCCTCTCAACGAGGAAGGGATTCGGTAACAACCCCAACTTATCCCTGAACTTCACAAAACTCTGTTTGCAAAGTGCCTTCGTGAAAATGTTTGCCACCCGCTCATTTGTCTGTATGTACTCCATCCGAATGGTACCTCTCTGTACACAATCTCTCAAGAAGTGGTACCTGATGTCTATGTGTTTGCTCTGGTGATGGAACACTGGATTCTGAGATAGCTTGATGCCACTATGATTGTCAGAGTGAACTACTGTAGCCTCTAGATCACACTCGAACAACCTTGAAAGTAACATCCTCGGCCACATACCCTCACAAGAGGCCATGCTGGCTGCCATGTACTCATCCTCTGCTGAGCTCAATGCAACTGACTTCTGCTTCCTGCTGAACCAAGAGACAACCCCTGTCCCAATGCCTAAACAACAACTTGAAGTACTCTTCTGGTCCTCTACACATCCTGTCCAGTCAACATCTGTGAAACCTGCTAACTGTACACTCCCCCTGCTCTCATAAACCAATCCATACTCCACTGTACCTCTGATGTAGTGAAGTATGTGCTTCGTAGCCGTCCAATGCACTCTCCGAGGGTCCACCATGAACTGACTCAAAGAGTTGACTGCAAAGCTGAAGTCTGGTTGAGTGTTGACCAGATACATAAGCGATCCGATACGCCGACGATACAAGGTAGGATCAAATCCGTCTAACCATGATGCATCAATCTTCCTCCAGTTGGAAACTAGAGGTATAGCCATAGGATTGCAGCCCTCCATCCTGAATCCCTTCAAGATCTCTATTGCATACTTCCCCTGTCCAATGAAGAAGCATCCATCTCTCTGCCAAACCTCCAAGCCCAGAAAGTAATGCATCAGCCCAAGGTCTTTCATCTCAAACTCCACTGGAAGGTTGGACTTGCAGTCTCCAATCAACCTCTCATCTCCTGTAAGAAAGAGATCATCCACATATAGGACTAGTATGAGAGGCACCTTGTTGTCGCCCGAAATTGGCACGTGGGTGCTGAAAGGACAAACTCCGGGCGCGCCGGCCCGGCGACAACTCTCTCTCGAGAGGCCAATGTCACCACACCCCTCTCTCCTCGCTTTAGGCTGGCTCTTCTCCAGCTCTAGGGGGGTTTCCCTAAGTTCGGATCGCTAAGGCAGGTGCGGCTGAGGGCAAGGTGATCTGGAGAGGTTGCCTTAGAGAAACACGGGTAGCAAAAAAGGAAAATGATTCGGCTTGATGGGCAGGAAGGGAAGGGAGGATCAGTCCTCGAGGGAAAGCCAGTGCCAGTACCAGAAGGGAAAATGGAGTCAGAAGGGGACTCAGAAGGGCTTTGTGTTTCGCAGAAGTGAGACTAAGCTGGTCCGTTCCATAATCAGAGGCAAGGAGAATGGAAGTATAATTGACTACTTTCCATTACTCCCAAACCTCCAAGAACATAACGGCGACAAACAACTTGGCAGTCGCAAATGCTTGCCCATTGTGCTAGATTATAGCCCTCTATGCTGGCTTGGTCTATGACTTATGAAAACCCAAAACTATGACAGAGAAACCCAGCATATCCCAAAAACTCAACATGATATTTTTTCTTTATTAGCTCTGGGGAAAAATCCTCCCAGCCCAAAGATTCCATCTATTACAATGAAAGAGCCTTGCTCTTTATAGGCCATAAAAGGCTCATTTTTTTTTTAACAAATAAAAATAAAAATAAAAATAAAAATAAAAATAAAGTCAATCTAAGATCCACCCTTTGCTTAACTTAACTAAAGAATAACTAACACCTTTCCTCCAAAAAAGGTGGATAAAATTGTGGGGTTAGCCGAGCTAACTAAAACAAAGCTATTGGTTTCCAAACAAAAGTGGGTTGGGAAACCCACTGTAGACAAAAACGAGTTGGTACCTCCACGTGGTAAAAGAAAAATGCAGCCGAGCTGCTACCAAACTCTCCACGGGATGGGTGAATAAGGAAGGTCGCCACGTTAAAAAACAACTTGTCCAAATCCAGGCTCACTGGCGATCCATGAACCGCTGCTTTAACTGGCCGATGACTTTAATTTTAGAAGATATTCCTCGATCCCGAGAGCAAATCTGCCAAGTAACTAGCCGATCTCCATCAGAGTGAGAGGTGCAGGATACATGGGTCGACGGGGTGGACCACGTTTGATACTCTAGCTGTTTCAAAACTCCACGAAGCTTTACCTCAGACGGTCACCTGCAATCAGATCCCCGATTTTGTCTGTCAAATAAGATCACAGGTGCTGATCCAAAATTGGTTGCCAGATGATGAATGTAATCGGCTCCCATTCCACGTGTGATTGCTCCGAAACGTGTGGACTGCTCCAACAGCTGGCCACTAATGATTCGACCGTTTCTGAACTCAGATTGCTAGATGACGATTGGCTCCATAATTCACATAGAAATCGTGATTTCCCAACTTACTTCATGTTTATTGGCGGCCAACTTACTTAGCCGAAAGATTTCCAATGCAAACTGCTGCTGCAATCATCAGAGATAGCCTTTTCTGCAGAAACTTCCTCGTGATTGGTCAAATCACTGACTTGATTAAGTCTACGAGGATCTGAATGTGTTTTACTTGAAGAATCACCACTATCAGTTCTACCTATTCTTTCATCATCATGTACCTCCATAAGCTTCAGAGTTCTGGATGTTGAGCAATGAGGACCTTCTAACTTTGATAGTTTCTTTTGCTGGCTCAAGCTTGAAACTTCACCCTCTCCGATCAAATCAAAAGGCCGATGCAACTAGTTTCTGGAAGATGTAAACACAGGAGCACAGAGTTCTATATCTTGTTTTCGAGAGGTTTCTATGTGGGGCATTTTTGGCATTGCTGAAGAAGATAGCTTAGTCATTGCAGGCTTCTGAAAGTTCAGCATTGGTACACAAGAATTCAAAGATGGGACACTTTCATGATTTGATTGCATACCTATCTTTGAACCAGCAGTTACTAAAACAGTGCTTAAAGGCATAGAACGGGTTGACTGTTGATAGACTTCAGGTAATAAAAATTTAGCTGACTCAGAAGGCTTTGTGATTGCACCAGAATGTGCTGTTACGGGCACTGATGATAGATGTCCAGAAGGAAGATTGACTTTAGGTTCCATCCATGAAAATGTAGACACTGAAGCCCCATAGGAAAGCTGGTTGTCAGAGCTAGCCATGCCTATGTTTGGAAGTATGCTGTTAACCAGCCATTCACCTTTAGTTCCCATAACCCCAATAGTTACTGCAACCCATCTATTAGCTCCCTTCCATATAAGGCCAGACTGTGTAGACCCACCATGTTTAGATGTGACAACAATATCATCGGTTTCAATGAAAGTCTCGAAAATGACCTTTTCTGCAGGAGGATTTGGCATCTTAATCATACCATGTGCCTTATACAGAGTATTGGGAAGGATATGTGGAAGCTTTTCTTGCAACACTTGCACATATTTCTCCAAGTCTTCCTTGCAACATAATCTTGCAACACCAGTTGAGCAACCATCTCCTGCAGGCTTAATACATAGTGTTGGAGCATCTAGCATGCTGGTTAAGCTATGCCAAAGATCTGACATTGAACTCGCCAATAATTCTTCTCTGCTTCGTACAACCTTGTTTATTGCCAATACCCCAAAATTTGACAGATGTGTAAGTGCAAGGGATGTAGCAATTTTATCCATACAAATCCTTGAAGCTGATACACCTGGACCTGTGTATGGCACTTCAAAAGTTTCTAGCATTGATTGGAGTGTCCCGTCTTCTCCAATGCCACCATGCACTGCAATAAAAACTGTTGCCCCAACCTCTTTAGCTCTTATTATTCACTTTTCCAAAGTAAGTATTTCAGGAGCCTCAAAAGAAATATCAAATCCACTAAACCAATTGTTTGATCTTATATACTCTTGAAGATCCAAAATAATTCGATCCCTTAACATAGATGTCATTTCAGTCCTCCCAGGCTCTATAGCTTGTCTGCATGCTCCAACAACCTCTTCTACAGTATGTCGTAAGACCAAAGAATAGGGAAGTAGCCAAACCATTTTAGATTCAACCTTTTGTTTTTTTCGCTCATGAATTTGGAGAAATGTATCGGTTGTTTCTTCGGAAAGCAAAAATGGAGTGACATCAAGCATGTGCTGCAGCTATGAAGACCGCTTTTGCTATCTTTTTAGGAAAGCACTCCATTGCAAAAGGTATACATGCCCCACCAAAATGATGGCAAGCTAAAATGACTTTTATCATTCTCAAGAAGAGTTTCCAAATAATCAAGAAGAGGCTTCACATGTTGAGATGCTGTTTGTCTGTGTGTGATCAATTCCAGATCCTGTAAGATCCAATGCAGTGGCCACAAAGCCAGCATCCTCCAGTAAGGCAATTAACTTGTAACAGCAAAATGTTCCAAACCCCCACTATAATGAAGCAGTCAGCAGCCAAGTGTGGTTTTTTCGATAGACAGAAAACATTAAGTTGCTTTTCTCAATAAATCCTTCGCTGCTTATGGGTCGAGCCCTAGAAGTCTTTGACCATATCTTTGGAGACTTGCAGCCTTTGCCCATTTGGTCATATTTGAATGAGAATACCCGACCCTTTTGAATCAGACAATAGCCATCTCATAATATTTCTCATTGAACATCCTAACATTGAGAGCCGAATTTTCTTTGAAGTGAAACAGCTGCCAAACACCTGCAAATCAGAAATGATTGATACGGGATCCTGCAGCATACTGTGTAACCTCAAATCACCTGAACATCATGCTACCATTCAGGTGGTAACACACCTCACCTGTCAAGAAGTACAGGTTGTGGTCAACCTCACTCCGCTGAAATCCCATCTCCTGTAGATAGTTGTCTATCCTCGAATACCATGCTCGAGGTGCCTCCTTGAGCCCATAAAGAGATCTATGCAGCTTGCATACATGCGTCTCCCTATTCTCCACATCAAACCCCTCTGGCTGCTCAATATATACCCCCTCCTCTATCACTCCGTTGAGGAAGGCAGTCTTGACGTCCATCTGATGGACTCGCCAACCCATCTCTGCTGCTAAAGAGATAATGGTCCGAATGGAAGAATACCTGGCTACTGGGGCAAAGGTCTCCTCATAGTCAATACCCTCCTTCTGTAAAAACCCCTTAGCCACGAAGCGCGCCTTGTACTTCTCCACGCTTCCGTCAGCTGCATGCTTCATCTTGTAGATCCACCTGGATCCTACCACCTTCTTGCCTTCAGGTCTCGGCACAACGTCCCATACCTGGTTATTCATGATTGAGTCATACTCCTCAACCGTTGCCTCTTGCCACACATCATGTTGTGCAATCTGCTCGAAATTGGAAGGTTTAGAGTGAATCAACTTTGTCATCAACTCCATATAACTGAGTCTCTCTAGTGGTGCACTCTGTCTGAAAGATCTCTGTGGAAGATCAACCTGCTTGGAATCCTGTACTCTGAACCTGAATCACTTAGGCCTTGGCCTAGTGTCTGTTGCGGTTGTTGGATGTCCGTCTCCTACTGTAGCTCATCCTCCCCATCAAGGATAGGAGGATTCAGTCCACCTGACTCCCTATGACTACCAGAGCATGTGCCCTGTGTCTGTAACTGTACCTGTACATCTGGGTCCTCTAACTTGACCCCTGTGTCCTGTACTGGCTGCTGCTCTGCTAGGGAGTCCGTAGATCTCCGCAAGGCCCTGTCCTCATCGAAATGGACATCCCTGCTGACAATGATCCTCTTGCGAGTAGGAATATAAACTCTATATACCTTCGAAGTCTTGCTGTATCCAACAAGTAACCCCTTCTTTCCAGAAGGGTCTAGCTTCTTCCTAGTGTCAGCATGAACATGACAATAGCAGACACTGCCAAATATGCGAATGTGACTCACATCTGGCCGAGTGCTTGTGAAGACCTCCTCTGGTGTCTTCCTCCCCAAAGTTGTGTGGGGACACCTGTTCTGAATGTACATTGCGGTCCTGTATGCCTCGACCCAAAGGAATAGTGGCAATCCCTGATCAAATAGCATGGCCGTGGTTGCTCCTACCATAGTCCTGTTCTTCTGCTCTACAGCTCCATTCTGTTGTGGGGTATGGGGCACAGTGTGCTCCTTCTTGATCCCCTCTGCCGAACCATACTCCATGAACTCATTGGAGGTATACTCACCCTCGTTGTCTGTTCTCAACACTCGAATCTTCTTTCCTGTTTGGTTCTCCATAAGAGTCTTGAACTATTGGAACCTCTCAAAGGCCTCTGACTTGGCCTTCAGGAAATAGATCCAGGTTTTCCTGGAATAGTCATCAATGAAGGTTATGCAGTAACTGTAACCACTGAACGAATGGACACTCATAGGTCCACATACATCAGAATGCACCAAGTCCAAGGGCTCCTTAGACTTGTGCTCACTCAAGGAAAGGCTTCCTGATGAACTCATCCACCTTTGCAGATCCATCCATCTGAGTGTTACTCTTCTTCTTCCTGTCTGGGCACTGGGAGGCAAAGTGTTCCTGCTTGTGGCAGATAAAACACTTGACTTTTGAAACGTCAAGGTTCTTCTTACCATCCTTCTTCCTCTTTGCCTTACCCTTGCTCTTCCTCCTCATCCACAATCTGTGGGGCATTGTTGAATGAGCCTGATCCTTTACCCATGCGGGTCTCCTCTTGCACAAAGTCATCCCATAGTCTCTTCCAATCAGGGAGCTTCTCCCTAGCCACAACACTTTCGACAAAGGTGTCCCATGGCTTAGAGAAGCCATTGAGGGCTATCCGAACTAGCTCCTCATCCTCAGTCTTAGAGCCAACAACTCCAAGCTCATCTCCAATCTGTGTGAGCCTCGTGAGATAAGGCACCACTCTTCCCTTGGCCATCTTGGTGCTGCGCATCCTCTCTTGCAACGCCATCTTCTGGTTCTGGTTCTTGCTCTGGTACAAACTTTCCAAAGCCTTCCACATCTCTAATGTGGTCTTCTTCCCGGAAAGGTGAGGGAGTATGTGGTCCTTCACCCCATCCAAGATGATCAACATGGCTCTGGAATCAATCTTCTTCCAAGCTACTAACTCTGCCGGATCTGTGGGTGTAACCTTCGTGGAGTCAATGTGCTCCTTTGCATCACTGACGTCCAGGATCCTTGTGATGCTTTCTTTCCATGTAGGAAAGTTCTGAGCACCTTGGAGTCTATCCTCAACTCTCAACTACATGACCATAGTGAAGCGTTAACTGTCAAACCCTAGATCTAGGTTTGTGTCTTCAATAGATCTGCCCCTGATCTATCACTACTGCTGCAAATCTCTCATCTTTCGTGTTAGACACTAAGAGTGGGGGTGAATCAGTGTAAAGCCAATTTTACAACTTTTCTTAACTTGTCAGAATTAACTACCAATTCATCATTCCGTTATTCTACCAATCTCATAATCATTTCATAAACATCTTTCACTTCATCATTCACATATCATAAACATTTGAATAATTTAGAACCATAATACAAAAGAACACAACACCATATAAATTTGTAATCTTTTTATATTAGTTTTGGTCCGGCTACAACTGTGAGGTAAAATCAGCACCTACTGATATGAAGAGCACCTACTCTGCATCCAGGACCTTGCCTGGTTTTCTTAGACCCTGCTAAGAAGGGTTTGAGGTATCCTAACCTCAAAAGCAAGACAAGCTTGCTTTTACAATACAGTATACTTGTGTTACCATACTCATGTCATCATACATAAGAAATATCTGTCACATCATCAACGCTGCTCATCACATCAACTCTGCTGTAACACTGCTCATCATTACTACTGCTGGCCATCTACTGCTGCAAATTATCCTCTGGTCAGTACTTCTTCTGCTGGTCAACACAGCTCATTAATCTTTGATCATCATTCTTTACTGCTGCTCTCATCAGTTGTTCATCATCATTCTGTCAGGCACATCATTCTGACCATAACCATGAATACATCATACTGTCCATCAAATTGCTGTCAGCATCATCCAACCATCATCATATCAATCTGCTCTGCTGCTTGTCAACATCATCAACAATTATGTTAGTCTGCATGCATCATCACATCATAGCATGTCTCATATTCACCAACTCTGTAATGTCAGTCTGCTGTAGGTGTATTGTTTATGCACCACAACAAATCTGTTGTGTCAATACTGTCATCATCATCATGGTCTTCTTCACTTTGTCACTGATCATAACTTGACAGAGCTGAGCATGTCAAGTCATCAAGGAAGTCTTCAACACTGTCACAGAGATGCCATCAATTCTCTTCATTGCTGAGTCATGTCTTTTACTGAAGTTATCATTGTCACACATACCTTGTCATGTCTTAGCTTGTCATTAGGATAACTCAGCCTTGGACTAATCACACTCCACACTCAGCCTCATAAGCTAGGGCTGTCATCTTTTGTCAATGTTCAAGCTTTGTGTTGTCAACCTCATGGACTGCGTATACATGCACACCTCTTTCCAGGCAACTAAACCCCAACACACATGTCAAACTGAACTGTGTATCAGCCTTGGACTTGGAAGCATCAAAAGTTGAACTGTGGAAGAAACTCGGGCTTGTCTACATGTTGAGAAAGACCCCATCCAAATCCTAAGTCTGAACTATGTGTTCTTACAGACACATTCGGATGTGTTTCAAGCTTGACTGTGCATACAAGCTTGCACTGTGGACCAATTCAGACTGTGTCTCAACCACTGTCATCTACCTCAGACTTGGAGTCAAACTCGGGACTGTTCATCACTCATCATCCTAGGGTTCCAAATCTCTTCACAAGAGACTGTCAACTTCTTCAAGAAACTAGGGCTGTCATCTGAACTGTCATACTCTTTTCAAGCTCAGTTAAGATCGTTGACTCGGGACTTTTGATGACAATGCTTCCAAAACATTGTATGCACAAATAGAGTGCCTCCTTTACATCCTTTGAATTCTTCTCTGTGTACTAAGATCTATATGTATCCTAGAGTGATCACTTCTCCTCTTCATTGTCATCCCACATTATCATACAATACATCATTAATTTCATCAAGTAAACATCACTGCACATACCTTATATAAGGGCCCATCAACAGATCGTATTTACTTACCTTCTGTCATCATTCATCTCAGTCAAAGACAGGCTAATAGAGGTCTTCTCTTCAAACTTTCTTTAAAGCTGCTGCTGCAAAAATCATCATGGAGATTAATGTGCTGCTGCCTTCACAACTCTTCAACCCTTGACCTCTTGACTGCTGCAAATACAAGTTAGGGCTGTCAAATTCTTCAAAGGACTGTCATATATCATACACCCAGGCTTAGTCTTCAAAGCTTTAGAGCTCCCAAACTCTTCTCAAGACAGACTGCCAAACTCTTACAAAACATTGTCAAACTCAGACTGCTCATAGACGGTGTATGAGCCCTAAAACCAGTCAAGTTCGGGCTGAGTGTGCATCTGACAGATCAAAGTGTGTACGAGGTTTAGGAAGAAACCTAACCACATGTCAAACCCCGAACTTAGTCATAATTCGGACTGTGTATACACCTCGGATCTGTGGAATAGCATCAATGTGGACTGTGTATTATTGCTGAGAAGGTTCGGGACTGTGTCAAACTCGGGTCTGTAACTTCTTTATACTGCTATTTAAAATCCTCAGTCTAACAACAGCTGCGAGCTCACTCTCCTTTGCAAATTCGTTGGTTTATTCCACAGATATCATTAGGACAGATATCAACCTTGGGTCCTTTGCTGCTATACTCCACCGAACATCTTTATCAGGGTCTGTCAAACGTCAAGGTCTTTGTCTGTGCATGACAAAGCTCAGTGTATGTTTGCTGTAGATGACTTCAAGATCAGATTGTTCATGGAAGAGAACCATCACCCAACATACTGTTTAAGCAACCAAACTCAGATGCAAAATTGGGACTGTTTTATAGCTTCAACATTCAGACTGTTTGTGGGAGAAAACCCAGATGATAGTAACCATCACACATCAAAAATTCGGATTGTGTATTGACTGTGGAATAGCCTCCGAATTAGTCACAAACCACACAAATGTTACCCCAAGACTAGTATAAGAACAGACTGTCATATAGCAGCAATGATTAAAGCAAAAACAAAACTTCCACAAGAGATTCGGGACTGTGTCCAACTGCTCCTAGACCACCAATCTCTTCAATCTGCTGTCACGAGTGTTTTCAAGAGAAAACGTTAAAAAATAAGAACAAAAAATTTATCCTTCTTCTGCTGCAAACCCCGAATTTCTTCAGACACTGCTCCTTCTCAACGAAAATTTCCTCAGTTCAGCGAGCTGCTTCCCAAAATTCCCAATAAAAAATGAGGACGTGATAGGGTATTTATACTAAATTTCCACATAATTTTGGGGCCGACCTGCTATATTTAATTTGAATTTGGGGCCGACTTAGCAATTTAAAAATTTTAAATTAAACATTAACACTTTGATGGAGCCGACTTGCATAGGAGCTGCTATATATTTTATCTAATGTTTGTATTAATAATTATGAGCTTCATTAGCATGTGCAAGAGGTTAGGGTTCTTCATCAGAGGTTTCCAACATCTTTTAAGAGCTTCATGTGTTCCATAGCCTGTCAAAGACCATACAAGGTCATCATCATCACACAAGAGCTCCATGACCCCAACAAGGGTTGCAGGGTCCTCAAATCACCAACTGTGGGTCCAAGGACATCTTTAGGACTTCTTCATTAAGCAAGGGGCTTCATGGTCTTAAGCAACTACCTCAGGAGACCTCCAGGGGTTATGATATAACTTGTGGGGTAGATGGGCCTTCTTCTGGGATAACTTGACACCATCAGAGCATAAATGACCACAGAATGGGTCATTAATGCTTTTCCAACCCATTTAGGGCTTTTCCAACTTCTGTAAGGTCTTCAAGTCCATCTCCAGGGTCTTCAGCGTCGTCAACAGAGTTTTCAACATCTTCAACAAGGTGGTAGCATCAAGATCTAGCTTGTGGGTACAAGGACCTTGTCAACTGGGTACAAGGTGCTTCAAGGCACAAACCACCTCTGTAAGGGATCCGAGGCACTGCAAGTGGGACTTGGTGGCATCAATGACATCCTGTGGGGCCACTGCAAGTCCATGTTGGCATCAATGACAATTTCATCAACATTTCGCTCACCAGAGCTTTGATACTATGTAAATTTTCCTTTAATATTCAAACTAGAGCTAACAGTGCATGCAAAATCTCTACTGATAACCAACCACACATGAATATCTTTTATAGTATGCAGCGAAATATAAAACTGAGAAATAAATCACAACATCACATCACAATATTGACACTATTATTTTGGGTATGGAAACCCCCATAAAAACCCAAGATGGGAAAACCGGTGCAGCAGTCAGATATAGATTTTATTATGAGAAAATATGGAACTTTTACAATCATTGCAAATTCACCCAAACCTGGCGAATGCAGTACCTGACAGACTCACTTGGCAAATCCCAGCTAAACCTCAACACCCTCCTATGTGAGTGTACGACCCAGCTGCACGAAGCTCGGTGATCCTGCTGCTCGCTCTTTCATCTTCCCAGCTAAATCCTCTGTTTGACTTTCTCTCCATGTCTGTATCCTGTCTCCATCCGAATACAAGTGTGTCGTCTCCACCAATTGATCTTTTTTTTATAACTTTAGGTAAAGCAAAAACCTAATTTCACTTTCACTTTAACTACTGTTTCAGTAAAGTTAATTTAGATCACTTTAATTTATTTTCCAAAGTAAACTTAGGAAAAGTAAATTAAATACAATTGGTTTCCTAATTTAAGTCTTCTACATGCAAGAACACATGCATGCAGGAAGACCTTCCTTGTTGCTGCTAGTTTAACGAGTAAGTCGGCCCAGTTAAGTTTGTTGGGGCCGACCTAGTTAGTGAAAAAGTCAAGTGGAAGATAAAAGTATAAATATGAGTGATGTGCTCGTCATTTGGACACACTCACTTGTGTAATTCGCATAGGAGAGAGAAAGAGAGATATTTGCAAGGAGAAGGAGCACTTGTTTGGGGTTTTGTCTTTGTACTTTTGATCATCTATATTGAGGAAGTTTTGCTGGGTTTTCTTCCTCTAGAGGGTTTCCCAAGATAAATCTGTGTCTATCTTGTGATTGTGTTTCTTTCAGTGATCCTGTATATGCTATTGTTGTGAAATCGAATTGAATACTAATGTTATCTATCTTAGCATCTTGAATCTTAACATGGTATTAGAGCTAGCCTAAATAGGACAACTTTCACAAGGTAAAACTCTCTCTCTTCTCCCTTCGGCAAGAAATTAGGGTTTTTGTCGAAGTTGGAATTTTGGAAATCTAATTACATAGAAAGTTGCGCCTCCCTAGGGCGCATCTATTGAGCCATAGATCGAAATTTTTGAGTGGGCAGATCTCTGGGAAAGTCAAACCCTAGTTTGACTTTGGACCAGAAAACTGCAGAAAACCAGAAAACCAGAAAACTGCAGATTAGAATTTCGCAAGTTAATTTTAAGAGGTGAAAATTTGGAATCTCCAAAAACCAAGTGTACCAGTCAATTCGCCTCAGTCAAGCGCATCTTCTAGTAAGGTCAGTTTTGCATTTTGAGAAATTTCATTTTTTGGTGACCTCCTAGATAAGATGGCCTCGAGCACTAAGCTTGAGGATCAGCTAGAAGGCATAGAGAATTTCCGAGCATGGAAATATAGGATTGGCCTCATTCTTGAAGAGAATGATCTTGCCAAATACATCAAGGAAGAAGTTGCAGAACTTGAAGAGGATGAAGCTAAGGAGAAGCACAAGAAGGACCTGATTAGGGAACAAAGGATCATTGTTGATTCTATCAAAGACCACTTGATTTCTCAAGTGTCATCCAAGAAGACCTCGAAGGAGATGTATGATGCCCTAGCTAGAATGTATGAAGGAAGGAACATCAATACAAAGATGAATTTGAGAACTCAATTGAAGAGTACCAAGATGTGCCAAGGAGAATCCATCCAAGACTACTTCACAAGGGTCTCCTAGTTCAAGGAGCAACTGGAAGCCATTGGAGACTCCCTTGATGAATATGAGCTAGTTATGACTGCTCTCAATGGTCTCACTAGACCTTGGGATCTATGTTGCAGGAAACGTGCCCCCCCCACGTTTCCAGCCCGTTTCTTGACAGAAACTCGGAAACCCGTACCGTACGGAAGGGAAACCCGTTTCCAATTGATGGGGATCGTTTTGCGTGTCGAAAACTTGTTTCCAAATCAAATTTCACTAAAATCCTGCGTTTCCTTCCACAATCCGCCTAAAACACTTGTTTTTTTAATTTTTTGGGTTTTTGCCTTTTTCGGCTAGGGTTTTAGAGGTTTCCAGAATGTTCTTTATGCCTTGGGTTTGTTATAAAATAACACCCATGCCTCCTTTTTGCCATCATGGCTTATCCCCAACGCTCATTGGCAGCTCACGGTCCATTGGCATAGCGAACCCTGCATTGGCATAGCTCAAGGCTTACGGTTCATCATCACGGATCTTTGGCTTTTGTGTATACATTATCTTGGGCAAGGCGACTCATCCTCACGGCTATTTGGCATCCCATGCCTCCATTTCCAGCTCATGGTGGTGGTGCAAAGGTCACGGTGGAAGCTCAAGAAGTGGACACAGTGTTGGCAGCTAGTTGGGTTGCTGAATATTGACAGTGTGGTCACGGTGGTGCCATTTTGTTTTGCAGATTGGTGGAGGATGAAGATGAGCCCGAGCATGATGACTATTAGTCTTCCAGCTTCAGCTCATGTTTTCTTTATATTTTCATTATTCATGTTGATGTAGTATTGTACTTGTAGCCTCGTATATAAAGGCTGATTTTGGAATTTGGATTTATATGTATCAGCGGCTTAGCCTCATCTTGAAGGTTTATT
>LPNX011217791.1:338820-400079 GCA_001517045.1 Pseudotsuga menziesii | reverse complement strand
AGATCATTCAGGCAGCCCACAATTCTCCTTTATCAGGGCATCAAGGTTTCTTAAAGACCTACAGGCAGATCAGAGAGAGGTTCTCATGGAAGGGCCTCAAGAGGGAGATTATGCAGCATGTCCGAGAATGTAGCATCTGTCAGCAGAACAAGATTGAGAACACCCATCCAGCAGGGTTACTCCAGCCACTGCCAATTCCAGAACAGAAGTGGGAGAGCATCTCCATGGACTTTATTTAAGGCTTGCCCAAGGTCCAAGGGCGAGATTGTTTATATGTAGTAGTTGACAGACTGACCAAGTTTGCACATTTCTTCTCGATATCATTAGACTACTCGGCAGCTCAAGTAGCTGAGTTATTCTTCAGGGAGGTCTTCAAGTTACACGGGTTACCTAAGACCATTGTCAGTGATCGAGATAGCAGATTCACGGGTGCCTTCTGGCAGGAGCTGTTCAGATTGGTGGGGACCGAACTGGCTACTAGTACGAGTTATCATCCCCAGAGTGACGGGCAAACAGAAATAGTCAACAAGTGGATTGAAGGGTATTTAAGGAACTATGTAGCAGGGCAACAATGAACTTGGATCAAATGGCTACACCTAGGAGAGTATTGCTACAATACTACCTATCACATGTCTATTAGGATGACTCCTTTTAAGGCATTATATGGTTACGAGGCCCTAGACTATGCAGATTTGGCATTTGGAGATAGTAGGTCTCCTAAGGCTAAGGATTGGATACAGGACAGTCAGGACATTCTGAAAATATTGAAGGAGAATTTACAAACAGCCCAGAATCAACAGAAGTTGTATGCCGACAGACATAGGATTGAGCGGAGCTTTGAGGTAGGGGATTTAGTGTACTTAAGGCTCCAGCCTTACAGACAGTCCTCACTTAAGAAGAAAGGAGCAGAGAAGTTAAAACCCCGCTTCTATGGACCATATAGAATAATCAGGAAAGTGGGAGAGGTGGCATATGAACTAGAACTTCCATCGGAAAGCAAAATTCACAATGTGTTCCATGTATCTAATCTGAAGAAGACCCTTGGGCAACACATTGCTCCATCTAGCGAATTGCCTCCTTTAGATGATGAGGGACTGCTGATACTGATTCCCGAACGGATCATACAGACTAGAGAGAGGAAGCTTAGGAACAGGATAATCAGAGAATACTTGGTTCAATGGAAGGAACTACCGCCAGAGGATGCCACCTGGGAAGGTGAACAGGTATTGCAACATCCCAGTTTAAAGTTGCTTGAGGACAAGCAATCTCAAGCGAGGAGGACTGTAATGTCCCCTTCCAATTAGGCCTTGAGGCCCAAAACCGCTAACCTATGTGATTCCTGTGGGTTCGAGCGGTTACTGACAGCTAGGGGATCAGCTAAGGACTGATGCCATCCATAGAAGATCTAGGGCATCATCATTAGGTCAAGAAGGGCCACTGGGGCCAAAGGCCACCTTCGTGCATGTCATCCCAGCATTATTTAATGATGCATGCACTCTTTAAGTCTCCATCCACATGCATGCAAACTAAGTCACCTGACATGGGGACACGGGACACGAAGGACACAGGGATTCGAGTGTCCGACACGGGCACGATGACCCCCGAAATTAGGACACGTAGGACACGTTATATATATATATATATATATTTAAATATTATATATATTAAAAATATAGACATATAGATCCAAATTTTTACAAATATTCAATAGAAATCAAAATCAATGCATATTTAACATTAGTAATTACACATTTAAATCCTTCAAATCTTCTTCACCTGCACACCAAACACACTTTAGAACCCTCTCTACACTTGCAAATGATAAAAAGAAAGTGAAATTTTTGATTTAAAGCAATTCTGGGCATTTTTTTAGTGGAAAAAGTGTCCTGTTTTTCGGACACGCACTGATAGTCCTCGGACACGCGTGTTCAAAAACAGGACACGCTGCAAAGACGTGTCGGACACGTTTTGTCAGCGTGTCCGTGTCCGACACGCGGACACGGGACACGCAGACCCTTTTGGACGAATCCGGTTTCATAGCATGCAAGTCAACGTCAAATTAGAAGATAAAGTGACCTAATAAGGTCAAAGATTAGGGTTTTCGCAGTTGAACATTATAAATAAAGGATAAAGCAAAAGGAGACTTCACTTTTGATTATGATTATTTTTGGGAGCTCTTGGATAGCAGCACAGCGTGCCGCACAGCAGTTGGGGTTGGAGACGGAGTCTTCAGCTAACGGGATTTCGGCAGTGAAACATCTGTCCTAGTCTTATTCAGGGTAAGCCATACATGTTCACCACTTGTTCTTCATTCATTCATCAGTTATCTAGCATATGGTATAGATCGTTGTAGGGACACGTGTGCAGCCGTAAAGGGGGGTTTTTAGCTAGAAAGCCCTAATCAGCTGTGGGGTTTTCAGATCTCAGTTTCCTTCCGAAACTCGGGCACCATTCTCATCATCGGCATCATACTCCGGTACCCGGTGATTATCAGATCCATCCGTGCTCATCCGGAACAGTTATCAGCAGTTTCGGGATTCCAGGGGCGTGAGCAACTGTCTCTCAGAAGCAAGTCGCTATCCTGCCTAGAGGACTCAGAAATCACTCTTGTATCAGGCATTCTCTTCGGCACGGGAAGGCTACCAGTCCTGCAAATCGGCAGCTTCATCGGACACCTCCTTCATTGATAGCGTCACCCTTTTTTGATTGGGGTTCTTGCTGCTGGGGGTTCACTGGGAGCAGAAGAGGTCTGCCCATCTCCGATCCAGTTCTCGGGGCGTGCATACTTTATCCGAAGCAGTTTCACCGGCTTATCAGTGGTAAGTGTTCATTCTATCTCACAAACCCTAACTCTAATTTTTTCTATAAAATAGGGATTTTTGAATGGCAGTTTGCATGCCCAGTTGTATCAGCCTTTTTGGTTAGAGATAGAAAATATCGGGATTTGGGATATTTCAAATTCAAACATAAATTTTGATAACATAACGCAGATTCAAAATGTAATGATTTAAATATATCAGTTACAGCCTCAAGCATGTAATTGTAACAACATGTATAGTGGGTTGACTTATTACATTACACTGGGTTCATGCATGAACTCTCCCCACACTTGGTCATGCCGTTGCCACTTCTACGCAAGATTTGGTTTGGCAATCAACATGGTGGACATTAATGTTAAATATTAAAACCTTTTCTCATAGAAAGAGTTAAGCTATTCTAAATGTATTCTTCAATAATACATCTCTATTTTGAAATTCAATTCTAAATGCTACTGAATTGCAGTGGTGTTAGATTATATTTTAGTATAATGCATATAGTGAATGCACCCAGTATTAGTGTAGATCCTCTATTAAGGTGGTAGTAAATAGGGATTGCGGAATGCATTTTTCTTCAATTTAGATTTCTTGTATATGGGACATTTTAGTAGATCTTCAACGAGATTCTCTATCATGTCAGAAAATAGCACTAATACCATGTTGGAAGTGTTGCCAACTTTTTTGTACCATAGTTGGATTACCTGAGGAGCCGCCAGTTGACAAACATGACCAATGTTTGATTCCAGTGTATCAGATGATTCGCCTTTGTGTCTAGCCAGTTTTGGCTAGTCAGTTTTTTATTTGAATAATTTTGACCATGGTCCCGCGGGGTTTGTAATAAAATGTGCTAGTAGGGTGTTTGGAGTGGTTCGGTCTCCTAAGACATAGAATTTCAACTAGTAAGGTATTCCAGGGAGTTTTTTGCCATTGACAATTATGCTTTGCTTATAGCCAAGTATAATTGACGAGGTTTTCTCCCGCTTCTTCCAAAGCTGGAATGCCCGATTTTGAATTCTGGGCCTTGGGGGGTTATTAGAGCCCAACTAAGTGTATATAAACCTACTAGGTATTATTAGAATAGAGCATGGCCATGTCCTAAGTCACTAGGATGCTCAAAATTTTTTCCAAATTTTTTTTACCAGACGCGTCAAAAATTATTTTTTAATTTTTTCCTAAGTTTTTAATTAAATTTTTCCATAATTTAAATGGAAAAATTCAATTTGTAATAAGTTAGTCATCCAAAACTCAAATTCAGTGATTGAAGGCTCTAACCTTAAGCCAAAAATCATTCTTGATCAGCCAGCTAGCCAGATCCAACTTTCAGATCATCATTCGGCCACATAACGCATATTTTCTCAAAAAAGTCAGTTTTGGGGAAAATATTGATTAATAAAAAATGATTATTTTGGAGAAAATCCAAATCTCTCCAAATTAATCTGAATTCGGCGAAATGAAATGCAAAATGACATGGCAATGGGCATTTATGATGATTGGAGTTAACAGGAGGTAGCTTCAGTCAGCATTCAGTGAGTATTCATGACACCTTCACTTAGCAAATTTGCCCTCTTCAGCTGGCTCACGAATTGGAGGAGGTGGAGAGCATCCATTGGATTGATGTTTTGATCGAGGCGGAACTGGCTCTTGCACTGATGATTACTGGGTAGTGGCTCCTCCATACCTAGCATATGGCTCCTCCAAACCTAGCAGGTGGTTCTCCTTCACAAGCTCACGCCTCCTCACAGTGCTCATGCCCTCACCTCCTCCATGACTGCGCCCTCACACGTGTGGCTTCATCTGGTGGTGGTTTTCAGTGTTTAGGATTGGAGTGGGGGTGCCTTGCCTAGGTGGAGGCCTCCCCTCACTCTTAACTCTTCATCTTCAGGTTTGGGCTCTCAGTTAGCTTCCAAGCCGGTTAGGTCAGGGTTTTTGGTTTTCTCTCATTGTATAAATAGAGGCTCCTTTAACTCTATTCAGATGGAACTTTTGTGCTGGAGTTACTCTGCAAAAATTGTATTAAGCTTTGCTTACATTTGATTAATAAGATTTTCGACTTTGGAGGTCCATCTCTCTTTGCATGTGGCGAATGTTCTATGGTTGAGGTGATACTATTCCTAAACCCTTTACTGTTTTTTACTTGAATGAGATCTATTTATGTGTTAAGCTCAAGAGGGCCACTATTGGCACGGTATAGTAGCTGTTTGTAGTTTCAATTCAGTTATTTATGCAAAGTACGTTCTAATCTTGATGAATATGAGTAGTTAGTTATACGTAGTATTGATCTCGATTGAATTTCCTTCGCATACTTTTCATATATATGATCTCACTTGTATCTGAGTTTTGGTATTAGCAGGTCACAGGTTGAAGAAGGGTGCGAGTTCAGCTATATCCAGCCCAAGCTTCAAGCAACCTGTCTTTTAACATATTGTGATCGGTCTCTTCCCATTCGAAAGAAAGCCGGAGTCTTTCTCCATCTCTTGTGTTCCATCCACAAGAAACTTCTTTCTCTACCCTTCTTCTTTCAATTTTTTGCACTTGCTCATAAAATAGATCCAAGTTTCAAATATTTACTATTTCAGAGCTGTTTTAAGGGCCTTTGCTAGATCTAGTTTCCTTCATTAGATCTAGGGAAAAATTTTATGCTTTGCATGTAAATGTTCAAAAAATTTTCTAAGTATAAAAATTTTTCCAAAAATTTTTCAAATTTTTTTTTTTGCATTGTCTTTCCTACCATATTTTAACAATACATGCTTGCTGATTTTTTACTTCTGTGACAGGTACAACGGAAATGCTGGCGAAATTCTGAAGAATCAAGCCCTAAAAAACCATAAATTCCCTCTTCTTCTTTTCCCCTTCTGCAGATTGCTCCAAAGGCCTTCCATGAGTAAATAAAGAAGCAAAAACGGTAGCAAAAGGAAAGCATTGTAACCAAATTAATAAAGAGCGAGTGGGATTACGGCTCCCACACCCCTCTTCCCCCATTTGGGGGAAGCTTGTATCGTCTCCCCATTTTCATGCTTTGCTTCATGTTTTGCTAAAAGTAGGATATAATAGTTCATAATCTTTGGAAGTTTATCTTTTCATTAAAACTAGATAGTTTAATTGCTGATTAGTTTATCATTCATGAAAAATAAAGTAAAAATGCTTCTTTGATTATTTACTTAGCTAATGCATAGTTTCTTTACTGTTTTACTTACCCCCTTGCTTTCTCGATTAGGGCCCTAAAAATCCTGAAAGAGACTCTTGCGTAGTTTAGATCTTTGTGTTTCTTTTAATTTTAACAAATCAATTAAGTCTCTTGAACTTGCAGTGACACAAGTCAAGAGCACTCTCTATTGGAGAGCATAGTTAGAATTGCACATCTTTGCATTAGGCATTTAGATTAGATAAGTCTCTTGAACCTTTGTCATAAGACAAGGTCAAGAGCGCTCTCTCTCGGAGAGTCTTAATTAATTAACTTAATAAAATTTGTAACGCACACCCCCATAATTAATTAACTTCGTTTTCTCCTTGCCGGAGTATGCTCCGACCGACTTCAAAATCGGAGTACCTAGAAACAGCATTGGATTTCTAATCTTGCAAGAGAAATGTAATAAAATTTAAACCCCATAACCAACGCACCGACGTTGTAGGGAATTTTCCTAAGTTCTTCTTAGTAGAGGCGCCGGAACTCCCCGCTGTCTAAGCTTCTTAGCTAGCTGGTCAATCTTCGCAATATCAGCCTGGGATACTGGGCAGGTCGTCATGTCTTCAACAGATTAAACTTGGAATATTCACCCAGCTTTTGACGAACCTTCGTTGACACCATAAGCAAGATCACTTAAAATCCTTAAAAATATACCAAGGGCACTTGCACAACCTAATATTCAGTAGTTTTATTTCAAGACTTGCTGTTAATTTCTTTACGCATTTCAGTATTTTGACTCCATAAGGCACTTGTCTTTTAATCTGCATAATTGTTATATTTGGATCAATTGTTTTTGGCCTTTTTAATTTCTATCTGTGAATGCATATTTATGAAGTCTTGAATTATTGTTTATCTTTTAATCTCTTGCTTGCAACTTGGATTGCTTTGATTTATGTGTCAAACTCATAATAAATAAACACATTTAATTACAATAACTCCTAAACAACACTCGTCCGCATCTGTAACCATTAAAACACTTTAACAACTTAAGAGCCATAGAAACTCTTTTGTAGGGACTACCCCCCTTGGCTTCGTTAGGAGTTAGCCTAAACGTAGGAGTTAGGAGTAGGTGATAGTACCTAGCTCTGTGCTTGCCCCCAAGGTCACATCTCTCCCACTTTCCTAAGTGAGGAGATAGCTTTCGGAAAGTTTCTGCTGCTGGTGTGCAATCGGCGCACAACAGGAAGATTTTGTGCAGCAACCATTGAGCAGATATGGTTAGAAATTTACTTTCTTCCCTTGATTTTTTGTTTACTAAATTTGCAAGTGATCTTGTGAATATCAAAAGAGAAGTTTTTATATAACCTAGTTCTATCGTTTCTTTGAACTAATGCATTAGAACAATATACTTTAATAACATAGTTTAGGGTTTTTATAAAATGAAAACTCTAATCCATTTTGGATATTGATTATAAGTTATATTTTGTTTGTCATTTTCCTTGCTACTTACTTTGTATTTGTATTCATTTGCTTTCATTTCTTTAAAGATAGTTGTTTAATATTGTTTACCCAACAATTTCAAAATTGCATTATTTTTAGAGGGGTGATATTTAAATTTTGAATTTTATTGTATTGTGATGACTGAGTTTTCCTTGCCATTGGCATGCACAAATCCAAGGAGTGAGGTCTTCAATGGATCGACATAATATATTTGAAACACGACTATCTGCATGAGGCTCATCTGAGACCTGCAGATGTAATTATCCTCACTCACCCCTATGTTCTAAAAAAAGCTATATGGGATTTGATATTCCACTTTGTTATTTCTTCTCTTCCTCTTTATTGTGCATTGACTCTCTTCTCTTTTCTTCCATCTCTTCTGACTCCATACTATAAGGTTGGGTGTTCGATTCAAGGTTCAATGAACCTGGTTGCATGTTTGATTCAAGGTTCAATGAATATGTGTTTTGGTACAACATAGATGCAATGTTTTCCTCCACAGCACATGTAGCTCTTCATATGCACTTGGTCTATGTCTTTCTTTTTACCTTTTAACATAGAAGGAATAGCGAATCTGAAAAAAACTCATGCTGTCATTGAAAGCTTAATTATGCGTATTATTTAATAAATAAACATTATTTTATTTTCATTGATTCTTAATACTAAATCCTCTGCTAAGTAGATTACAATTTGTGCATTCTCATCATCACTTTCTTTCTCAAGATATCGCAAATGCTTCATCCTAATCCTTTTCATAATTGAATTGTTGTTTGTAATTCCTCTCCCATCTTCCTCCACCACACCAATAATTTTTTGAGTTGATAGGCATCCTATAGATTCTATATTACTTTTGTTTAATCCTATTTTGGAAACGGATTAATATACTCTAGATTTATGGATTGGGTTTAACCAATTAATATCTTTTTCATTGATAAATTCAGGGTTTAAACATTATTAGGTCGGATTATTTATTGAGATTAACAGGTTTTATTAGAAGCATTCACCTAAATTACTAGCATGTATTCTATAGTGTTCCATTCAGGTATTTTGTGTACCGGACTGGTGGGTAACAGTCTGGTGCACCTGTGCTTTTAGTTATTGTCATGGCTGGCTGTAGAGCACCATCACTGTCATTACAGCTATGATGGGACGGTTTTTATTTATGGGAATTCTTTGGGTAGTTTTCTTCCTATGATATTCTTTGCCACCAACAGAATTTATCTTGTTGCTTCCCCATTGAAAATATTAATCAAGGTGCAGTGTATAATGATGAACCACTTGCTCATAAAAAATATTCTGGGAAGGTCCAAGCTGGGCCTGCTATGATTTCTAAGGAAAACGAATCCTTTTCTAAGCCTTTGGTCCAAAAGTTTCAATTTTCTACCTTAGGCATCAAAGCACCACAATTCATTCAGCAAAATGCAGGAAATAAAATGAAATTCCATATGGGGATCAAACCCTGACCTATATCTCTTGTTGTTCCTCCACACTCCAGCATCCACACTGTTTCTCTCGACTCCCTCCTGTTGCCTGCACTGCCAGCGGGCCCGAAACTCTGGAATCTGGATGACAACTTGCTATAAAAGGTCATCACTAGTAACCCATGGTCGCCATCCAGTCTCCACCCACATGGTTGAAACTTGATAGCTCGAATCTTCCTAGTTCCTACCCCAACAAGACGCTGATTTCGTCTAGAGGCTGCCAACCGTTCTCTTCTGCCATGGCGGAGGGTTTGTACTCTATAGGACCAGCACCATTCTTTTCCACTGAAGCTGCTACAGAACCATGAAGGCCTCCGTCCGGCATCGATTATTCCCTCGCCTCGCGCCGGAGTACCGGTTTCCTGTGGCTTAAGAGGATGCTGTCACAGCCTTCAGCTGGCTTCAATCGGAATCAGAGAATGTAGTGCTCGATCCTTGGTTCAAATCTTGGGCAATTTTCTCCAGGGTTTACAGCAGCAGCGACTGCTAGAGCTCGGGTCAGGATGATAGCACTAGTGTGCCCCATTGTCCATCAATATCCATCATTATTCTGCAACATTTACTAACATTTAATGATATACCTAACATTTATCGGGCTAACACGTTAACTATCCGCCTCTGCCAGTGCCACTTGGCCTTGCCCCAGTCGGATTCAACTTAGACTCCAACCTTCTAGCCCCTATCCCTAGGTATTCTGGGCCCTCCTCTAACATATATTAATGGCGTTTTGGGAAAATAGTTGAACACCAAAATAATGTTTTATTAAAAACCTTACCCATCTAACAAAACGTTCTCTCAATTTTTCTTCCCTTATTTGATAGGAAAAATGGCCAAAGACGGGCAAATTCTGTCAAATTCCAACTCTGCACGGGAGAAGCTCAAACCCAATGTCACCTCGGCATACGCTTCCAACTACTTCGGGAACTCCTTGACCCAGGGGAGAGCCCTCACTAAGGTACATGTCAACACAAACACGTAGATACCTCCAACAACCTTTGTAACAAGATTTGTGCCTTCAACGGGGTCCAATAATGAATGAAAAGACATACTGGATCAATGTTGAAAAAGTAGGCCTCGGCAAAAAGTCGGCGAGGGTCCCGAATACAACTTCTCGGCAACATCGACGAAAAAATCGGGAAAAATCGGCAAAAGTTGGCAAACATTAAAAAATAGAAAATAAATTCATTTTTTTTAGAATTTTAAACATATAAAGAACCAATAACATCAGAAAAAACATATTGGAACATAAATATGAAGAAAGCACTGATATATATCATCATCATGTAGTCATGCCAAATATAAAACGATACATCAAAGTCGATACTGAAAGTCTGAAACATCATAGTTGTCCAATCAAGGACTCAAAAGTGTATAAAGTTTAAACAATACAAAATGACATCACATATATAAATGTATCTGAGGAAAACTAACATCTAGCTATCTAATGTCAATGCCCTCTTCCCCATTTACGGGAAAATATCATGGGTCTTTTGTCAGGCCTGCCCCTAGCACTAGAAGTAGCAGCAGAAGGCCCTTGCCCTACATCTAATGCTGGACACCGAGTGATGGATGGAGGACTAGATGTATCAATCGGTGCAGAAGGTGGTGGCGATGCTAGCACATCACCCTCCATGGTGTCTCCAACCACCTCCTCCTCCTCCTCCTCTTGCCCCTCCTCTAGCCATGCAGGTGACTCCTCCATGATAGGAGTCTCAATCTCAACCCTACACTTAGACAATATATCAATATTGTCCAAGGAGATGGCATTTGCATCTGGTTCTTTCTGTATCTGTGTCATCCACAAGCGGAGGTTGTAATGGACATACACCAAGTCATTAAGACGTGTGAACTCCAACCTGTAAGAGGGTAATAAAAAAAATTATAAGTCTAGAGGGTAATAAATTAATAAATTATAATATCTTAGAGGATCATACTACATAGATTCATAAATTGCATTAAACATTTAAATGGAATTGCTTTGTTGAAATTCTATGTTCTAAGTTTCTAACCTTCTGCGTTTCTTTGCATGTATTTTTTCAAATACACTCCAAATCTGCTCACATCCCGAAGTTGTACAAGTTTGGCTAAGGATTCTGATGGCAAATTTCCATAAATTTGCTGTCCTCACACCATAGGTTCGCCACCAAGTGGCTACACCAAACAAGAAATAAAGATAACTAAATTACATTTCATTACATTCAACTTTGGAAAACTAAAATAGGAAATAAATATAAATAAATCATAATTCATCTTTCAAATAAAGGTGAAAACTTAAAACGCTCTAATAAGTTAATAACTTACCTGGCATGAATTCGGTCCTGTCACGAATAGCATCTACTGCCATCACCAAAGCTAAATACTCCAGTACCATCCCGATACACCTCTATCTCGCAATTCACTGCATTGAGAGTGTCATAATCAGGTATCATCCTCTGAATACAAGTGATAAGCCCCTTCGAAACCTCACCATCAAAATCAAAATTGCATTTGTAGGCAAATGCGGGGTTGAGGAAGAGTCCTGCTGCATGAATGGGTCAATGAAGCATCCCAGTCCATCGAGTATCAATAAATTCCCATAATAACATGTGCATGTTATGCCCTTGGGTACCCTTTCCCACATAGAAATTTCGAATGGTCTCTTTGGCCCTATCCATGGCCTCATATAAATAGCCCATTGCGGGCTTATCACCATCAACAAGTCTCAGAACCCTCACTAAAGGTTCACTAACCGAGCACACTTCCTCCATTCCTTCCTAGAAGGCGTCAGTGTACACCAACTTGGCAATGGTTTTCCCATGCTCTCTCCTGCTGTAAGCACAATCATGCCACTTGTCACAAACAAACATTTGCTTCAACTCAAACTGACATTGAAGCAAAGACTCAAGAGTAATAAATGTAGTGGCAAAACGCGTGATTGCAGGATGCTTCAACTCCTTGTTTTTGGTGTGCCTCCTCATGAGACTAAGAACAAAACCATGGTTGTAAATGAACTTGGGAATGGTCCTAGCTTGATCAATCACCACCTTGATAAATGAAATTTTCCCCATATCCTCCAACATCAAATCAATGCAATGAGCTGCGCATGGAGTCCAAAACAAATAGGGGTACCTATCCATAAGCATTCTGCTAGCAGCCACATAATTAGCTGCATTATCTGTAATAACTTGCACAACATTGTGCACCCCAATATCCTGGATGAACCCATCCATCAACTCGCATAAAAGTGCTGCATCTTTTATATGTGCCCATGCATCAATTGATTTTACAAACATGGTACCTCTAGGACAATGTACCAAGAAGTTGATAAGGCTTCTACCCTTACCATCTGTCCATGACATGACTGTGCATCCAGTGCTCTCCCATGACTGCCTGAACTCTGTCAACCTAGCACCGATGTCCTTCTTTTCTGCTTGAAGGATTGGGCCCCGCAACTCCTCAAAGGTGGCACTTTCATACCTGGGCCAACTACTGCAATGGCATCACACATCAGCTGCCAAAAAGGATTGTTTTTAACAATGTTGAGAGGTATGTGACTCTAGTAAAGACACCTACCCATTACCCTGTCTGCTTCTACCTTTCCCGATTTCTTTATAATTGACTTGATAGAAGGTTGTGATCCTGGTCCAACAAAATGGGATGAGAGCCTCACTCTCCCAAGAGGTGAAGCTATGGAGCCCCTCCCACTACCCTCACCGATAGTGGTAGATAGAGATGCACCTACACTTCTTGCTTGGCCAAAAGCTGCAAGCTCAACTCTGTTTGCAGCGATCTCATCCTTCTTTCTCATTTTTTCATGGATGGCGTCTTGGGCAGATCTCATGATTTTTGGGGTCACTGTAGTACAAAGGCCAACATCATGGCCAGGTAGTTTTGCTAGATGGTATTTCAACCTGTTAACCCCTCCCGACATGTGATGACCACATAATTTGCAACTCAAAGTTGCCTATTTGTTCCATCCTCGGGCTCACCATACTGCCAAAATGGGTCCAATATCTTTGGCATTTTTGCAATTGGAATGCTTCAACTCAATTGCAACCCTAGGGCACAAAAACAAAAAAAAATTACATTAAACTCCATTGGAAAAAAATAGCAATATTCTAGCTTAAAAAAAAGACCTCTAAATTTAGATTTTAAGCCATGAAAGATAAGAAGAAGAGGGTGGCTAAGAATTAAAACAACAAGCATGCTATTTTCCATTCTAATTGTTTAAAACCCCCTTTTACATTGTGACTGTTTTTCATATTTTTGGGCATGGAAATCAATGGTAAAATAGAAAAAACAAATAGCAAAGAAATATGCAAAGAAATAGTCAAAGAAATATGCAAGAAAAAATAAAAGAAATCTTTCAAACAGTCCTTGGAAAAGATAGAAAAACAATGAGAGAAAATGTACATACCTGTGAGGAATCTTGAACACTTGCTCCACAAAAATCCTTGGTTGAGATGGTAAATGGTGTTTGAAAGCCTCCAAAGGTGTTTGTGGTCTCCTCAAGCCCTTCTCCTCCACTTCCAACAAATGTATTTGCCAAATGACTTAAAAAAACCGTATTTTTCTTTTAAAAACTGCGGATTGGAGGCCTGAGCGACTTTTCACATCGACTCGCGACTTTTATGAAAAAATCGCGATTTTTAACAAAAAGTCATGACTTACTGATTTTTAAAAAAAGCGTGACTTTTGCTCGCCAAAAAATCGGCTTGGAGCAAAAGTCACGACTTTTCCGATTTTTCGCGAGAAATCGGCGAGGTTTTCAACACTGTACTGGATCTGTGAAGGAGTTAGTTTCACTGACTACTTGCAGATAATAAGGTCATGCATTAGTACTTGGTGCTGATATTTGTTTCACAATTTGGATTCTTAACTGATAGATGCAATAAAACCAGTTCTTAATACAAAGAACAGCAGTATATATCAGCACTTGTTCATTCAGAATATATCCACATTAGCATTCAGTGTTAGCCAATTTGCATTAACCAAATCACAAGTCGTATCTTGCTGCTATTATCTATTAGATTCCACCAGTGATCATTAAATCAAGTTGATCTGCAAAGTGCTAATTCAGAACCAAACCTGTATGAAGTTAATAAAGTTTGTAGCATAAATGATATAGGGCATAAGTATGAAAAGTACTTTTTGATTTGTCTCCAGCATCCACTTAGTATCCCTAATAGATCCTTTTACTTGCAATTTGTGGTATGAAGAGAAACACATAAATATAATAACCAATAAACCAGCCTTCAACCAACGATTGATATAAGATATTTAACCTTGGAGATGGTTCCAATGTGCAATATATCAGACTGTGATAATAATCTGCAGTATAGACACAGTGAACCCAGACCTAACAGGGGGCCTAAAGAACTCAGAAATATTCATTCTAGGGTTAGAAGCAAGCACACAGTCAGGGCGAATTTATTTAGCCAATCAGATTTGCAATTTGGTTCAGTTTAAGTTCTGCACTTTTTGACAGCCAGTAGAATATCAGTTTCACACTTCGCAAGGTAGCAAAACAAGGCACCCTTGAAGAATAGTGGATAAATCTACTAGGGTGGACTTGCTTCATGGATTAGATGTACAGTTTTTCTAGCATTTCCTGTTTTTTTAGGGTTGTTTGTAATTTTTCAGTTTTTAGAGTTTTTATGCAATAAAAGAGGACGCCGTTCAAGACCCATGGATAAACCCACTAGGGCGAAATTTTAGGGTGGACCAGAAAAACCAAATCACAACTATTTTTGGCAATTTGAATTATTTGGATATTTAGGGCTTTTCTATGCTTTTATGAATTTTAGGGTTTTTATAGATAAAATGCAGCTAACTAACATGAAAATGCAGCCTAACTATAATACAATAAATGCTTGAAATTTTGAGTAAAAAAGGTGACGAGAAGGGGATTATGATTTCATCTCAATCCCTAGGGCTTTGAGAGATCATGGCTAGTGTCCCTCTCTTGAGACGCCCTTCTAGCACTTGCAAGTTAGGGCATCACCTAGCAACCTCAAGGATTTGGTAAGTGAGCCTAACCAAGGCAAATGGTGAAGTCCAAGGCCCTAAAAGCAAAAGGAAACCCTAATGCAAGGTGTTTCCTCCACACAATATTGAGAGAATATTGATAAAAAAACCCTAATTCAGAAAAATGCAGCAATACACCACCATTCAATCCACATAGAAGCATTAACTTACCAATATTCACCAAGATAAGAGCAAAGAAAGAGCTTTAGGTCATTCTTGAGCATGTCTTTAAACAATTCTAGCATCAACCATAGCATGTGCAAGAGGAAGCCCTAGATCCATCCACCATTCACCATCAAGCAAGAAGAGTCATCCAAGAGAAGTGCACATCACCAACAGAGCTCATAAAGCAAAAGAAAAAAAAATATTCTCATAATAGAACCCTTATCTTATGATTTTACAACGAGAGGAGGATGTCTATTTATACTAATCTATCCTATAATATTTAATTTGAGCCTACATGTCCTGAAATAAAAATAAAATAAAATAATAATTTTTTTAGGGTAAAATCTACATAATTAAGGAATTTTACCCCAAAATAGACAAAAATGACAAAATACGCTAAAATAATCAGAGAAGTGGCTTCACTTGATGAAGTAATGAGCCGGGGGGGGACGTCATGCTCCCTCTAACCACAAAGTGCTGAAAGCCCCTCAAGCCCGCCCTACCCCCCTCTAAAGCACCGTAGGTTCAACTGGTGTGCAATAGATGGAAGAAGGTTGCGCTGGGCCAAGAAGGCTACAGTAGGGGTCTCTGGAAGCTGGAAAAGGTCCAAGTGGGTGAAAAAAGGTGTGCGAGGTGGAGACAACAGTCTTGTTATCACATATACATTTTCAGCCAAGCTTCCATGATGCAGCATGCAAACTTGTCTCTTTTTCTATTCCGAGCTAATT
The DNA here is from genome assembly GCA_001517045.1 of Pseudotsuga menziesii. Classification (NCBI taxonomy): domain Eukaryota; kingdom Viridiplantae; phylum Streptophyta; class Pinopsida; order Pinales; family Pinaceae; genus Pseudotsuga; species Pseudotsuga menziesii. The sequence continues at coordinate 384,259 of LPNX011217791.1, read as the reverse complement.
TCACATGGGGTATCAGCATGGATCTCTACAGCTTCATTCACTTCAGAGCCTTGTTCTTGATATTTTCCTTGCCAGGACTGAGATTCAGGAGTCCATTGAGATAATTTTGGTGATGATCTAGTTCATTTAGAGCAGAGTAGCAGATCAGGAGGTGGTACACACAGTCACAGAGGGGCTTATCAGTTGGAGACAGGTATACATGGTGAGAACAGGTATATTTCCTTGGTTTAGTTTTGCTCTTTGATGTATCCCAGACACCTGTGCTTGTCATGTTAGGATGATTGTGGTGACCTATTCTTATATGTTCTGTATTGCTCTAACCTGTGTTATGATTGATCAAGGAATCCAATGTGTAGACTGTTGCCCATGCCAATGCTCAAACAAAATGTAACCCTTAGTGCTAGGTTGGTTCCATTACATTTGTACCCGCCCATCCAGTTCATCCACTTTTATTTATACCCCATGACTAAGACCGATAGAGACTTGTGAGATTGAAGACCCTTTCCCCATTCTGACCACTGTGTGTGACAAACTCCATGTTGTTATGTGTCTCAGGCTATGAAGTATGTGTCTTGGCCAGTGTGGCTAGGTGCACAGGGTTTTCCTCCTCGAGTCCTCAAAACAAGTGCTCCACCATAACAGTGTTGTTAAACACTAATGTATCGGAACACATAAAAGCTACATCTAAAGGATGCAAAAGTATAGAATATTGAAAAAAGGTAGTCAGTGGCCAAGAGATTGAGCACCCATTCTTTGTATAATGTAAGGCTCAGTTTTCCCTCTACAGGGGCACCAGGGAGAGGCGAACCTGTCGGGGCTATGGACTGCTCGCGGGCAGCGGGTAGCCTTAGTCATTTACTGGAGCTCAGAAGGATTACTAGGGCACCTGCTATTGTAGGCTGGTTAGTATCTTATAAAAATTGTGAAATTCATTGAAAGGTTAATGGTCAAAGGATGAGCACTCACTCCTTGTATAGTGTTCGGCTCAATGATCTCCATAGGGCCACAGGGTGAGACTAGTCTAGAAAGATTGGGTTTTTGTCAGTACTGGAGCCCAGAAGGCTTCCAGGGCACTTGCCTTTGAAGGTTGACCTATATTTGCAAAAAGTTTGCAAAGGAAAACTTGCTAGAGTTCGAGGGAAGCATACCCAAGTACTTCACCCATCTGTGAGGCACCTCCATCCCCTATTGCTATCTGTCATACATATGTCACCTTGGTAGAGTTTATTAGTTATCAGTCGGATAGATCACCGAGTCAAAGTCATTTCCCCTTTGACTTAGCTTGGTTCTTCCATCATCACCCATCTATAGCACATTGATTACACTTTGTAAGTATGGCATGAGCAAGCAGATTTTCCAGAAGACTCTAAGATCTTTCAGAAGCAAAGGTATATTTTATTATTATTATTGTTGGTTACCATGATCATGAATAACTGACTCAAGTTGGGGTCTGAAATACACCATTGGAACATGTCTTACCTTGGAATGTAGCAGGATCATATTGGCATGTTATCTCACCTTGATTGTGGGAACTTTGATTTGGTCAACCTAGTTGACCGAGTCAATCACGTTTCCCAAGGCAGTGACTCAAAAATACAACATGGTCTATATTTGTTCGAAACATGCCTAGGACCAATACTGCAGTTTCAGTTTTTAGATTTTGGCCTCGGTTCTAAAAAATACAACATATATTTGTTCAAAACATGCCTAGGACCAATACTGCAGTTTCAGTTTTCAGTTATGATGGATTTATCAGTTTCCAGGGATTGTACCAAGCAAAAAATGAACTAGAAATTCACTGAGAAAATCGATTTGGCCTCCTGGGTCAAGGAAATGGTTTGGAACTTTGATAGATGATGTTTCTTGGCATCCCGGACAGTCCTCCAGTAGTTTTCAGTCAGCAGATGTCTGAATTATTTATTTATGGCTCAACCAGTGAGAAAACCCCCCTAAGGGGCACCCCCTCTAATTGGCTATTGATGTATTTCATTGTTATATCTTATATTATGAAGTTGTAAAGGGGCCTAGGGTGAATTAAGCCCTCAGTGACCCCCTCCTATGATGTATCATGTCATATCTTATGTTATGTTGTGACATTTCACTTTAGAGGGGCGTCCTTGAGCAAAGTGCGCCCCCTCTTTGACTTAGTCAGTTGATCCATGTATTAGTTGATGTATTTTGATCTCCACCATTGATGATGTTACAATCTCAACTGTTGGATGATAAACTGAGTTAGGGTTTATGTCTCTCTCAAACTATTTAAGAGAGGTGATGTAATATCCCAAACTGATATTTTCCTGTTTATGTGTATACTGTAGATGGCTAATAGACTTATTCCTCAATTAAATAGGAAAGCAAACCCTGATCTTTGCATGCATGCAAATATGTGCCCTAGAAAAATACTGAGATGCTATAAATAGGAGAAATCAATGCATGTACATACCAGTATATAGATCAGCTGATGGTGAAGAGGATGGTCCCAGCATGCAAGGATTTCGCCGGAGGAATAAGGAGATACACCAAATCGTCCTCCATAGGTGAATGCGCCCTCCTCTCAAACTGTATAAGCTCTAGAATAATAAATAAGCTGCTGTTGAAAGCCCCGATGATATGCACTAGGGTTATAATACCCCTCTAATGCTGATGGAAGTAGCATGCGGAAGAAACATAGGCACACTAGCCCAAAACGTGAATGCCTCCTCAAATCAATTCGCCCATGCAGATTAGCGCCTCCAGAAAAGGGAGCACTGATGATATCTCGCTTGATACTCAAGTTGAACACCCCTTCTTCCAGTGGAAAGGTAATGGAGGTGCTCCGGGATGAATGGAAGTGACATGCAGAAATTCCGAACCATGTAGGTAGGAAAACAAATTGCTTTGTCTCTGACCACGGTGACACAGCGTGACGGTGGAACTCTCTGGCTGGATGAATAATCAACCTCCCGAAATAACTGCTGAATGTAACCTGATGATGAACTAGTGCTGAACTTGGATGATCCAACCTGATGATGAACTAGTGTTGAACTTGGATGATTCAACCTGATGATGAACTAGGGTAGATAGATTTCGTTGCCGAAATACACCAGTTAGTTGAACATGCGCTCAACCCCATCTTAGCTCGCCGAGCTCTCCAATTCGACTCCACAAATCAATAATCACATAAGTAAGTTCTCCATTCACTTTATCTTTCTTTTATAACTTTCAACTGCGAAAACCCTAACTTTTGATCTAATTAGGTCACTTTATCTTCTAATTTGCAGTTGACTTGCATGCATGCACATGGAGACTTAATCGGGTGCATGCATCATTAAATAATGCCCGGATGTCATGCATGCAGGTGACCTTTGGCTCTGGTGGCCCTCTTCGACCCAATGGTGATATAATATTGATGCCCTAGATCTTCTATATATGGCATCAGTCTTCGGCTGATTCCTTAACTGTCAGTACCTGCTCGAACCTACAAGAGTCACATAGGTTAGCAGGCCGGTACTCAATGCCTAAGCAGAAGAGGACATTACAGTCCTCCCCGCTCGAATTTGCTTGTCCTTGAGCAACTGTAACGCTGGGTGCTGTAATACCTGTTGTACCTCCCAAGTGGCCTCCTCTATAGGCAGATCTTTCCATTGAACCAAGTATTCTTTGATGATTCTGTTCCTTAGTTTCCGCTCTCGCACCTCTAGGATGCGCTCCAGAATCAGAATCAATTGCCCCTCATCATCAAGGGGGCGGCATCTCTCAAATCCCCTATCTGGAGGTCGACCTGCTGGACGGTCTTTGAATACTGTTGGATGTTGTGTGGCCTTATCTGGTGGTTTCCTGAAGGTAACAAAACACTCTGCTGCTCCCTCAATATCTCCCTGTTGGAGTACTGCCTCCATCCTGTGTGATGTCACTGTTGTGGGAGGATAGGTATTCATCCCTCTCAGTACTACCTTTTGTCCCTCTGCTCCTGTGAACTCCATCTCCATGGTCTGGTAGTTTGTGGAATACTCCCTAGGGAATACATCCACTGAACTCCTAATACCACCTTCATGTCAGGTACATCCACCACATAGAATGTCTCTATCACTGTATAATTCCCAAGTGTTACTGTTAATTGAGGAATCCTCTGACTACACTCCATGGTGTGACTTGCTGCAGCTACTGAAAACCCATCAAAACTCTCGGTTTGAATATCTCCCTTTAACCCATGTAGCATCAATAAAGTTGTGGGATGCCCCACCATCTATCAGCACTCCCACTTTGTGGCCTTGTACGGTACCTCTGATCTGGAGAGTGAGGAATCTAGGAGCCCCTGTCATGGTAGCAATGGCACCTCCTGAGGGTGGCCACTCCTTAATTGTCTCTAGTGTCTCTCTCTGCTCCTAATCTTGATAATCATAATCCTCCCCATTGTCGGAATAGGCCTCTATGTAGTAAGCAGTGTTTTAAAAACCAACCGAGTCTGAGTCCGAGTTGGCCGAGTTGACCCTCGACTGAGTTGACTCGGCCTGCAATTCGGCTCGGGTGGCCGATTTTATACTTAGTCGGCCGAGTTGTGTCCGAGTCGGCCGAATTAGGGTCCGAGTTGGCCGAGTTGACCGAGTTGTAACCCGAGTCAACCGAGTCAGTTGTGGCAGACACCCACAAGAATTCAAACTCCAAAATAACATGTTTATTTTTTATTTTAAAGACTTTTCTTATTCTAACCATAACCTGAGGCCATAAGATGCCCCCCTGCCACTCTATTTGCCATAAGATGTTTGTGAGCATTTGGCATTATTGTTGTTTGGATTCATGGATGCTTTGAGGAGCGTCCAACAGTGAAGAACAATCAACATGATTGGATGTGTTGAACTGTTGGAGACTAGTTTTTTGTTACCTAGATGTATGTTAGCTTCCAACTAGCCATTGTTTCTTTTTTCTCATTAAATTGACAAATATCAGTCCCGTTTTCTATTGTTTACTACCAAAATAATAAGATTTTTTTATTTTTTCTTTGCATTTAGATTCTAGATTGGCCCCAAAAGGAAAAGATCAGGCATGGATCCATGCCGATGTCATTTAAGGGAAAATGTATTGCAAGTGTTACAAGACATGGATTAAAAGAGGGGGCATTAATAGATTTAAACAATAGTTGGTTGTTGTTAGAGGAAATATTGCCCCATGGGAAGCTGATTTAGAGTTTATTGAAGAGATTAGGTTGGAGTTGCAATAACAGTTTGATGAATTTGAAGAGGAGAAGGCTAAACAAAAAGAGATGTATGATCATTGACATATGATGTAGTGGCATCATAACATGTTGTTTTTTGGACCCTACAAGCCATTTAGGCCTCATTGATTATGTTTTTTGTTCTAGATATGTTTTGCACAGTACACTCAATGCCATTTTGATATATTCACACTTATATGGTATATGCATGAGTAGACGTTGGATATTTTGTCTCTAATGCTTTGCAAGCATGGATTAAAATCTTTAAAATATTGTTTTACTTTAAAATTTAATATTTTATGTATTTTTTGAGTAATCTGAGTTATTAAATTCAAATCAGCCGAGTCATTACCGATTCATTACCGATTCCGAGTTAACCCTTGACTGATTCCGAGTCCGAGTCCGAGTTTTAAAATATTGGTAGTAAGCCTTTCCCTTCCTTGAACATCTGTGACCTGGTACCCATGGTTCCTGGCAAGTGAAACATAACTTTTTTCTTCTAAGGTCCTGTTGGGTATCATTGTCCATCCATTATTTCTTGGGCCATTCTTTCTGGACAAGTTTCCTCTCTTCATCTTCAGTAGGGGAATTGGTTTTGGGAGGAAGCCTAATTTTGGGTACCGCATCTTGTAAATCTCTAGTCCGTCTGATGGCATCTGCTAGGGTGGTGGGCCTATAGGACTTGACCCATCCCTGTAAGGGTTCAGTGAGAGCCTCAGTGAACAACATAATCAACCTGCTCTTTGATATATCTGTCACCCTGACTGCTATCCTCTGAAACTCTGAAATAAATGCATTTGCACTACCTGTCTGCTTGAGCTGAGCTAGCTCTCTAAAGTGTACCTCAGGATCCTTCCGATCAAACCGCTCAATGAGCCTCTGTGTAAAATCTGAGTACGCTGTGTTGGTGTTGTGACCTAGTGTCACTAGCTCGTGATACCACCACTCATGTGCTTCTTCGTCCAAATGCAAGGTAACCAATTTAATGGCATCTGTCTCAATCATGGGGTTGAGCTAGAAGTATGTATCCAACTTCTGCACCCAATTCCGGGCTGGACCACCCCGGGTGCCATCAAAGGTAGGGATAGTCAGTTTCCCTATGGTGCGTTGTAACTCATAGTTCTGGGTGAATGGCCTATTGTAAGCTTTGGGTTTGTTCTTACTTTTAAAGTGGCAGAAGTCAATGAAGGTCATGGCTGAATGTAAGTCCTCTCCTAAAGCTCTATATTCTCTCAGATGCCAGGCGCTCATGGGTTCTTCTTGTTCGGCTTGTGGTAGAGGCGCTACAGCTGGACTATCTAAGAATTGAGGCATGGTGGGTCGGAAAGGCTTGTATATATGGGGATGGCTCTGCATGTTGGTATGTAAGTGCTCCCTACTACTGCTGGTGGATACCCTATCACTGTTGGGAAATAAGGGACTGTGTGGGGTGGGACCATTTTTCTCTGTCATATGCCTGATGGTACTCATCATTTCTTTTTGCCCAGTAGTGAGTTCTTTTATGGCTGATATTAGATTATTGAAAGCTGTTCTATCATCATCGGCCATTGTTTCTTTGCCCTTTCTAGACTGATATTCTCTGTCCCCCAAATCAATGTCCTCTAACTCCTCTTCTCTGTCTCTACACCTCTGTCTCCGGTGAGTAATGTTGTATGGGCCCTTTGAATTCATTTATAATTTTGCATGCCCACAGCTGGCAAGAAAAATAGTTCTAATACCACTGTAATATCCCAAACTGATATTTTCCTGTTTATGTGTATACTGTAGATGACAAATAGACTCATTCCTCAATTAAATAGGAAAGCAAACCCCGATCTTTGCATGCATGCAATTGCATGCAAATATGTGCCCTAGAAAAATATTGAGATGCGATAAAATAGGAGAAATCAATGCATGTACATACCAGTATCTAGATCAGCTGATGGTGAAGAGGATAGTCCTAGCATGAAAGGATTCCGCCAGAGGAATAAGGAGATACACCAAATCGTCCTCCACAGGTGAATGCACCCTCCTCTCAAACTGTATAAGCTCCAGAATAATAAATAAGCTACTGCTGAAAGCCCGTATGATGTGCACTAGGGTTATAATACACCTCTGATGGCTATGGAAGCAGCATGCGGAAGAAACAGAGGCACACTAGCCCAAAACATGAATGCCTCCTCAAGTCAATTCGTCCATGCAGATTAGTGCCTCCAGAAAAGGGAGCACTGATGATATCTCGCTTGATACTCAAGCTGAACAACCCTTCTTACAGTGGAAGGGTAATGGAGGTGCTCCGAGATGAATGGAAGTGACATGCAGAAGTTCCGAACCCTGTAGGTAGGAAAACAAATTGCTTTGTCTCTGACCACGGTGACATGGCGTGACGGTGGAACTCTTTGGCTGGATGAATAATCAACCTCCTGAAATAATTGCTGAATGTAACCTGATGATGAACTAGTGCTGAACCTGGATGATCCAACCTGATGATGAACTAGGGCAGATAGATTTCGCTGCCGAAGTACACCAGTTAGTTGAGCATGCACTCAACCCCAACTTAGCTTGCCGAGCTCTCCAATTCGACTCCACAAATCAATAATCACATAAGTAAGTTCTCCATTCACTTTATCTTTCTTTATAACTTTCAACTGCGAAAACTCTCACTTTTCACCTAATTAGGTCACTTTATCTTCTAATTTGCAGTTGACTTGCATGCATGCGCATGGAGACTTAATCGGGTGCATGCATCATTAAATAATGCCCGGATGTCATGCATGCAGGTGGGCTTTGGCTTTGGTCGCCCTCTTCGACCCAATGGTGATATAATATTGATGCCCTAGATTTTCTATATATGGCATCAGTCTTCGTCTGATTCCTTAACCGTCAGTACCCGTTCGAACCTACAGGAATCACATAGGTTAGCAGGTCAGTCCTCAATGCCTAAGCAGAAGAGGACATTACAGGTGACCCCCCCCATTGTAATTCATGAGCTTTGGCACCGGAATTGGAATAAAGAGATTTTGTTTGGGACTACACTCTTGTCTACTTGCTTGATGAATGAATGAGTTGATAACGGACACTGCTTTTCTTCTGCACTAAGATATATCCAACATATTTTTTGTATCTTTCCTTGTACTCGTTTACTTGTAGGTTGAAGGAGGCGATTTTGAGAGAGGGACATTGGTGGTGGGACTTGCCTTATGGTTGGATATTGACAATTGGTTATCAGGGAGTTGAACTTCTTTATGATTTCTTCTTCTTGTACTTCTTTTAGCTTACATTTCCCATTTATTTGCCATTCTAATTGATTTTCCTTGGTTTGGTAGGAAAATAAGGGCGCTGAGGACACTAGCAGAAGCAACACTTCATCAAAAGCTTGTCCGGAAATCTTATTTGATCTCAAGAAAGGAATTCTTCATCATCCAGGAGGTCATCAACAATGATTCAGGTATATTTCTCAGGTAAGTTCTCCAACTTTTGATGTTCATGCATTGCCCATCAATAATTTTCACCGAAAAACCCTTGGTTAGCATTAGAAAAAATCACCGGACCAATTTGCACTTGGGAATCTGCAAATTCGACGATCTGGGTTTTGTGCGGCATACTAAAAAACCCCCTCTCCTTCAAAAACGTCTAGATTGGACTCCTCTGCCCCCCTCCAAGCATTGGTCTCTGTCTGGGAGAAAATGCCCCCCTTCAGCAAGTTAGCCATTTTCCCACTGTTTTTTGTCCGATTTCTTCCAGGTATTTTTCATTAACAAATCTTTTATCCCAGCTAGTGCGCAAGAAGCCATAATTGTCCGTATCAGCTTCGTCCTGGGGATTTCTCAATCATCCGCTTAAATCCCTTGGGGTTCGAATTTGATCATTTGAACCAGCAAACTAAAATCCTAGATCTAACTTAAATCTTTGTAAGCCATCTTGTTTAAACACATAAGTGACATTTCCAATTTCAAATGAGGGTATCCTTAATTTGTGGCTTTTCCTTAAATCTAGGGTTTCAGACACTCACCTTATGAATTCTCCGTTAGGAGTCTGATCTGGTGATTTGTCTTGGGTCTTTCCTTTCAGGATTGATCTGGGTCTCCCCCTTTCTCACTTGGGCTTCTCTAGTAGCATAAAGTGAAGAATTCCTTAACCAGTGTGACAACCATCCATCTTTTGGGGGTTAGGGTTTCTGTAGGTCATAGCTTTGGTTGCTTGTCCCCTCTGCCGTCCTGTATAGGATTTATTCATCGGGGCAAGTACAAGATCTGTGATAACAAGTCCTTTACAAAGCGCAAGCACCTCTGCATGTCAAATAACCAAGATGGGCATGTGCCCCAATGGGCAACCCCAAAAGCCTCAAAGTACCAACCCTTGGGCATAAAGCCTTGCATGGTGGACATAAGCATCACATTGAAGGGGTAGTCAACAAAGTCGTTAAGCCAGGTACTTCTGAGAGTGAAACCAAGGGGGAAAGCCATGTCTAATCCAGGGGGTAAACAACTCCCAAACCAAATATCCATACAATAAAACCCATTTTGACTGGTACAATAATTTTTTTTTTGATCCCTTGCTCTAGCCTTAGCCTCAGAACACTGTGGTAGCTCTGGTGCGTAACACTGGCTCCAACTGCAGGACATGTGCTCTTCTCGGGAGTGCATGCGAACCTCTTGAATTCCTGGGTACCTATAGGTCTGCACACATATCTAATAACCAAGGCATCAAATGCATCAGAGGCACACACTTTCGTCCCGCCTTGTTCAAAATGAAAATGCAAATAACTGAAAATGAAAGAACAACTAATGCAATGCATAGGTAACTCAGATGTTGAACTAAAATGAACTAACCGACTTACATTAATTATGATAACAGAGAGGGGTCAAGTGAAATCATACCACCAATGTAACCATCTGAGTATTTGATTTGTACCTGATTTTCTTTCTTTATCATTGCAGATTATCCAAGACAGGTTCACATCAATACTGGTATCTTTGTTGAGATGGTAGAGGAATGCTGGATGAACGTGGGAGCTTGGAAGCATTGAAATTTCTGCCATGGAGAAGGATTACTTTCACAGGCTTTATCTATCCACATCTGCAACGGGCTCAAATATACATTGTCACCTTCTGCTTTGTGAGATTCTTTCGCATAGAATTAATTGCCAGATTTTGAACTTGGGGAAGTACTTGGACATATGAACTCTAGAAAATTTCTGGAGTCTTTGAAAGGTAACTGTGACAAGTGTTAGTTTTTTTAAGTTAATTTACTTAGGATCTTTATCTGAAAGAATAACAAGCACAACAATACATCAAAGATACATAAGATACACAAGACACAAAGATTTTCATCGGGGAAACCATAAAGGAGAAAACCCTACAAAATTCCTCAAAATAGCTCCGTCACAAAGATAAGATGGCAAGATAAAATAACCCAAGAACAATATGTCTGCAACAGCTCTCTGTCCCTCCTCTTCCTCTCTCTCCTAAGGCGCACATGAGAGAGCAAGTGTACTGTGTGACAAATGAGGAGTTCACCTCCCTATTTATATTATTCCGTTGAGTTGTTAAGTCAACCACTAGGTCGGCCAGGTTACCTTTGGGGCCGACCTACCTAAGAATACTCACAAATACATTTTCCTTTATTTAACCTGGGGACTATTGCCCCGACTTGCAACAGAGGGTTTACCTCAGTGACCATACACAATGACGACATCCCCAAAGGAGGAACACACATCTCCGATGGGGGTACAACAATATACAATAGTAATATACATCAGATAATCTTCCGAAGTTACAATTACAACAACACTCCCTCTTAACTAGAAATGTATTCTATTGCCACAGTCATCAACACATCTGGTCATCGTCATTGAGTCATCATCGTCGCTGCTACCATTGTCCTCATCTTGTCCAATCTGTCGCATCTATCCGTCATAGGAAGTTTCTATAGAGCCAACCCTTTTTCATGCTGGGTGTTACCTACTAGGTCATACCTAGTTGGTGTTATCAAGTGAGCCAGGTGATGAGAACAAACACTTGTTCATTATTCAAAGTTGAGAAGTCATTCAGCCTTCTTTTGGGAATTTTTTTAAAATTTTTCTTGTACCACATGTTCATACCCCCTTGGGAGGGTTGTAATAAAATGTGCTAGCATGGTGGTGTATGTAAAAGACTTGGTCTCCTAGATTTATTTATCAATCCGACTAGCCCAGAGTGTTTTTTCCTTTAGAGATTATTTGTTGTTGAACAAATGACTAATAATTTCTGAGTTTTTCACTCATACCTCCAAAGTTGGGGTGGTCATCTTGGTATTTAGGCCTAGGGGGTTATTAGAGTCTATGTGTCAATGTTATAAACATGCTAGGAATTAATATTGAGTCATATGGACATGTGCTAGGTCCCCCTAGGTTTTTTTCAAAGTTTTGGTAAAAATAGATTTTCCTTGTAAACTTAGGCTATTTTTTCATAGCGTAATTGCGAAAATTAAGAATGTAATATAAGTGTGGTTAGGGATCAGTTTTGGACATGGGGGTGCTCATTTTCTAACTCAGAGCACTTGTTTAACCCAAAAACCCACTTTTCCTAAGTTTTAAGTGATAAATTTATCACTTAGTCAAAAATCTCCAAAAAACATTTTTATTAATTAAAAAATAGAAATAATTAATAAATGGAGAATACTCCCAAAATCCAATCCATGTCACATCCATTTCACATCTGAAGCAATGGATTTGAGTGCTAAATTCAAGGAATGGACAATGCAAGATCAAAAAACCTGTAAGAGCAATAAAAGCAAGTATAAATGACTCTACAACTCTAACAACCCAAATCATTAATTTGACCTTTCCCCTATATGAATATTGTGATAAATTCAAACAATGAGCAAATTAGCAATGAAAAGTGTCCAAAATGAAAATACTAGTGGATATTTGGTTTCCATAATCATGCCAGTGGCCTTGCAAACAGGTGCATTGTCCGTGGTGATTTGTACACAAGAATTAACACCTACTTCTTCAATGATTTTGATGAATATTTCACCCATAAAATGTGCATCCTTGTATTTCCCATGAGCATCCACCGCTTTCAAAAACAACACTCCATTTTGGGAAGATACCATGAAATTGATGAGTGGATGGCGTGTTGGATTTGTCCATCCATCAGAAATAATACTCGCTCCGGATGAGGGCCATGCTGATCTAATTGGCTCAAGAAATTTATCCACCTACTCCTTTGCCTTAACCAACAATGTGGTTCTAAGCTTCCATGAACCAGGAGGCACATAAGTTGGAGCTCGTTCAATGAGACTTCGACACATCTCAATAAAAAATGGTGACCGTGGAACATTGAATGAGATGAAGTTGAGGTAGAAAAATAATGCAATGGTAAGGTCCACCTCTTCTTGCACCTCTTGTTGGATAATCCTGTCCATTGGACCATTTGAAGATGGCCTCTTTCTTGCTGGATATGTATCACATCTGCTAGGTGGAAATTGAGGATGAAAGGACAAACCTAAAGCAAGTCACCAGATCAAACCCTAATGGAGAATATGTAAGGTGAATGCTTGAAACCCTAGATTTAAGTGATAAGCCACAAATTAAGGAGTACTTGAGTAGAGGTGGTTAAGTATGCTAGTATGTTACTCAAGCAAGATAACACAGTGACTTATGGAATTGACGATCGGATCTAGGATCAGTGTGTTTGTTCAATCGATCAATCCTGGGACCCTAGGGGAATTTAAACAGAAATAAAGAAATTCCCCATGGTGAGGTTGAATCAAAGAATTAAGGCTTTCAACACACTTACTTGGATGAAAGGTTCAACAATATGACAAAATCCAAGTGAAACCGGAAGAAGCCACAGGGAACTGGCTGCCAGACTAACATGGGCGATTTCTCCTCTAAGGATCAGTGCTTGGAGATGGGAAAATGGAGTCCAATGATGACTCCTAGGAGGGAGAGAGAATTTTTGGGTATGGCCAACAAAACCCAGATCGGCAAATTTGGAGATTCCTAGTGCAAATTGGTTTGGTGATTTTTCCTACTTCCTAACAGTGGTTTTTTAAGTAAAGATAGTGATGGGCAATGCGTGAAAAATTAAACGGAGAGAACTAACCTAAGAAACGTACCTGAATTTGATAGATAAGCTCGTGGATGATGAAGAATGTTGTCCTTTCGATCAAATGAGAGTTCTAGGCAAGAATTTGATGATTTGAAGTTTTGCTCAATGACCCTAGCGCCCCCTTCTACCTGTCACGCCAAAGAAAACAATTAGCACGACAAATACAACGAGATATACGAGATAAAAGAAGTAAAAGGATAAGAAATCATAACGAAGTAACTACTCCCTGATAAACCAAACCAAGTTTTGGCAACAGAGTGAGTCTCCCCACGAATGCGCCTCCCTTAGAATCGCCTCCTTCAACCTGCAGAATAATGGGTACAAGAAAAGGTACAAAAACTATGCCGGATTTATCTCAGTGCAGAAGAAGTACTGTGTCAATCATCATCACATTTATCAATCTATCAAGAGACGAGTGTTGAATCCCCAAAAAATCTCTTTATTCATAATTTCCAATGCTAGAGCTCATGCTTTGCGATGGGGGGGCTTGTCTTTATATAGCTTTTGAGAGACGTAAACCCTAACTCACTTTTGCATCCAACGGTTGAGATTATAACATCATCAACGGTGGAGATTAACTTTACAAGGATTAACACATGGATCGTATTGACTAGATCAAGGCGGGCGCACGTTTTCCTAGTGACGCCTTGTCTAAATAAAAAATAAAATATTACATAAGATGTGGTCATGCTAATACATCAAGAGGGGGTCACTAGGGGCTTAATGCACCCTAGGCCCCATTACAACCTCATATCATAAGATTAACAATATAATACATCAATTGGCCAAGTTGAGGGGCGCCCCTTGGGGGACGTCCTCACTGGCTAAGCCAAAATAAAATAATCCCAGACCAAATGCTTACTGAAATTGCCTATAAACTGTCCGGGGAGCCAAAATACATCATTTGAGTGAATTCCCCGCCATTTCCTTGACCTCCCTAGCCAAATCGATTTTTTCAGTGAATTTCTAGTTCATATTTTATGGTACAATCCTCTGGAACTGAATAAAATTATCAAAACTTTGTCCAAGTTGAGAATCGGAGCAAACTGAGTGTACTGGATGATTTGGAGACATAGAAGAATGGTATAAGTGACTACTCATACCCCCTGGAACACTGCAATGCTCTAGGAGAACCAATATCACTGCCATAATAATAAAATCTGGCCAATAATAAAGTGATAATAATCACTGAATGTGCAAACTAAGGCCAAAATCTGAAAACTAGAACCGTAGTATTGGTCTTGGGCATGGTTGGAGCAAATAGAAGCATTGTTGTTTTTTGAGTCACTGCCTTGGGAACCGTGTTTGGGAACTGTATAAATATGAACCTGCATGTATCCAAGGTAAGAAATGCTCTAATGGTGTATATCAAAACCCAACTTAAGTCATGTTATTCAAAATCATGGTGACAATAATAATAATAAGTAAAATATACCTGTGCCTTTAAAAGATCGTTGAACCTTCTGGAAGTCTCTTGTGCATGCCATGCTTACAATGTTTTAATAGCCTGCTAGTGCTGGGTGAAGGTAGAAAACAAGGCTAAGGTAAAGGAGAATGACTCATAACTAACTTTGAGCCTGTGATCTCTCTGAATGATAACTAGTACACTCAACCAAAATGATATATGCATGACAAATAATAATAGGGGATGGCAGTGTCTCATAGACGGATAAAGTACTTGGGCTTGTTTCCTTCAGGCTCTGGCAAGTTTCCTTTTCATTTAAACATTGGTCAACCTTCAAAGCCAGGTGCCTTGGAAAGCCTTCTGGGCTCGAGTAATGACAAAGACATAACCTTTGAAGGCTAGTCTCACCTTGCTGTCGTGTAGAGGCAAATGAGTCGAACACTGTACAAAGAGTGAGAGCTCATCCTTTGACCATTGATCTTTTTCATTAACTCTCACTTTCACATAAGATAATAGCCAGCCTACAAAAGTAGGTGCCCTGGAAAGCCTTCGGGGGTCCAGTAAATGACTAAGGCCTAGCCCCGCTGCCAACGAGCAGTCCATTGCCCCAACGGGTTTGCCTCACCCTGTTGCCCCTGTGGAGGGAAAATGAGCCTTACATTATACAAAGAATGAGTGCTCAACCCTTTGGCCACTGACTGCCTTTTAAACATTTATACTTTGCATCATTTAGATATAGCATTTATGCGTTCCGATGCTTAAGTGTTTAGCAACACTGTTGGGAGTACTTATTTTGAGGACTAAAGGAGAACTAAGTGACGAATTTAGCCACACTGGCCAAGCCACATACTTTATAGACAAAGACACATAAAACATGGAGTCTATCATGCATAGGGGTCAAACTGGGGAAAAGATCTTCAATATCACAAGTCTCAGTCAACCTAAATCATGGGATAAAATTGAAACAATGGATGAACTGGATGGATGGGTACAAATGACATATGGAACCGCGATAGCACTAAGGTTTAACATTTGTGTTAAGCATGGCATATGCAACAGTCTTCAACATTGGATTCTTTGATCAATCTCAACACAAGTTTTAAGCATTAGTATATAATATAAGCATAGGCCACCATGATCATCTTAACAAAACAAGCCTAGGTGTTTAATATACATCACAGAGCAAAAACAAACCAAGGAAACATATACCTGATATCACCATTGTTAGTTTTGTACCTAGGGAGGTGTTTCCCTAGGTGACTTTAGCCTTAGTCACTTAGAGAGGGGACATAAAGTGACCCTTGCACTAAATGACTTAAGTGAAAGCATTTAATTTGACTTTAGAGTGTAAAGTCACTTTTTCATAAATTTAAGTGGGTGAGTGAAATTAATATTTTGAGAAATAAAATATGAGCAATTAATTTCATCCGTTGATCTAGTCTAATCTCAACCGTTAGATTAGAGGAATTCTAGGGTTCAAAAAAAAGGCAAGGGAAAGGCATTTTGCCTCATTCTTGATAGAAGAAGAGTGAAGAAGAGCTGAGAGAGCTGAAGAGAAAAGGAGGAGAGAGTGGGCATGATTTTTGAGGGAGCTCGCTGAAGAGACTTCCAGTGGGCACGAATATCGAGGAGCCTTTATTGCTGCACAAAAACCGAGGTGTGTACGACCTGCATTTATTGCTGGCATGCAAATCGAGAAGTGGTACGACAACATTTATTGCCATTTGTATAGTACGAATTCTGGCACTGTTTTCGAGGTAAAATCTCAGGCATAGTTTTCGAGGAAGGGATAGCCCATTTCTTGAGGCAACAAGCATTAATTTTTGGCACAATTTTCGAGGTGTATGACTGCATTAATTACAGACCGCACAGTACGGTTTTTGGGTCTGTTTGGCACAAATACCGAGGACCGTATTTTGCTGTTCATGCACATAAATCGAGGGCAGCAGAGCTGTAATTTCCAGGCATGTTTTTCGAGACTGAAAGTGCATGGAAACCGAGCTAACACTTGCACATAAATCGAGACAGCTTGCTGGGTCATTTTTCAGGGTTGAGATAAGTTGGATTTTTGACTATAAATGAATGTCTGAATTTTTATCCTGAAGAAATAATAAACTCTCTCTCTCATTGACTGGTTTTCCTCTTGTGCATTTTTCCAAGGCCATTGGCCAAAAATTCTTGAGTACTGTGTGTTGAATGGCGTGCATTTTATTTACTTTCTGTCCATGAAAAAGTGAAGTTACAGCAGTGTTATTAAGTCTGATATTTATGTTTATTTCCAGCATTTTAAATTTATGAGAATGAAGTAAACTGAGACAAATATTTTAACTTAAACTGGACGCTGAAAGTTGAGAAAAATCTACAACCATATACTTGTCTCCAGTTGATAAGCCCATCTGTAACTGTGTACCATATTTGCTTTGCTACTCTGCTCAAATGAAACTAGGTCACCACTGAAATCCTCTCAATGGTCAAGGAAATCTTAGTCCTGGCAGGGAAATACTTGCTAAACAAGGATCTAAAATGGCTAAGGCTGTAATGATCCTTGCTAAAATCCCATGTGAATGAAATTATGAATAGCTCGAAAAAATAAAGAGATCAATCTGTATGCTGCATTATGGTAGCCCAACTGCAAATGTATATGTGATAAAAGTTCCAAACTTATGATGTTGTTGTTTCATAACTTCCTATGACATAGATCCACCAGTCAGTTGTATAGTTGTTGTTGTTGTTGTTGATGATGTGGAATACCTTCCTTGTTAAGAGGGAGTGTTGAAAGAAACGTAACTTCGGAAGATATTCTATTGTACCTTTACTATAGTATTATTCTTCCTCCTTTCGGAGATGTTATTCCTTTGTTCAGGGATGTCATTGATGTACTTGGTCATGTAAAAGTCTTGACGTAAAACCTCCATTGTAAGTCGGGTCAATAGTACCCACAAAAGTATTTTATATTTGTTGTTTTGAGTCTCCCAAGGCAAGTCGGCCTTGGGTGAGAGAAGTTGGCCCTATTGGGTTATTAGGCTTCTCACTTAATGTGTATAAATAGATGAGGCGCCCTCCTCATTTGGACATTCTCAGAACTCAAGCTAGTTCGCTAGAGAGAGAAGGAGCAGTCCATTTGAGAGAGAGGAAGGAGTCAAGCCTTAATCTTGGGGTCTTACACTGTACATGGTTGGATTTTATATCAAGGAAGTTTTGCTGGGTTTTCTCCCTCATGATGGTTTCCCAAGATAAATCTTTGCATTCTCTTTGTGCTACCGTGCTTGTCATTCTTTCAGTGATCTTTTTGTTTTTTGACATAAAACTTTTAAAAATCTAACAGAGATGTCAGTAGTCAATGGTTTGAGTACAGAGTTGCAACAACTGTGATGATGATGATCGTGTTAGAAGAATACCTTCCTTGTTAAGAGAGAGTGTTGAAGATTGTTAGACTTCGGGAGATATTCTTCTTGTATTCCTGATGTATTATTGTTGTACTTCCTTTGGGAAATATTCATACTGTTATTGATTATGTAAAACCAAGGTTACACGAACTGTGGGTGCGATTGGAATCGATTGAAGAATCGGATACGAGATTCGACATTCGTCCAAAATTAGGAATCGAGGATTCATAACCCTAACCCTAATTTTTTTAAAACTTGGACTCAAACTTGGAATCGGTCAATGGTCAAATTAGACTCGGATTTAGAATCGGTAATGACTCGGCCGATTTGAATTTAATGACTCAGATTACTTAAAAAATACATAAAATATTAAATTTTAAAGAAAAACAATATTTTAAAGTTTTAATCCATGCTTCCAAAGCATTAGAGACAAAATATCCAATGTCTACTCATGTATATACCATATAAGGGTGAATATATCGAAATGGCACCAAGTATGTTGTGCAATACATATCTGAAACAACAAACATAATCAATGAGGCCTAAATGGCTTGTAGAGTCCAAAAAACAACATGTTATGATGCCACTACATCATAGTGTTTTAAAACTTGTCCCACTCGTCCCACTCGGACTCAGACTCGGAGTCGGTTGAGTTGGCCGAGTCGACCCTAGACCGAGTCAAATCGGTTGCTAAATCAGGTCGGCGGCCGAGTTGATGTATGGATCGACTGGTTTATTGACTGACATGGGCGAGTTGATGATGGACCAGCTGACTAGGACGATTTTTGTCTAACTCGGCTGATTTTTGTCTGACTTGGATTGCCGTGTTTCATTGTTTAACCGTTAACGTTTTCCAAGTCTCTCCTTTCCTTTACCTTGGATTAATGTGGTCGACAGTAGGCATGCTGCCGAACACTCATAAGCTTCGACGGATTACCTTGGATTACTCTCATAAGCTCTGACAACGGACACCCTCATGAATCATGCTAGTTAATGGTGATTGACGACAGCTAGTATACAAGAAATGGTGATCAACGATAGTGAATATCAAGGAAATGTGATTAACGGTGTTATACGACTATATTAGTCATATATTATATAGCTTGTATAATGTTATTAACTTCAATATAAAATTTATTAAATGTCATTTAAATTTTATGTTATATATTAAATGTTAGTTTTTTTTTTCAGAAGAATTAAATGTTAGTTAGTTTAAATAGATTTAAATCAAAGTTACATATATCGTGTCGGCGAATATATCGTCGGGGGTTCGGAATGAAACTTATCGGCAGCAACGGCGAAAATATTGGAAAATATCGGCAAATGTCGTTTTGCATTAAAAAATACAAAAATAAACAATTTTTTTCAATTTTTTTAACATCTAAAGCAACAACAACATCAAATAAACACATTTCCACATAAATATTAAAATACAACTCATATATAAGATACATAATATGTCAAATGGTGGATCATGATCAAATATCGAGTTCGACTATATAGTATAAAGTATCAAAATACTAAAATGTGTTCTTGATGGAATGATAGAAAATCACATCAAATGATCAAAATAAATGTCTCTCAAGAGATGAATCATCATGACTCATGAGGCATGTAGATAGTGTATAGAGTCTAGACATAGGACACCAACATAGTATGATAGTACAATGATAAATAATAGGAATCAAGTCATCGACTCCCTGAGGATGATCCTCTAATCAATCTACCCCTTTTACGGGTCAAGGGCACTGGCACCACTCTTCCTCCAGAAGCAGTAGGTGGTCGTGGAGGTGGTCCAGATGAGTCTGGGGTGGAACTAGAACCTCCAACTGCTCGAGTAGATGTTGTGGATGAGGGGGAGCTGAATGTGAGCTGTCTCCTCCCAGTCCCAACTGTATGACTCTGTGGAGGTGGTGGGCCACCTGGAGCTGGTCGACGCTGCAAATGAGTATCAACCTCCTCCTCAATGTCCTCATAGTCATAGTCATCCTTTGGAAGTGGAACATCAGCATCCCCCTCTTCCCCCTCCTCCTCCGACGGATCTGCATCATCATCATGCTCTTCCTCCAACCATTCAGGTGCGTGGTGGGCCACCTGGAGCTGGTCGACGCTGCAAATGAGTATCAGCCTCCTCCTCAATGTCCTCATAGTCATAGTCATCCTCTGGAAGTGGAACATCAGCATCCCCCTCTTCCCCCTCCTCCTCCGACGGATCTGCATCATCATCATGCTCTTCCTCCAACCATTCAGGTGCCTCGTCCATCACAGTATCCTCCGTCTCCACCCTCCATTTGCTGGTAGTGTCAATGTCATCCAATGAAATGGCATCTGAATTGGGCACTTTCTCAATTTGTTTCACATGCAACCTTAGATTGTAGTAGACATAAACCATGTCATTAAGGCGCTGAGAAAGTAATCTGCATTAGTATGAGATCCATAGTTAGGGGGTGATAAATGATGATAAATTCAAATTTAAAATTGTAATAAATTATATTTAAAATTAATAAAATTATAAAGAAGCAAAGATTAGAAATTTAAGTTTAAACTTTAACATTTCTAAATTGAAAATTCTAACCTTCTGCTCTTCTTGGAGTGTATCTTCTCAAAGACACTCCAATTGCGCTCACACCCTGATGAGCTGCAACTTTGACTTAGAACTCTAATGGCAAGTTTTTGCAACTCTGGGACTCTGCGACCATAGTTAGTCCACCACACATCTACAAAGAAAACAAGGAAGGTAAACGGTAAGACAAAATTCAAATTACAAATTAAAATGTATTAAATTTTTACCAAGTAAAAAACATAGAAATGAAAGGGTAATTAATTAAGAATCTAAGAGATCAAAATTTGAAAGTTTTAAACAAATTGTAACTGGTATCATTGTGGTTCTATCCTGGACAGCCATGTCATAGCCACAAGTGCCACCTAACATCCTATAGATCTCCATCTGTCTAGAAATCTCTGCGCGCTCAGAGGGAGTTAACACCATCCTCTGAACACACTGGAGAAAGCCATCCATGACCTCAGCATCAAACTGAAAGCCACATGCATAAGAGAAAGCAGGGTTGAGGTAGAGCCTTGCTGCATGAATGGGACGATGGATAGTATTATTCCATCATTCATCAATCACACTCCATAGTTTAGCTCGTCTTGTGAGTCCCACCTCCCCCTTGCCCTCATAGTAGTGATGGATAGCTTCCTTGGCCCTATCCATGGCCACATACAAGTAGCCCATTGCGGGCTTTTCACCATAAACCAAATGAAGAACCTTTACCAAAGGTTCACTGATGGCACATACCTCCTCCAATCCTGCCCAAAAAGTCAAATCAAATTGCACCATTCGAGCAATGGCTTGCCCATCTTGTTTGGTGCTATAGACATAAGATGCCCACTCATTAGAAAGAAACATCCGCTGCAACTCCATCATAACCTTATGCATAGACTGAAGAGAAATGAAGGAAGTGGCGAATCGTGTGATTGCAGGTCGCATCAACTCCTTGTTTCCCGTGAAGCGTCTCATGAGTGAAAGAACATATGTATGATTGTATATATATTTTGTCAGACTCCGAGCTGAATCAATGACTTCTTTGATCCAAGGAAGTTTTCCCATGTCCTCTAGCATCAAATCAATGCAATGGGCAGCACAAGGAGTCCAATACAAGCTTTCATACCTCTCCATAAGCATCGTCCCAGCAGCAACATAATTGGCAGCGTTGTCCGTAATGACTTGGACAACATATTGTGGACCTATCTCTTGGATAAACTTATCCAACAAATCACATAATAAGTGTGCATCTTTAACATAGGGAGATGCATCGACAGATTTGATAAAAACTGTCCCCCTGGGACAATTGACCAAGAAATTGATAATGGATCTGCCCTTCCCATCAGTCCATCCATCTGACATAATACTGCAACCGGTGGCCGCCCATGACTGTCTGAGCTCATCTAATCTCCGGGTGCAATCAACCTTCTCCTCATCAAGGAGTCTCCCTCTCAAATCATTATAGGAAGGCCCCCTATAATCTGGACCAACAATGCCAGCAGCTTGAAACATGGCATGATAGTAGGGGTTGTTTTTGGCGATGTTGAAAGGCACATCACCCCATAGAAAACATTTTGTCACAACTCTATCCGCCTCTTCCTTGTCCATTTGTTTGAGCATGGTTCGAACAGAGGGTTGCCTCAAATACGATGCCACATAAGGTGAGGTTGAAGAAGGCACAGTGGAATGTGGGGGGCGTGTAGATGAGGAGAAGGAATGCATGTCACTTGTGCCTCCCATGGTTCGTGACTGTGTTCTAGATGCAAGTTCATTTCTGAATTCCTCCTTCTCGTCCCTCTTCTTAGCCATGTCAAGAATGGATTGGTTTGCAATACGCATCACTTCTGGGGTAACAGTAGGACAAACATCCACTTCATGCCCAACAATTTTGGCAAGGTGGTATTTCAAGCGGCTAATTCCACGAGAAATATCCTTCCCATATAGTTTGCAATTCAACCTTTGCCGATTATTAGGGTCAATTGGCTGCCCATACTCCCACATTGGATCCAATGGCTTTGGCATTGTGTCACCTATGCCACAACAAACAAACAAAAATGAATAAATTTTAAAATGTTCTTCTTTAAAATTTTGATTCTTGAAAACAATAAAATTATTAAAAATTTAAAACATTCAAAGAAATGGGAGGGTGGCCTACTTAAAAGGATAAAACCCTACAGGTTGTGATTGTAATGGCAAATCTACACCCTACACTAAATCTAAACCTTAAACCCTACATTAAATCTACATTAACCAACAAATCTCAAGCAAAAAAAAAAACAATGAAAGTTCAAACTTCAAAGAATACATACCTGATTAGATGGCAAATGCAATGGAAACTTGATGGTTTGCCTTTGCCCCCTTCCTCTCTTGTAGAAAATCGCCCAAGACGTCAGAGCTCCACTTCCTCCAAGCTGCAATGTCCAAATGAACCGGAAAAACCCGTCCGTGGCCTTTTTATGGCGAAATTTTTTAATTTTTAATGAGCAGGGCGATATTTTGCATCGACTCGTGATATTTTCGGAATTTATCGCGATGTTTGAATGTGTCGCGATATTTTATTGTATTGGGAATTTATTGCGATATTTTAGCGGCGATATATTGTCGGCTCCATTGACTCGCGATATATCGCGATGTCAACGATATATCGCCGATATATGTAACTATGATTTAAATTATATTAAATATTATTGATTATATATATATATATAATTATGTATGATATTTTTATATGTAATAAAATATAATTTATATTTTAAAAATATTGATATGAACCAATTTAATGTGGAATCTCATTCTAATTTCATCATAAACTTAGAATTCGAATTGGAATTAATCAGGGTACGTTTCTCATCTCCACTTTATAGATGTATATATAGTGACATAACACTAAAGCAATTGTTTTTATGTACTTCAGTCACCAGTGGAGTAATAAAATATATTTTTCTTTAAAATTTAAATATTTTATGTGTTTTTAGTAAACCGAGTCATTCAAATCAAATTCGCTGAGTCATTACCGAGTCATTGCCGATTTCGAGCCCGAGTCTGAGTCCGAGTTTTAAAACATTGCTGATCATACGTCAATGATCATACATCTCTTTTGTTTAGCCTTCTCCTCTTCAAATTTATCAAACTGTTGTTGCAACTCCAACCTAATCTCTCCAATCAACTCTAAACTAGCTTCCCATGGGCCAACATTTCCTCTAATAGCAGCCAACTGTTGTTTAAGTCTATTAATGCCCCCTCATTTAATCCATTTCTTGCAATACTTGCAATACAATTTCACTTCAATGACATGAGCATGGATCCATGCCGAATCTTTTCTTTTTGGGGCCAGTCTAGAATCTAAATGCAAAACAGATCTAAACATGTAAAGAAAAAATAAAAAAATCTTATTATTTTGGCAGCAAACAATAGAAAACAGGACTGGTATTTGTAAATTTAATGAGAAAAAAAACAGTGGCTAGCTAAAAACTAATATACATCTAGGTAATAGAAAACTGGTCTGCAACAACCCATCTCCTCCAAGCCTCCATGAATCCAAACAACAATAATGCCAAATGCTCTCAAACAAGTCACAACAAAAGTGTGAGGCAAATAGAGGGGCAAGGGGTCATCTTATGGCCTCGGGTTAGGGTTAGAATAAGAAAAATCTTAAAAATAAAAAATAAACATTTTTTTTGGAGTTCACGGGTGTGTGGGTGTCTTCCACAACTGGTTCGGCTGACTCGGCTTGCAACTTGGTCAACTCGACCGACTCGACCAACTCGGACCTTAACTCAGTCGACTCGGACCCCAAGTCGACCGACTTGGTATCAAACTGGCCACCTGAGCCGAGTCAACTCGGTCGGGGGTCAACTTGGCCAACTCGGACTCAGACTCGGCCGATTTTTAAAAATTAAAATTATAAATATTAAATATTATATATATATATATTTAAAAATTAAAATTATAAATATTAAATCTATAATTTTATAAAAAATCACAAATTTAAAATCACATACATCCTACACGCTATAACCTTACAGCCTACAAGTAACAAATTACAATTAACATCAATGCATCATAGATTCATAGATTCATAAATCATCATTATATCAATGATATTGATCATACATTTAACATTTACATCATATATTTGAAGTTGCAACATGATCATACATCCTATTCATAACATGAAACGCCATAGATTCGTAGAATCATACATGTAATTTTCAGATTTGAAATGAAATTGAATTTCATACAATAACAGTTGTCATTAACATTATGATCATACATCAATGAGTAATAGTAACTATAATTTATAGCATCATAGATTCATAATTTCATACATGCGATTTTCATATTTGAAATCAAATTCATAAGTTCATAAAATAAACTAAACATAATGATAATGACAAGTCACAAATGTTATACTGATATTATCATATAATGCCAAGTTTCAACATGGTAATGGTAAATAATAAATATCAAAGAGTCACGACTCACGAGTCAAGGCTATAGTTCTTCAAAATAGCAAAAAATGAGCTTATCTAGAGAGCTCTACAAGTTTGAAATGAAAAATAGTAAAGTGTAACTGTGAAACAATGAAATGTAAACTATAAATATGAAAATAAAGAGTGATTCAGTGAGATAAACTAATTTGATGGATAGTCATCTCCCTCCACATCCTCTAATGGAACAACTCCTAAATCCCCAGACTAATGATATGAAGCAACATGGGGAGAGGATGCCATACGACTACTGCTCTGCCCACCAACAACAGAAGAAGAAGACTCTGCCACAGTCGAGCTAGTCCTAGGCATGGGTGCCTCATCTAAATCCCCAACAACAAAAGGATCTATAGAATTAACCAAAGAGAGGTTGGCCATCAAGCATTCAGGGGTATCCAAATTTGCATCCTCAGGATTCACATCCCATAGCTTCCAAGGACCCTCGCTATAATCTGGCTTCGCTCGAGAGATGAGGCGAAGATTTGAGTGAATGTACACAAGATCTTCCGCCTTTGCTGATAGAAGCCTATTTCTCTTGACCGAATGGATAAACCCATAAGTGCTCCAGTTTCTCTCTGCTGCTGAAGAACTACAAAGTCGTGAAAGAACTATAGATGCAAGGGTCTATAACTCTGACGCTTGGGCACCATAATACCACCACCATGCAAGAGGTGTCATAGTTCCTCTATCAGCTTATGCATTTACATTGCCAAATACACCACTCCTTGTGATGAATGAAGTAAACTGGTTCTTTAACTCTGCAAGCTCCAACTGATCATAGCAATTCTTTGAAATAGCTGCTCTAAAACCATTGGCCACTTCATTGTCTTTGTGTGGGGCCTTCCTCTTACCCCCAAATTTAGTCAAGTAGACCTCATCATAGTACTTTGGATTTAAGGCATAAGCTAAAGCATGTAAATTGGTATTGTATTTGTTCCATCTACTAATGATGATGTCTTTTATGGCACCAAACAAAACAGGGTCCTTCTCTTCAAGAAGTTCTTGAATTCTTTCCAACATACGGTCAATTTCCTCATAGATGTCACCCAACATAGGTACATCCGAATCACAAAGTTTCAGCAAATCAACAAGTGGCTCCATTATGGAAACAAAAAGCTCAGCTTGACCCAACAAGCCTCATCAAGAATCGTACCTCTAACCCGCATTGCTTTTTCGTTGTTGCTTTGTTTCCATGTCTGCCACCGTGGACTAACAACCATATAGGACAAAGCGTCCCTCATATCTACTAACCGCTTGATCATTATGTAATGTGATGCAAATCTGGTTTCTCCAACCTTAAGAAGTTGGAGTCTAGCAAATTCCTTGTGCATATCTTGTGCATGTTGGTCGTTAGTTATAAAAATATGAATCGCTCTTGCTTCTTCACATAGTTTTTTCATCCATTCAACTTGAGTAACAATGGATTTAAAAGCAAGATTTAATCTATGGACCACACAGGGTGTCCACAAAATATGGCCATATGTTGTTTCAATAATTGCCCTAGCTGCTTTTGCATGAGCGTGCATTATCTGTTACAACTTGCACAATATTTGAAGGCCCCACATACTCGATTGAATCTGAAATTTTTTTAGCAATCCATTCAGCAGTCTTCTCCTACCCTGAAGCATCTATTGCTCTCAAGAAGTATGGGCTTGCAGGAGACATGACAATAATGTTCACCAATGGCCTATTGGCTGTATCAGTCCAACCATCAAATATAATGGAGACACCATTTCCACTCCAAGAGGAACGAATCAGTGCCAATATTTTTTCCACAAGCAATTTCTTCTTCCGTAAAAGGCTAGTGGGCACCTTTTGAAAGTTTGGTCTCATGTAACCCCTAGGGGCCTCATTCACTGCCCTTAGCATGTCTTGCCAATATAGAGACCACACAACATTGAAGGACAATCCACATGCATATATGGCTCTTGCAACTCTGCTGTCCGTCTCATCCCTTGCTCCAATGTCAAACATTTTGGTTAAGGGTCCAATGCTTTGTCTCTTGCGGGCTTCTTCAACAATAAGGGAACTTCATTTCCCCTTTTTGAGAAAGACGATTGTCTTAAAGTCCTCCTTTCTGCCTTTGCCATATTTGCAACATCTTGCTCTGCTTGAAATACCTCCACATCTTTTCAGGTGATTTTTTTGCAGTGGTGAACTCCATGATCACCTTCCAACCAAAGAAAATGGTCCTTAACCCTCGTGTATGACCCTATAAAATTAATTTTGCAACCTATTGCAGTTCCACAAGCAGCTGCCACCACCTTTGTTTTTTTTTCTTTTGGCCCAATCTTAGTCACATACTTCCACAGGGGAGAGTCAACAGGGTATGTTGGTAATGTTTGTTGCTGCACGTTCTGAGTTTGTTGAGTTCCAGTTCCTCTCCCTCCCCTAGATTGAACTGGTTGACGTGACACCATTGCTAGTTTGGTCACTTGTTGTTTACTCTTTCAACTTTAACTGTTCAGTGTTTTGTAAAGTTGTTTCTGTCAGTGCATTGACTCACTGCACATTGTCATTGTATATTGGATACAAATTAAAGCTGATTATAATTTATAAGTTATAAGTATAATTGATATATATTTTTAAATTTATTAAATATTTGCAATCATTTTTGCATTCGCAGGTGATGGGGTTGCAATTTTTTTTAACATACACAACACATGTTTTTGATGTGTATGCTAACAAGCATGCACACCAAAAAAATTGTTGTGCGTGCTTGTTAGCATACACAACAAATAAAAATTTGTTGTGTATGTTAACAAGCACACAACAAATAAAAATTTGTTGTGTATGTTAACAAGCACACAACATTTTTTTTACTGTGCATGCTTGTTGCATACACGGACAATAACTTAATAAATTATAAGTTATAACATATTTAAAACTTTTAAATAAAACATAAAAGTTTAAAACTAAAACCCAGGGCACATAGCAGTCACCCGTCGGCTCCTTGGTGACTGATAGATAGATGCGGTTTTGTAGTAGCGTAGATCCTTCACAGAGAAGGGTTAACCAGTCAACCGCCAAGCTCCTTCTCAATCTCAGTCCCAATCTCGAAATGGAATGATAGTCTCCATTGCCAAGGGTTTACGGGCTGTTTGGGAGTCGTGGTGGGACCCAGGTATGCCTATCGCACTATCTAACAAATTTTTTTAATGTTTTCTTGTTTGGTTTTTAAGGATTCAGTTCCCACTGAAGGAACTGTATCTCAAAATTTGGGATATGGTTCCTTCAATAGGAATCGATTCCATTTCTCCAAGTTATGAATCTTTATTTGGGAATCGAATCCCCCTTCCCCTGAAACGGATCCATATCCCCCAATTTTTTTTATCGAATCTCAAAGAATCGAAATCGGATCCCCGAATCAACTTTTCCCTATAGAATCTGATACTGATTCGGACCTTGGCAGACCGAATCTGGTAACAGAGTGTAAAACCCTAAAAAAATTCAAGTGAAAACAATCAAGTCGGGCCCACAAAAATCACTGGGTAAAATTGCTCCAGTTATCGGGTAAAACTCCCCCAACATTGGGTAAATCTGCCCCAGTGAAGTTGACCTAGTTAGTGGAAAAGTCAACTAGAGAAGAGTATAAATAGAGAGGGCGCAACTCTCATTTGGGCACATCAAGCAAGCCAACATATTTGCTAGAGAGAGAGAGGAGAACATGTTTGCTTGGGAGAAGAGTAGCTGCTTTGTGAAGACATCTTATTCTTGGGATTTTCTATCTTGTCTTATTCTCGGGATCTTTGTGTGGAAGATCATTTAGCTCTTGGATTGTACTAAAAGACATTGTACTTACTGACGAATCTCTACTGAAGAAGTTTGCTGTGTTTTCTTCCCTTGTAGGGTTTCCGAGAGGAAAATCTTTCTGTGCTCTTGTTTGACTGAGCTTGTCTTTCTTTCAGTGATCCTATTGCATATGGTTATTGTGTTATGATGCAAATTGTTTGAAGTTCTAATATAACCATCATTAAAGTACAAAATTCTAACATTAGGACGCGTCCAAAACATTCGACACCGTGTCAAGATGTGTCCCAACTTGTGTGAACCGTGTCCCTAAAACATGACACTTCTAACCCAAAAATACTATAAAAGAACAATTTAACCTTATTCATCGCATTTTTCAATGAGGCTTGAGCTATGAGAGGGTTTTGTTTGTAGGTGAAGAGCATTAGAATTTTTTCCATCTTGATCTACCCCTTTTGGTATTTTCCAGTGGCATTCCGACATCTATGCAATACATTTTGATTTTGATGACTTAATGAGAAATATGATTTCAACATCTATGTAATAGAACATTTTGATTTTGATGACTTAATGAGAAATTTTAAGAGTTGATGAGAACCCACTACACCAATGGAATTATAGCCCCCCATGTTTGTCATCCTTCTTTGTCTGTAGTTTGTGATCTATTTTTATTATTCTTCCATGTACACTTACATATTACATTGTTTGGCTCTTAACCTCTCCAATCAAGTCAGGGAGCACACCAACCCACTACACCAATGGAATTATAGCCCCCCATGTTTGTCATCCTTCTTTGTCTGTGGTTTGTGATGTATTTTTATTCTTCTTCCATATACACTTACATATTATATTGTTTGGCTCTTAGCCTCTCCAATCAAGTCAGGGAACACACCAATAAGTATTTTGTGGGGGCATATTCCACAAACAACGTCCCAAGGGGACTCATTTCACATAGGGGAGGTCACCCCTTATTTCTATTCCTATCCATGGCATTCAATCTAAGTAGTGTTATCACATATATAATAGCCGAGCTACCATATTCTATTTTTTAGATTCAATACATTTTTCAGCCAGCTCCCCTACATATGAGATGCTGAGATGAGTATTTATGATGGATCATTATTTATTTGATGGACTATAGTACTCTCCCATGCCAGGATTGAGTCTCAGGACACTCAGATTTGAGGACTGATGTAGCCATTTAGCCATGTGCAGAGCAGTTAGGAGTGCCCAGATTTGCATCAGTGTTTTCTCATTGGACAGATATTGATTCAAATGGATTATTTGCATGATTATGACTCAGCTTATATTATATTGTGTTATGGTTATCATTGCTCTTATACTCATTTTTGTGATGTGTTAGCATTTAGTATCATGATCTGGCGGTCATATAAATATGTGGACTTGGATGTATCTATATTATGTATTGATGTCCCTACTAAAAACTGGAAGTTCTTGATCTATACTCATTGGTTTTACCCTCCTTAGGGAGAATATAGGTAGTCATTCCCACCATACTTTGGTTTGCTAGTGTTGGTTTCATTATTCATTGTCTCCACCCATCCATTACCTTCCAGTTGTGTTTCAGCCCGACTGGAGCAACCGAATCCAGTTGTCCGTTAGTCAAATCCGACTATCATTGTGATAATGAATATGAATAGTAAATAATATATTAGATGATGCGTAAAATGTACAATAAGCTCGCCTTTTATAGGCTTGAGCGTGAAGGGTTACACCCTTTCATATAATTAACTAATCTATTTTAATAATTTATTTTATATTCGTTATATTGCCACTCCCTTTAAGGAAGCTTTGTCCTCAAAGCTTAGATTATTGTTGTTGTCTTTTCATTTTTGTTTTGTGTTGAAACAACGTCATTACTTCCTTTATGTCTTTTGTTTTAGAACTTGTATTAGGTATGTGCTTGTTCTTTACACCATAGTTTGTCAATTTCCTTTTATTTGTTACTTGAATTTGTACTCCATTCTGTTTATTATTGTTGTCTCGTTTTCCATGGACATGAATATGAGGAACATTTTTGTGACTGACCATATCAAACTTTGTTTTAGAAATCGCTTGTCCCACGATACTTAGGATGTCATCACGTAATGTTTTCCTTTTATTATCTTTATGATTTATCTCGAGAAGTGGCGTCTCTTGAGGCTTCTCACACTCAAAGTCACCAGGTAGTGTTACATTTGGGTTTCTCGAGGGTGGTAGAACAATTAAGGTAGAAGATGAATCTATGATATTTGATTTGTCTGACTTGGATTCCTTGGCATACTGTAGGATACATCTATTTTCATTGTATGGATCGTCTTTATTATCAATGATACTGGCTTGAATCCCATTATGATCTTGGTCGAGCTCATCTTTATCAACTATATTATTGGTATTTTGGTCATTCCTAAGATAGTTTGTCTCCTTGTCTTGTTTATTGTCTTGATCGACTTGGTTTCTCTCATTTTTGTTGACATACTGGTCCAACATATTTGAGCTGCTGATATGGTTTGTACCAAACCTTAGTTTTTGTAACATTCCTATCATTGTAATCTGGTTCTGTGTCATGGTGCTCATGTTCTGTGTTAAGGTGTTTATGTTTTGCATTATGGTACTCATTTTGTCATCCATGTTTTTTTGTTTTTCGCTCAGGATGTGAAGTTTGTCGTCGAGCCTTCTTTCTACCAAAACAAGATCGTTTTTG
This sequence comes from Pseudotsuga menziesii, assembly GCA_001517045.1. Classification (NCBI taxonomy): domain Eukaryota; kingdom Viridiplantae; phylum Streptophyta; class Pinopsida; order Pinales; family Pinaceae; genus Pseudotsuga; species Pseudotsuga menziesii. The sequence goes on along the minus strand of LPNX011217791.1, from coordinate 352,710 downwards.
AGTAATGTATTGTTATTTTGCATATTTTCCTTCAAGCCTTCTTGGTTAGCGGCAATGAACTTTATGTCCTTTTCCATTTTATCGATCTTCTCTTTCAGTTCCTCCATGGTCTTAGACCTTGTATGCAACAGTGTGTACTTCGAAGCTATTTTAGCTTTTGAGGTGAATTTTTGAATAATAATAAATATTAGTTAAATAATTAATATTAATATTATTTTGTTTTTAACTATATAATGCTTGGTATATAGTTTATAAAAATAAATATTGTAATAATAATATTATTATTATATAATATTTTATTAAAATTTGTTTATTTTTTTCCAGGATTTAGGGTTCGTGGTGTTTTGCACTATGCGCGTGGAGGATGAGCTGATGGAAACACACGACGGAGTGAGAAGTGTAGCCGGTGGGTGGGACGCAACGCGCAGAGATGGCGACGGAGGTGGGTAGTGAGGTGGGTGGACGCGCAGAGGAGGAGGGATGAAACAGGGCTGGTAGATACGAAATTGAGCTACGAAGGAGGGCGACGAGTGCAGGAGAACGTGTGAAGGTGGCGGATGTGGAGGAAGGCGAGTGCGATGGTGGAATGATATGGGGAGATGTGTAGTGGACGTGGAGAGGGAACGTGGAGTGGGAGGCAGTGATCTGCAGGCAGGAGGAGTGCCGAGGGAGTTGTGCAAGCAGCGAAGGAGATGGGGCAAGAGGGGAGCGTGAGGGAGGAGGAGGAATCAGGGAGCTGAAGAATGAGTGTGAAGGATGGCGACAGCGAAGGAGTAGGGGGATAGAGAGCGACGGTGATGGAGGCGGCGAGCAGGCTGGAGGACGTTTGTATTTTGTTTTTTTTTGTTTATATATATATATATATATATATTTTTTTTAAATTTTTGGGCAGCACTTGGGATGAAGTGATGGGCAGCGGAAGAAATTAAGGATTTAAGGATTGATGAGCCAAGTCCGAGCTTAGTGAGCCGATTCCGAGCTCACAGTGTAGGAGCGAATCTGCTCTGATACCAAATGGAGCAACCGAATCCGGTTGTCCGTTAGTCAAATCCGACTATCATTGTGATAACGAATATGAATAGTAAATAATATATTAGATGATGCGTAAAATGTACAATAAGCTCGCCTTTTATAGGCTTGAGCGTAAAGGGTTACACCCTTTCATATAATTAACTAATCTATTTAATATTCACTACATTGCCACTCCCTTTAAGGAAGCTTTGTCCTCAAAGCTTAAGTATTTTCCTAGTGCCGTTCTTCATTCTGACTCGGTGTCGGTATTAGAATCGGACGAGGTCTCTTGTGCAGAGACTTGCACTTCCTTTCCATTGATGATTTTGCACTGTATTGTCTCATTGTTCCTACATTTGTGACCAGGGGTTCAATCATCACCGCATCGACGACATATGTTTTTCTTCTTTTTCTTTTTAGTATCAGAGTAACCGTTAGTTGACTTTGATCTATTTTCCATTTCGTAGGTGTATGATTGAGGTTTGTGGCATTGATGGCCGGGAGACCAAGTATCTGCACAGTACCTACATTGTGTCTCTTTTTCTTGTCGATAATGGCTATCACCTTTTGTTTTTATTCCTTCCAATTTGCGTTTTGTGGCTTTTGCTTTATGTCTTGCTACTTCTACATTAGGTATGTCATGTAACTTTAACTCTTTTTGGAGGTGTGGTTTAAGACCTCCTAAATAGGTTTCAAGTCTTTGCTTGTCAGACAACCCAAATACTCGTGTTGATAAGGATTCCCATTGATGAGTGAATTCCTCAACGTTTCCGACTTGCTGTAGTCTGGTAAGTTTACTGAAAAATTCATCTTCTTTGATTCCTTGAAACCTATTAAAAAAATCATTTTTGAACAAGTTTCAGGTGTAGGTAAAATTATCTCTCTTCCACCATAAGTACCAATTATAGGCGTACCCTTCCATATGCATTGACACATATTTCACCTTCTCCTCGTCAGATTGAATGTTGTAAATGTCGAAGTATTCTTCTGCCTTGTTTAGCCAAGCAACACATTGGTCTTCACTCCCATTGTATTTCGACAACTCTATTTTTGCTTTAGGTGGGTGCACTTTGTAAGGATGACGTTGATTTCCTTTTGCCTTATGGTTGGATGGTGGCTCGGAACTGCTGGATGATGAAAGTGACATATCTGAATTGCTTCGTTGTTGGCGGTGATTTTTAGTTTTTCTTTTCTCTACTATCTTACTTATAGCATCTATTTTGCTGTTTAATCGTGCCTCCATATCTGGTAGTACTTGTGTTTCTATTTCTTGCTTAAGCGCCGCATTGTTAATCTTTATTTCTTTTTGCAATTCTTCTTGATTCTTTGCGAGTGTTTCCTGGGTGGCAACATGAAATGAGGCATCTAGCGTGTCTGAACTGCTAATGTGGCCCGGGATGGGTATGAACCTTTGTAACATCTAGCATGTCTGGACTGCTGATGTGGCCCGTGATGGGTATGAACCTTTATAGGACCTTTCCCCGCTAGAGCCTTTGTTGGACAAGCCTCCCTGTTTATTTGTGTCTCGGCTCTGAGTTGCCTAGGATGTGTTTTTCTTACCTGAAACAAGTAGCGCTGCCATCAATACAATGTATTTGGAAATGAAATGTATATCTATGAAAAAGCCTATTCATGAAAAGTAGTGTTTTTAAACATACATGAATGCAAGGCTAGCCTAATGAAATGTGCTCTAAAATTTTGCATTGAAATATCTTAAACATTCATGAAAAGTAGTGTTTTTCAACATATACATGAATGCATAAAACCTAAATGATAAAAGTCCGCATAAAAAATACATGGACAAAGGCTATGGAAAATCAAAGGCCCAAAAAGAAATGGTTCCTAAAAGTTATATCTAAAGATTGCTGGCCTTACTTGTATTGAGTTGGATTGTGAGCATTTGTCAAGGTGAGTAAGCAAGGTGAGTAGGCACGTCTGAAGTAGCTCACCCATTTGTGAGGCACTGCCATCCCTTTTGTTGTTGTTTGTCCGGTATATGGCAATAGTGAGTATCCCCTTTCCATATCCTAAGTGTCATAGTGTTGAGTGGGCAGTCATCCTTTGGCCTAACCTTATGAATTTTAGCCTTCACCCTTCACTAGCAAATTGACTACAACTATGAAGTGAGTATAGTTTTGAAAGTCTGGTCTGAGTTATAATAAATAAAACCCTATGTATGTATTTGGTTGATGTACCGCTAGTGAAGTGATTGCTATTTGTTATGATTGTTACTTAAATGATTTGTAGAGCATGTTTTAGCCTTTTAACACTTGTAGCAGATGGATGGCAGCCTGAGTTACATTATTGGTATTTGGTCATTTACAGGCTATTATTTTGTCTATTTGATATTGTAGATGATCAGGAAGAGACCTGGAGAGGGTATGAGTATATACCTTAGATGGATTTGGACTTTCTAAGTCCAGTGAGACAACCTGTTTTCAGTTTTGGGTACTTACAAAGATGATCAGGCTCATTTTACCTTTCTGGTGCAGTTTTGCTTCACTAGAGGGTAGGTCTGAACATGGAGATGATTTTGTTGGATCTCCTAGGGCGCTGTATGGGGCATAAGGGTTCCAGTCACTTGATTGTACCATAGTAACCCCCTCCCAGAGACCCTGGTGGGCTCAGTTGGACAACGCAGGCACCCTAGGAGGCTGTTCTGGGCCTATCACGTTTCTCGAGGTAGATTAAAAAATAATTAAATGGCTACTGAAGAAATTCTATTTGGGATACTGAGGAAAGGAAATGGCATGGGATGAGGTCTAATGATGAGAGTGATGTCTTCCACACCTTCTCCAGCAGTTGCAGCACGTGGATAGGCCCACATCTATTTTTCGAGCATTTAATATTATTTTCTGGAGCTTTTGGAGGCTCACGATTTCCTCAAGGAGGCACAATTTCATAGTTTAAAAAATTATATTATTTTATTGTGCCGTGGGGACACCCAGAGGGAGTTAGTTAACACTCCAGGGACCCACCATGTGCTTAATTTATTTCTTGTTGAGTGGGATCCCTTCTCTTTGGGTGATTTAGTCCACTTTTATGTTATATGGTTATATTGATCCATGTATTGTATGTTGAGCTCATCTCAACCATTGATTAAACATTTGTATCTTTTAATCTTAGACACTCATTTGAAAAGTGGTTATGATTTTGGTTCTCTCATTCCTATTTAAAGGAGAGAGCTTCTCATTTGTAAAGGGGTCTTTGGCTCTTGGATCTGGATAATAGAAAAACTTTTTTTGTGGATATTTTTGGATCTCCTTTGCATCTGGTGTTTTTAGATGGTGATTGGAAAGTATTTTGCTTCCTAGCACACGGGAAATGTTTGTGAGATCTATATATTTTTTCGGGAATCTTTGTCTTCACTACAGGAAGGCGACATCAGCTTGGGCGTTTTTGTAGGGGATCCTCAACTCGCTTGGATTGGCTTTGCTTGTATCAGGGGGTTTTCATTAGTGTCATTGCGATCTATGATTTCTTCTTACTATTTTTCTGTAGCATCTTGCTTTTTCTCATGATGCAACAAATCTGATATGGTTGACGTTTGTTGTGCAGGAGAGAGGGCGCATTGACTTCTTGGAGCAAAATGTTGGACATAGAGCTCGCTCAAAGCTTCTTAAATTGATCGAGATAGCAGGGATCATCATCATCGAGGCATCTACAAGGTTTTCCAGGTAAGATTCACAATTTAGTAATATTCTTCCAGATCTCAATCCATTGGCATCTGTGTTCTTAAATTTTCACTTCAAAACCCTAAATAATAAAAAACCAAAAATATTGAAAATCAGACCGCTTGATCTCGGGGAAAACCATTTCTGGGTTTCATAGATCGGGTCTTGCCCTAAAGGAATCGCCTTCAACGTTGAGCTAGAAGTGGCTGGTTTGCCCTAGATCTGAAAAACTGACTTCCGAGCCCTAACACTAACCCCTGTGCTACCAGTTCCCCCCCTGATCTGAATTTTTTCGGCAAACTGCTTTCTTGGGTTTGTAGATCGGGCAAATTCCCAGGTGGCTCTCCTCCAACGTTGGATAGATAGTGCCTCCATTGCCCTAGATCTGATAGGCACTGATCTCCAACCCTAGTGCTATCCCCTGTTTGGCCTCTTTTTCTTGTGTTTTGACTTTTTCCTGGTGACTCAAGTACTTTGACATGGTCATATCTTCTTTTGAGTCTATCCATCGGTACTAGATAGCCCCAATCATGTCCTTGCCTTCCCTGCATTGGTCACGTTTCCCAAGGCAACGGATATCTTCACTTGTTGCTAGTACCTCAACCCCAGATCTAGTATTTACCTCATACGTCACCTGTGTCCCAACTTGGCTTGAATCTCATACTTCCTAAAGCCCTGATCCAAAGCCTTGGCTCACACAGTGATATCATCCATAGATCTAGGGTTTCCATTACCTTACACCTTATGTACCTCAAGTCTATTTGATCTGATCTGGTGACTAGGTTTGATCTCTCTTGTCAGGAGTAGATCCGGGTCTCCCCCTTTGTTGTCTTGGGCTAAGATAACATAAAGCGAAGACTGCCTCGATTGGCATGACATCCATCCATTTGGGAGTCGAGGCAATCTTGGTTCCACCTCCTTAGTTGCTGGTCCCTCTACCATCCATCTTGGATCCACCTCACATAGGCAACTACAAGGTTGGTGATAACAAGTGGCATAATCTAAAATATAAAAGGTGTTTAGTAACGAGAAAAGATAATAATAGGGTGTGGCCCCCATCCACGTAATCTAATCAAATAAAAATTGTCCTATTTTGGTTGGCTTTCTTATGTCTCTTGTGGACATCCAATTGTGGGAGCCGGGGTAGCCAATCACCGACTGTTTTTCCTTGTTCCAATAGTGGAGTGAGGTCTATCCCTTTCTTTTAATGGGGGTTTCAGTTAGGTCTATCATTGACAGATGCATTATGATTTGTGAATGTGTAATGTATATTGATTGTAATTTCTATTGAATAATTGTGAATGTTCTAGTTTCCACAAAAAATTGGATCTAAATGATACATACATATATATATATATATATATATATATATATAATGTGTCCTCCCTGTCCTAATTCCAAGGATTGCCGTGTCCATGTCGGATACTCGTATTCCCGTGTCCTCTGTCCTCATGTCAGGTGACTTAGTCTATATGTAATGGAATATTTTTGATTTTGATGACTTCATGAGAAATTTTATGAGTCTATGAGTCTATCATTGACATATGCATTGTGGTTTGTGAATGTGTAATGTATATTGATTCTAGTCTCTATTGAATATTTGTAAGTGTTCTAGTTTCTAAAAAAATTTGGATATATATATATATAAAACGTGTCCTCTGTGTCCTAATTCCGAGGGTTGTCATGTTTGTATTGGATACTCATATTCCCATGTCCTCATGTCAGGTGACTTAGGTTTTAACCATATTAATCATATGATTAATAGTATGGTATGTACGGTGAATATTGTATAATTGAAATGGTAAAAGACATATAGATAATTAGATTCATGGTGTGCATGATTATGAATATATTAATAAATGTACATATCATTAATATGGTATAGTTAAATATAAGGACATCTAATTAATGATAGGCCTTTAATCATATGTATATGTCTTTAACCATGATTAAGATGTGATTATTTAAATTGTTTTTGTATGATGAGTATTGATAATAGGGGATGTACACCTCCGTAGACATTAGCTGTCAAATTGTTGTGTGGAGGGGGGTACCTTTCCCACAAGCAAGGGGGTCTCATACACCAACCTGGTGTCTGGCTTGGCTATTACCTTATATATATATATATATATATAGAGAGAGAGAGAGAGAGAGAGAGAGAGAGAGAGAGAGAGATCCCTTGAAAGACCCTAAAATGTTTCTTGTCGCAGAATTTTCATTCTTGTACTGAACCTGCTTGTCATTTTGTTTGCATTTCTTCTTTCTAGTACCATAGATATACAACATCCCACTTAGGAAGTGGGTGCATTTATTTATCATGTTTACATTTTTGTGAGTTTTGAATTGGAGATTGCCATATCAAACCATACCAATTCTTTGTCTACTTGAGGGCTGCCTTCAGAGGTTAATTTTCTTTCTATAGTTAGTACACGAGGCATATTTGTTGAGATCAAAATATATTTGATGGTGATGGAAACTAGGATATTTTTAAGGTGAAGGCTGGGTTTAGAGGATATGATGCTTGTAATTGGGAACAAAAGTTATCTCAGAGCCTTTTAGGTTCCATGAAAGGAGTATTTTTTTTTTGATTAGTTTCGGAAAAGTAGAAGTATTGGAGATATTGGTGGGATAGTTGAGAAAATCTTAAGCAAACTGAGCCCCAAAAATCTATGATTTGCAAACAGCTATTTGTTGTTTTCTGTTTGTCTCTCACATTTAAGTTTCTATGGGGAATTTTGATTCTCAAACTGAAATGTTTGGCTTGTATATAGATTTTTATGAGATTAATATTTTACCATGCTTAGAGGCCATGTGTGCTCCTTGAAAGCAAGGTTGTTTTCTGAAAAGTAAAAAACCGATATATTGTGTATATGTTTGTTTGGAAAAAACATAGCTTGTTTGCTACTCAAAGACATTTTAAATTATAAGGTAACTTAGCTCTGCATATCACTAGTTCTTCAACATCAAAATGTATCTTTGCCAGTAAAATTTACAGATAGATTATTAAAGCTACTTGGTTTTCATCAATGCATAGGTTGGCAGCCATTATCACTTTATCGAGGCGAATCCATACTTGCTTTTTGATCGAGAACAAGCTTATGGGATGCGTCTTAACATACCCGCTGGCATGGCAGTGAGATTTGAGGTAATAACATCCTTTTTCATAATTTTAAGTTGAATATATAAAATATAATAAAATTAAAATAACAATAGCTAATTGGAAAACAATGATGGATGCTGGTTTGATTTAGATTGTGGACTCTGTTTTATTGTGTCTTAGTGGAGCAAGAAGAAAAGCCTTCGAGATGTTTTTTTTCCTTTTGAAAGCTATAGATTGGGATCCCATATATGTATATCTCTTAATGGAATAAGAAAGAAAAGGAGAAGGAAATAAATAAATTATATGGATATTCAAAGATGACTAAAAGCACATAATGACATTGGAAAATTACCAACATATTACATTATAGTCAATGTATGTGTAGACAAATACACAAGGGTGATCCTAGTTAAATTATAATCTAAAGCTATTACTTGCCTGTGGATCAAAACCCCTACATATACATATTCACCATTACACATAGCATTCCACCATTTATTTTGTCTAAATAAGTTTCCTTCTGTTATCATCTAAAATGAGCCCTGGGTGAGCAGTTTAAGAATGAAGGCTCTGTCACCTCCTGAGCTCCTCTCGCTTCCGGATGGTTTGTGCCAACACCAGGGGGGTATCTGTAGACAGTGTACGGATTGTTGATCAAGTCAAAGAAAGTAAATCATGCCAATAAGAAGGTAAAATTTAGAAAGGGTAAATCACTGCTAGCTTGAAATGGATATTGGAGATCAGTGTAGTTTGCCATTGGGTCATGGAGTTAAATAGTAACTAAAACAAATGTCTGGACTCTGGTTGGTAAGGAAGAAATCCAACGAAGCATTTGTATTGAATGAATCTTACAAAATCAAGATGTTCTAATCCATATTGTTGATGCTGGGCTAGAAATCTAAACAAGGGAAAACTTCCTACTCTACCAACCTTTGGGTTCAAGAGCAACAGCTCAGGTTCACAAAAACTCAATTGAACCAGGAAAGAAAACCCACACAATCCAATGAAATTAATTGATCAGTTTGAACGAGAAGGCTGCAAGCATCAGCAAAAACCAGCAACACAAAGAACAGAGAGAAAGAATATGGACCAAGTGCTCAAGTTTTCATTCATTATCCAAAGGCTCAATGACCAATTACAAGATAAAAATCTCAATGAATCCAACCCCATTACAGTCTCTTAGCCATTATTACATAGATGCTCATCTCTCTTGAAGAATATCCCCTCATGCTTCCAGATATGAGAACACATGTGCTATGCATGTTGTTTGGAATAGATGTGTCCCTATTCCAGCGGCTGCTCCCTCATGATTTACAAAGATAGGCAAACTAATTGCTGGTAACTGTGCCCTCATGATCTATTTAAGGTAGATATGCCACTCATATGCCACTCACTTCACTAAAGTGTGTCCTGTATATGATGTTTACTCAGTACATGAAAGAATAATAATCACCAAGTGCTGTGCCTTGCATGTACAGTCCAGCACACATGCGTCCTTGAAATAGAAACCAAGGGAATCACATGTTTCCTCACTACTGCTAATTCACTGCATGTAGAAATCGGAAGATAACCTAGGAATGAGCCCCCTCTACTCCCCACCCCCACACGACATGCATACAACTCACCATGTGATGCACCTTTCATGCATGACTGCTGACTTAGTTGTTGGACACAATGGCCACACTGAGAGGGAGGGTGAATCAGTTTGAGTGCAATTATAAGCTTTTTACCTTCCTTTAATCAATCAGAGCATACCAATCATTATGTCATCAATTGCATAATCAAATTCATCATGAGTCATAAGCACAACATCATATCAAAGAGACACAAGAATGAATATATGTAATTTTGATCTTTATTTATTGTACATGGAAGACTACAATCTTCTCGATTACAATCAGCACCAACTGATGAAAAGAACACCAATTCTCATAACAAAACCTGGCCCGGTTTTCTTAGCTCCAACTAAGAAGGGTTTGAGGAGTCCAATCGTCAAGTGCAAGATTCCACTTGCAAGCTTGATGCCAATCTCTGATTGTCATCAATCTGCTGCTCAACCATCTTTGCTCATCATCCTCTGCTTATCAATCTGTTCATCAAACTCTGCTGCTCTTCAATACTGCTGGTCATTTGTGTTATCACCAACCTTGTAGTTGCTTGTGTGAGGTGGATCCAGGATGGATGGTAGAGGGGCAAGCAACTAAGGAGGTGGAACCAAGACTGCCTAGACTCCCAAATGGATGGTTGTCAACTTGTCACGCCAATCAAGGCAGTCTTCGCTTTATGTTATCTAAGTCCAAGACAACAACGGGGGAGACCCAGATCTTATTCCCGACAGGAGAGATCAGACCTAGACACAAGATCAGATCAAGTATGGCTTGAGGTACGTAAGGTGTAAGGTAATTGAAAACTCTAGTTTTATGGATCAGTGTAGTCAGACTCTTTGAATACTCGTGAGTCTTGCCGAGCGACCACCAAGACGAGTACTCGTGACATACTCGCAGGGTAAACTCGCCACTCGAAGGAATCGTCATTTACTCCCAGCATTTGTCATTTACTCGTTGAACTCGTCACTTACTCGCGAGTCCATTGACTGTTTGATCGTCCCTTTTGCGTTTTGGAGGGAACACGGGGAGGGAATAAGCCCCCGAAACAACACCGCTCTCCATTGTCATCCCATTGAATAGTTTGGATTCCCCCGAGTTGTTCTCATTTGCCCCCTAACTATTATCAATTTATCAGTTGTCTGTGTGTTTGGAATTTTGCAGTGGGTGTGCACTGAGGAAGGTCACTAACACTGGTCTGAGCACTAAGGATGTGACTGGTCTGAGCATTTTCAATTTTTAATTTTTTTCATTGAACTTATATACTTTGGATTTTATAAATGTAAGGCGATGACGCTGCCATCGGTAGTTTGGTTGAAGAATGTGATTGCTCGTGGTTAGGATAGGATGATAGTAGTGTATTTTTTACAATTTGCTTTTCCATTTTTTTAATATTTTTAATAATTGTTAATTAATGAAATTTTCTTATTATCTTTTTTTTTTAAATAATTTTATGGTTTTTATAATTTGTAATTAATAATTTAAAGTTTGTGATTTCAAGTGAGAAAACACTTCTCATTAAAATGCATTGCTATGTGACATGTCTTTTTATCAATTTTTTGAATTGTTATACGCTTATATATTAAATTTTAATTTTTAATATATATGTTTATATATTATTTTTTAAGTTACTATATTTTTAATTTTTTTCATATTTGCCGAGTCTTATCTGAGTCACCAAGTTTGCCGAGTCCTAAGCCAGCTGAGTATTTGCCGAGTCCGAGTCTGACTACATTGCTATGGATGATAATACTAAGTGGACTTGGGCTTTGGATGAGGGTTTCAATCTTATGAGGGTTGATCCAAAGTGACCTATAGGGGTAATACTAGATCTAGGGTTGAGGTACTAGCAACTGATTAAGATAACCACTGTCTTGGGAAACGTAACCGAGACAGGGTGAGTAAGGACAAAGTTGGGACTGTCTAGTACCAAAGAGATAGACTCAGTGAGAGATATGAAAATGCCAGGTTACCTGAGTTATCAAGTAGTGTCAACGTTCAGGGGAAGAGGTCAACAAGGGGCTAGCGCTATGCTTGGAGATTAGTGCTTGTTCAGCCTTGGGTAATGGAGTCAGTATCAGCACAGCGTTTAAATGAACCCACCTGGGATATGCCTTGATCTATGGACCCGGAAAAGGATTGGCTTGGAAGATTCAGGTTACAGGGAAATCGGCAGTAGGAGGGCTAGCGCTAGGGTTTGGAGAGGAAGATCTGCAGATCTAGAGCCACTAGGAGACTATTAGCTCAGCGTTGGAGTGGAGATGAGATCAGGATGGCCCGATCTACAAACCCAAGTCAGAAAATTTAAGGAAAAATCAGATCTGGAAAAGTCAAAATCTGATGAGGGAAGCTAGGATGCTGAAAGTCAGTTTTTCAGATCTAGGGTTACCTGGCAGGAACTAGCTCAACGTTGGGGGTGTTTTAGAATGAGGGAGACCTAATCTACAAACCCATGTGATTATTTTCCGGAAAAAGTCAACTATGGAAAAAGTCAAATTTTCAGTGGGGCGCTGGGGTTTGAGCAGTCAGAAAGTCAGATCTAGGGCAAACCAGCCAAAATTAGATCTACAAAACCCAGAAATGGTTTGCTCAATGATCAAGCGGTTCCCCGATTAAATATTTTTTGGATTTTTATTATTTAGGAGTTTTTTCAGAAAAATTGAAGAAAATAAGGTACAATGGATTGAGATTTGAAAGAGAAGAGACTTACCTGTTAGATCTTACCTGGGAATGCTTGTAGATGTCTTGATGATGATGATCCCTGCCATCTCGATCAATTTGAGAAGATTGAAGCGAGTTCTATGTCTAGTGTTTGCCCGAGGAAGTCAATGCGCCCTCTCTCTTGCACAACAAACGTCAACCATATCAGATTTGCTGTGACATGAGAAAGAAGCTATATGCTGCAGAAAAATAGCAAGAAGAAATCATAGGTCACCACAACACTAATGAAAACTCCTTGATAAAAAACGAAGACAATCCAAGCGAGTTGAGATCCCCCTGCAAAAACGCCCAAGCTGAAGTCGTCCTCCTGTAGACAAGACAATGATCCCCCCAAAAATATAGATCTCATAACAATTTCCTGAATGCTACGAAGCAAAAGACTTTCCAATCACCACCGAAGAACATCAGATGCAAAGCAGATCCAGAAAATATCCACAAAAAAATCTTTCTATTAATCAGATCCAAGAGCCAAAGAGCCCTTACAAATGAGAAGCTTTTTCCTTTAAAAAGAAATGAGAGAACCAAAATCCTAACCACTTTCAGAACGAGTGGCTAAGATTAAAAGATAAAAATGTTCTAATCAATGTGTCGCACACACTTTAGGGCACAGGAAAGTCAACAACCTGCTATGTGTGTCCTTGGGGGCAAGTGAGAGCTGGGGACCACTGTCACCACAATCCACAACTCCTCCGTTTAGGCCAGATCCTAACGGAGCCAAGGGGGGTAGTCCCTACGAAAGACTATATTCCTAAGTTTATTAACAGTTGAGTTAAAATGATCTTTATTATTAGGTGAAAGGCTTAGGTTTTACTATTTAGTAAGGATGACAATCAGCCAATGCAAATGCAATATTTCTCAAATGACAATCAAGCCTTTATTCAGATACAACCAGTGCCTAAAGAGTGGAGTCAGAGAATGCAGCCTTTAATGAGATGCAATCTAGTTTAATTATCTCACAGGTTAAATGTTATCTAACAATGAGATAAATAAGCTGTCAAACTTCCCATGTTTCCTTGGTTTCTCTTTGCAGTTGTCACAGAGAACAACTGTATCCCCCACCTTGAAGTCTCTCTGTCTAGCTGACTTGTCAAAGGTTTTCTTTGTATTTTCCTGACTTTTAAAGTTTTGGTCATAAGCTTTTCTCCTTATTTCATCCAACTCTACTAACTGATTAATTCTATTTTGAAGTGCAGATTCCTCTATGTGAAATTCTTGAAGCAACTGGTACACTGGAAGGGTAAGGTGAACTGGTAGCTGAGCTTCTAAACCATAGACTAACTCAAAAGGACTCTTGCCTGTAGATACTTTCTTTGTTATTCTATTAGCCCATAAAGCATATTTTATTTTACTGTCCCAAGACCTTTTGTTTTCCCCAACAATTTTCTTGACTATGGTCATTAGATTTTTATTACTAGACTCTGCTTGACCATTTCCCTAAGGATAATAATCTGATGCATGAGATAAAACTATGCCATACTTAAAACAAAATGCAGACATTTCAGCTGAACAAAAGGCTTTAGCATTATCTGTTACTATCTTTGAAGGCACTCCAAATCTTGTTATTATCCTATCTTCAAGAAAATCCATGATTACTTTTTCAGTTGCTGATTTGGTGGGAATGGCCTCTACACATTTAGTGTTTATTTTACTGTCCCAAGACCTTTTGTTTTCCCCAACAATTTTCTTGACTATGGTCATTAGATTTTTATTACTAGACTCTGCTTGACCATTTCCCTAAGGATAATAATCTGATGCATGAGATAAAACTATGACATACTTA
>LPNX011217791.1:255522-338767 GCA_001517045.1 Pseudotsuga menziesii | reverse complement strand
TATCTGTTACTATCTTTGAAGGCACTCCAAATCTTGTTATTATCCTATCTTCAAGAAAATCCATGATTACTTTTTCAGTTGCTGATTTAGTGGGAATGGCCTCTAGCCATTTAGTGAAGTAATCTGTAACTGTTATAATCCATGGAAAACCATTACTTGAATTATCCTTAAACTTCCCTATGAAGTCTAAACCCCACTGCTGAAAAGGTGCCTCTACAACAACTGGCTGAAAGGGAAGGGCAACTAACTTCTGTTTTCTAGTGAACAATTGACAAGGTTCACACTTCCTCACAAACTGATGTATATCTGAAAAGATGGTGGGCCAATAATATCCAGCTCTAAGAATCTTATGGGTAGTGGTTCTAGCAGCAAAGTGACCACCACAAAAACCACCATGAAAATCATCCATTAGTTTTTTAGCTTCATTCCCATCCACACATCTAAGGATAATCTCATCTGGATTCCTCCATCCTAAACCATCTTTAATTAAGATATACTTGGATGCTTTGAGCCTTAAGGCTCTTCTCTTATGACCAACAAGGTGACTTGGGCAAGTCAAGTTTTTAAGATAAAAAATAATATCAGAATACCATTCAACCTGCTCAAGCTTTAACAAATCTGGGGATGACTCTGGAACACCAATCTCACAAACCATATTTTGATCAACCAAACCTAAAGCCTTCTCATTACTTTCTACCAACATCTTAGCTAATCCTTGTCCTTTGATTAATTTAGTGGGCTTGATTTCTAAATCATATTCCTGAATTTTAGCAACCCATCTACCTCTTGGACCTAGGCCTTCTTCTTGAGTTAACACGTCTTTAATTGTTGTACTAGTAACATATCCAATTACTTTGGCATACCCTATGAAAATCCTGAAATGCTTAAGAGATTTTACAAAGGCATAAGCCGGTTTTTCTATCATATGGTACTTTAATTCTGAATCTCTTAAAATTTTACTCATGTATGCTATGGGTTGTTCTTGGCCTTGGTCATTTTTCTGTAATAAAACACCAGCAATGGTGTCTTCAGATGCAAAGGAGAACAGATAGAATTCTTTAGTATAGTCTGGACTGATTAACACAGGAGCTTGGACACATGCATCCTTTATTTGCTGGAAAGCCCTTTTTGCTGTTTCATCCCATTGAAACTTAACATTATTCCTAAGCAACTTATTTAAAGGCTTAGTTACTTTTGCAAGATTAGGAATAAATTTCCTAAGAAAATTAATTGTACCAAAGAAGGATTGGAGGCCTTTCTTTGTATTTGGAAAGGGAATCTTTGAAATTGCTTCAATTCTTTCTGGATCTATTTTGACACCCTCCTTACAGATTATATGACCCAACAATTTCCCTTGAGTTACCCCAAAAACTGACTTAGCTGGATTTAAGGAAATCCCAAACTCTCTGCATCTTTCAAAAACCTGTTTTAAATGGCCTATTCGACTTTTCCCATCCTTAGAAAAAACTCTTAGATCATCCTGATAAATTTCAATAATTTTTCCAATCAAACCCCTGAAAGCATAATCCATAGCTCTTTGAAATGTAGCTCCAGCATTAGATAAACCAAAAGGCATCCTGATATATTCAAATGTTCCCCATGGAGTAGTAAATATTGTTTTATGCCTATCTTCTTCTTTAACTCTGACTTGGTTATAACTAGAGAAACCATCAAGCATTGAAATCATACCAGATCCTGTTACTCTTTGTAGCAAAGTTTCCATTTTAGGGAGGGGATAATTATCTTTCTTGCACACAATATTTAGATTTCTGAAATCCACACACAATCTTATCTGACCAGTGTTCTTCCTGACCACTACCAAATTTGAGCACCAAGAAGAATGTCTAGTGTGGGCTATTATTCCAGCTTTCAACATCTTTTGTAATTCTTGTTGTACTAAGGGAGCCAACTTAGGATTTATTTGCCTAAGTTTTTGTCTAAAGGGTTTAGCTTCCTCCTTGAGAGGAATGGTATGCTGAATTACTTCTTCCCTATAGACTTTAAGTTCATCATATGTGAAGGCCAAAACATCTCTATATTCCCTTAGTAAATTAATGATTTGTTCTCTTTCTTCTCTAGGTGTCTTTTTGCCAATCTTAACCATTCTAGGTTCTTCATTAGTTCCTATGTTGACCTCAAGGTAGTCACAAGGTCTTGTACCTGATTCCTCTTTAGGCTTATGACCATCGTCTCTATCAAATGCCTTCTCCAAAGACATGATTTTTTTAGGAATGGGATTAAAGTTCTGATTATCTTCAACATAATAACATCCCTCTTCTTCTTCACTGATGTGGAAACCAGCAAATTCTCCTAGATTACTTAGGAACTTAATTACTTGTTTATCATCATCAAAGACTTGCCAATTATCTACATTATCTGGAACTGAAGGCCTGAAAATAACTTCCATTTTTACTTCTTTATCAATTAATTCTGGAGACCTTTGAAGGGTAGAAGTAGCAACTGCAAGTCTATCTGCCTTAGCATTTAATTCTCTAGGGATTGCAGCAAATTCTATGTGATCAAAACATGGCATCATGTCCAAAATTGCATCCCTATACCTTTTTAACCTTTCTGATTTACATGCAAACTGTTTGTTGACCTGTGAAATGACCAAATCTGAATCACCTTTGACCTCTAACCTCTTTATACCTTTGTCTTTGCATAGGTCTAAACCAAGGAGTAAAGCTTCATACTCGGCCACATTATTAGTGGCATTGAATTCCAGCCTATATGAAAAATTGAATTCCTTTTGAGAAGGAGATTCAATAACTATGCCAGGACCTTTACCAGATCTAGAGAAAGCCCCATCAAAATGCATATGCCAAACTTGCTTAACTCTTTCTTCTTCAGATGATTCTTCTATGGGTTCCAAAGAGCTAGCCAAAATTGCATAATTTCCAAAATTATCAGTTTTATGCTTTAATTCATTACTTGGATTTCTTGGGTCTTCTACATGGTACTTCATTTCCAATTCTCTATTTAACCTTATGTAAGTTCCTTCAGGAGTTGGGATGGTGGCATAAGTTAAGTCCATTTGAATATTTCCTCCTAAGTCTGCTCCAGTTTTTCTTGAGAGTAACATACCCCAAGCATTAGGGACATCTATCACTACTATGTCCATTTCAATCTGAATATCCGGAAATGCTGCTAAGTGCACTTGTAAACCTTTAATCAAACCAAAAACTTCTATCTTCTAACGATCCATAGCACAAATGTTATGGTAAGGCCTTGAAATTCTCAGATTTAACTGTTCCATAACTTTCTTAGTCATGACATTTGAGCTAGCTCCTGAATCTAACATGCAATTATGAAGAAGATGATTGTTAACTAACAATGAAAGGAAGAATGGCTGATTCTTTTCATTTCCTTTATCCATACTTTGTAAAATGACAGGTGCATCCTGATAGGCTATGGATTTGTCAACATTACCCTGAGAAGGTTCTTCTATGGCTTTGAGTAACTTTCCCTTTTGAGAAGGGATCTTCATGATTTCTGCTACAGGAACCAACATCTTAGCATTATTTAACCAGCCTCCTAAATCAATGTTTAATTCTGTATTAGGAGCAGTTGAATTAGGGGGGGGAGGAGGTACCTTGGGGACATTTGCTGGAGCTCTTTCTCTATCCTAACTTTTCTTACCATTCCTTTGGTAAGTCATGCCTCTATATCTAGAAAAATCTGAAACTTGCTGCTCACTAGGCTTAGGACCAAAGGCTGCTTCTGCTACTTCATTCACTGACTCAACACTTTGACTACTTTCTACCAAATCCATCCAATCATACATGTTAATGTTATACTTCTGCCCACACATATTTACTTGTTCATTTTCTGTTTTTTCAGCCATTTTCTCACTTAGAATTTGCAGAAAAACTTGACAAGTATTCTCTTCATGAAAGTCTCCACAAGGCCTACAATATGGAATGGCTTGATGATCAACCATGTTGGTAGACTCTAACGGATTTTGGGGCCTTTGATCTTGAGGTGAGGGCCTTCTTTGGTTTTGCCACCTATCATTTGGCTTGTTTGGATGGAAATTATTCCCTCTATTTCTTTCCAAGGAAACTACCTTGTTTTGTAATGCTATCTGGTTTGCCTGCATGATAGCCAACTGATTAGCATGATTCATTTCCATTTGTTTAATCAATTGGGTGAGCTTATCTATGGAGTCACCTTGAGGTTCCTGGTTTTCAAACTTAACTTTTTTTACTTCATTAGCCTTTGAAGAACTACCCCTTGAAAACCCAGGAATATTAGATTTACCAGCAGCTTGCATGTTTTTATCTATCTTGATGGCTTTATCTTGTGCATCCTCAATATTTGTAGGTTCTTTATCCCTTATCTGATATTTCATTTCTCCTTCAAATGTTTGGATGTAATAAATCAAGAGAGATGCTTCTTGGGGCTTGATGTCTATAGGGAGACTTTTTACTAAGTCATTAAACCTTTTATTAAATTCTTCCATGGTCTCATTCTCTTGCTTGTGGCTAGTATGCAAGGTTGCCAACAAGAAATGGCTATCCCTTCTATCACCCCATCTATCATTGAAGGCTTCAATGATTTCTTTGAGAGTTTTGAACTTATTGTCATTCTGCTCCTCAAACCATTCCATGGCATCATCCTCTAAAGACAAAACAAACAGCCTCATCTTGACATCCTCATAGTTACTAGCATTACACCACTAGGCAATGCACTAGTTGAACTTGGTGATGTGAGACTTGGCACTGATGGCATTATTACCTTGAAAGGAAAGTAACTTTTCTATAGCTTTATCTGGCAAATCATGAGGATAACCAATGATGTTAGAGAAATCACATGGCTTGCATAGATCATCCATTGGTGAGGGTTGGTTGTTTTGGGCAAACAATAAATGGATATCAGAGATAGCCTCTTCTCCAAGATTTGCAAGGAGTCTACGAGGAGCAAGTCTATTTAACCCCCTCCTATATACCCTTTCAGGCTCGGTGAGGGAGTTGAGTAGACCACTTGAATGGATTCGGGTAGAATACCTCACTATATTTTGAAGTGGAGTCGCCACTTGGAGAAAAAGATAGCTCTAATATGGGTAAATAAGTTATTAAAATTTAATTAAAGAATTTTATTAACAAATTAAAGAATTAAAGAATTCAAAACAAGAAATTAATTAATTAAGTCAGACCAAGGACAAATGACTTGTCCCCGGCAACGACGCCAAAAATGTTGCCGCCTAATACACACTTTAGGGCACAGGAAAGTCAACAACCTGCTATGTGTGTCCTTGGGGGCAAGTGAGAGCTGGGGATCACTGTCACCACAGTCCACAATTCCTCCGTGTAGGCCAGATCCTAACGGAGCCAAGGGATGTAGTCCCTACAGAAGACTATATTCCTAAGTTTATTAATAGTTGAGTTAAAAAGATCTTTATTATTAGGTGAAAGGCTTAGGTTTTACTATTTAGTAAGGATGACAATCAGCCAATGCAAATGCAATATTTCTCAAATGACAATCAAGCCTTTATTCAGATACAACCAGTGCCTAAAGAGTGGAGTCAGAGAATGCAGCCTTTAATGAGATGCAATCTAGTTTAATTATCTCACATGTTAAATGTTATCTAACAATGAGATGAATAAACAAATAGATGATACAGTTATAAACAATAATGAATCAAGATATCTAAGCAATGTATAGATGATCTAAATTTATCAATATAAACAAATGAACAAGCAAAATAGTTACAGTTTAGACAAATATGAACCAGATTTACAAGTTATATACAAGAGATAGCATAAGGAAAATGCCTTAAATGAAATTTATTAAACCAACAGTAAATGAAAAATGGAAAGACTTTAAGTTGAATTACTTGAAGCGGTTAAACAAATGTTATTGAGTTATTAAGCATTCACTACATAAACAATTGCAGAACTGAAAGTAAATGAAACTGAAAGTACATGAGACTGAAAGTAAAGTGCTGGAGTGCAATGCTGGAGTGAAAATGTATTGTAAATCCCTGCTGGAGTGTAGAGCCTGTTTTGCAATGCTTCTTGTTCTTTTTAGTAAATTTTATTACAATTTTTCTTCTTGTATTAGGTTTTCAAACAGCGGTGTGTCTACCCCTACCACGTATCCCCTTAATCCAAAGGTGGAATGTTGTTGCGCTCAAAACAATGGGAACAAGCCCACCTGTAGCTCACAGATCAAACCCCCAGCGCCAGGCGCCCAACAAGGGAGGACACGAACGCCGTGAGACCCCCCTCGGTCTCTCACCCCCCGTGGCTTCCAAAGGTCACCAGTTTTCAGTTGGATTAAAGCAATAATGTGATGCATGCCTATTACTAAAACTCCTCTACCCCTTGTCGTATCTCGTGAGTACCTCGAAGGGTGATAACCGAGTAGAGGAATAGGGGCTAAATTCGTTGTTGGTTAATTTTTGGGGTAAATTTTAAATCTTGTAGTGGTTAAGCATGCAAGTAAATTTTTAAAACTATCAATACGGCTCAACCAAGCGATATCCCTTATGGGAGGTGTTGGTACTTGAACCCTGGACTGGTAAAGCAAATGTGTTTGGTACAGAAATACGTAAACACATAAGGCGGTGTTATCTAATTAAATCTAAGCCCCCGCCTTTCTGCTTTTCATACCCTGATCCGAGTTGCCTGAAGGGAGATAACGGATAGGGACAGAGGATACACCGAAAGGCAAGTTGTAAAATTACTTCTTTGCAACAGAAAGTAAATCTAACTAAGTGCTTGGAAATAAAAAGAACGGAAACGAAAGAACTACTCTAAACAATTGACCTAACCACACATCAATCCCTCTAACAAAGATGGTGGGTAAACAGAAAGCAAAAGACTAGATCTACTTGCAGAAAAGTAAATCTAACAATTAGTGTTCTACCCTATCACTACTATAACTTCATATACAAGATTTACAAATGATTTTAAAGAGCTTTGAAGAATACCCCTTTAAACAATTAACCTAACCACACATCAATCCCTCTAACAAAGATGGTGGGTAAACAGAAAGCAAAAGACTAGATCTACTTGCAGAAAAGTAAATCTAACAACTAGTGTTCTACCCTATCACTACTATAACTTCATATACAAGATTTACAAATGATTTTAAAGAGCTTTGAAGAATACCCCAAGAGTACTACTCTTTGGGGTTTACAAATGATAGAAAAGAGAGGAAAAAATGGGGTTTTGGACCCCTTTTTGCACCCAAAACTTTTAGGGCCTTTTTTCTGATGAAATTTTGGCAGCACCTCCTCCTTCCCTATGTAAAAACCTGCAAAAAACAGAGACCTACTTCGCTGAAATTTACAGTAGAAAACACTACAGAAAGTATGTTAGAAGTTAGCCCCCAAAACTCATAAAAACAGTGCAAAAATATGAACTTGAAACTATGTAAAACTTGAACTTCTGGTGGCCTAAAAATGGGTTTTTAGGCCCTGAAATGACAAGTAAATTGCAGATTTATAATACCAAACTAATCTACTATGAATGAAAGCCCTAAAACAAGGGTTTTATTCACTATACAGTGAATAAAACCTAGTTTTAAAACAGTAACAAAAATATGAGCGAAAATGCAAAATACAAAATGAAACCCTGAATAAATGAATGGATCTTGAAGATAAAATGCAAGATAGGTGCTTGGTCTAGGAGGCCCTCTTCCAAACCCTTGCATCAGCAAAATAACTGTGAGAAATCTACAAAATACAGAAAGAGGTGAGCAAAATAAAAAGATCTACAAAGACCTTTGTAGATCTAGCTAAAACTACCCACAAATAGATGTAAATAACCATTCACAACTAAATCCCCTTTGCAAAGACCTTTGCACGAGGCATCTATGCATGTATAATGAAAAATAAACTCACAAATGAAAATGTTATACCTCAGATTTGAAAATGGAAAGTGAACACCATGAGACAAGAATTCCTCCAAAGATTTCACTTGATTATGGCCCAACTAGGGGAAAGCTTGATACAAAAGAGCCTCTTAGGGCTTGAGCAACATGAGCAAGAGCTAGAGATAGGAGAAGAGAAGAGAGGAGAGATTCCAACAGCATAACAGTAGCTTGAGAAATTTGTGTGGAGTGAGGGAGAGGAGCCCTCCTTTTATAGTTGAAGAGGTCCCAAACCCACTCTTAAATCAAAGGTCCAAAACATAGATCTAAACTCTAGCTCTCCTCCACCCCTAGATCTAGGTTTGTTGACTTTGCAAGCCATCCACCAATCATAAGCAAGGGGGCCTCTTCAAATCAATGGTCAAAAAGATAGATGCATGTCACAATGAAGCTTAACTCTTAGATCTAGGGTTTCCATGACTCAAGTGGGGCCTCCTTTGACTCAAATTTTGATTTTATTATTTTATTATTTTTAATCTTTAATCTTTTATCTTTTATTTTATCTTTTATTTTTAATCTTTTATATTTAATCTTTTATTTTTTAATCTTTTATTTTTTATCTTTTATTTAATCTTTAATCTTTAATTTTTTACTTTTAATCTTTTATTTTTAATTTTTAATTTTTTAAACTTTTATTTAATCTTTTATTTTTTATTTTTTATTTTTAATCTTTTATTCTTTTATATATATATTTTTTATCTGGGGCCTCCTTTGACTCAAATTTTGATTTTTTTGTTTTAATCTTATATTTTTTAATCTTTTTATTTTATCTTTAATTTTTAATTTTTATCTTTTTATTTTATCTTTTAATCTTTTATTTTTTATTTTTTATCTTTTATTAAGACAAGAGGGGCTCCCCACTTAAGAGATCTTCAAACATTTATTTTGACCACGGGGGGGTTTATTTAAATGAAATTTTGACTATGCTTAGCCACCCCCCAAACTTAATTACCATGGCCTTATTTGATTTTTTCCTTCAAAATAAAATAATTTAATTTTTCACCCTAGGAAATTAAATTAATTTCCTAGGAAAAAATACCTTGTCCTAACCAAAATTGGTCTAACTTTCTAACCCCTTGTCAGAATGTCATGAGACTTGAACCAATGGTGTAGGGGGTGTCATAGCATTTTCATTTGGATTCATAGCCCCTATTACAAAATGCCAAGGTTCAAGAGATTACATTATTACATCAAAACTTAATTAATTAACCACCAAATGGTAAAGTAATGTCATGAGATTTGAACCAATGGTTTAGGGGGTGTCATAGCATTTTCATTTGCATTCATAGCCCTTATTACAAAATGCCAAGGTTCAAGAGATTACATTATTACATCAAAACTTAATTAATTAACCACCAAATGGTAAAGTTAATTAATTAGGAAAAATCAAAATAAAAGCTAAAATTCTAACGAAATTCCGCAAGACTACAAGATATGGCTAGCATGGTCATTGACAACAACTTGAAACCTTAGCCACCTCATGGGCTTGATTATTAGAACGCCAATTCACCACTTTGGAGGATTGGTGAGTGAAAAACCCAACCAATTAAAATTGTTAAATGACAAAATCAACTGGAAGGGGAAAAAAACACTCAATGAAGGGGACTTCCCTGATAATAAAGTCCATGGTGACATCCTTAGAGGAAAGACCCATGCTGACATATAAAGTTACATTAATTATCCCACGTAGGGGAGCGGACATTTCGTGTACAAAGGGGCAAATTGCCTTGCAGGAGTGAAAAATCCATAGATTTTTCCATGGTAAAAATGCACAATAATGTACATCGGTAATGTACATGAAGTTGCCAGCTAGTTGAAATAGGTGGGCAACACAATGGTTAAGATGAGCTCTGTTACCCCTCCGAATGCATTCTGCACTGAGTGCGTAAAACACTATTCTTCGATCTGAGACATATGCAGAGCACAGTCGTATTCCTTCCATGGAGTTTGGAACCGCTGAACAAGATGTGTATCGAAGGGATTTGACAATCAACAGCTTGTTCTACAATACAAACACAGATTGGTTATTCACATATTTAATTTTGGCTTGATGGATGGCAGGGAACATCTTAGTTGATGCAAGCAGTGCAGTTAAGTTAGCGGATTTTGGTGTCTCTGCTAGCATGTTTGACTTTGGTAATAGGAAATGCTCCAGGAGCACTTTCGTGGGGACTCCATGCTGGATGGCACCTGAAGTTATGGAACAACTTCATGGCTACGATTTCAAAGCTGATATATGGTCCCTTGGGATAACTACATTAGAGCTTGCTCACGGTAATGCTCCATTTTCCAAATATCCTCCAATGAAGGTCTTGCTTATGACCTTGCAGAATGCACCTCCATGTCTTGACTATGAAAGGGACAAGAAATTTTCCAAGTCTTTCAAGGAAATGGTAGCTATGTGCTTGGTAAAGGATCCTACAAAGCGACCATCATCAACAAGGCTATTGAAACATCACTTCTTCAAGCATGCCTGTTCAAATGACTATGTGGCTCGAACAGTTCTTGATGGTTTACCTCCACTTGGTGAACGCTGTAAGATCTTGAAGCTAAGAGAAATGGACAGCGTGGCACAAAATAAAATGGCTTATGAAGAGAAAGAAGGAATATTACAGAGAAGGTAAACAATCAGTTTTGCAACTTCCGAAAGCACCTCTGTATCCACCTCTTTCTCAGAAAAAATTGTGGAATTAGATGGCAGTTGCATGGACAAGTGGATGTGGGTTTGAGGAAGCAACACTTGTTGTTGAGTGGGGTTTTGGAGGAGGGACTGTCAAAGCTCCTAGAAATCATCTTTCACGGGAAGGTACCATTTCAAAAAATAACAGAGTCAGAAGGATTTCCTAGAGTTATACATGCTAGTAACATGTCAGCTCCTATAACATCTCAATCTCAGTCGTTTTTGCATGCATTTGATGAACTTTCAAATGCTCTGTCCATCTTTGAAAGCAGGAATGCAGGTTCTTAAAAAAACTAAGCAGTTTGATACCATCCAGTCTCAACTAGAGAATAACTCCACTAAAGAGGAAGGCACTGATGGATGTTTCCACAGTTTTATATAGGGATGTAATAAGGCAGTGTACATTCGTTGTGTACGCAAGAAGGCTCCTTGTACCTCGCGGGAATTTGGATGATACAAAAGGAATCGCAAGCCCAACAAATATTCTTTGAACCATCAATCCCTGGGCTATGCACGAAGTTGCACGAACTGTACGGTCAAGTTTTTGGTTTGTATAGTGCAAAGTGCCCCATTGCTATCCACGAGGCATCTATTGAGCAATTTTTATCCATTCGCGTGGAAGTCTAAGGATGGAAATCAATTCCAGGAGCCCCGATTTTTAATTAGCAGCCGATTGCCACCTGCAAGCAGCAAGTCGTGAAGTCGTGGGTGGAGTTTGGCAGTTGTGAGATGGAACATGATGTTGCAGTCGCTAGTTGTGCTTCACGCAAGTTCATTGGCAGCCAACTTATGATCCGGGGGCCGATTCCATCATCTGGCGGTGGTTGTAGAGGCAGCCGAGCAAATCAGAGGAGCTGAGTTGGAGTGAACAGCGACTTAGGTTTGAGGGAAAGGTCATACAGCGCGTCAATCTCCTCTTAGCAGCCGAGTTTTGGAGTAGCGAGCATTGGCAGTTGTTTGCTTGGAGCTCTATGTCAGGGTGATTCGACTTGATTGACAGCATTTTGACAAAATGTGAAGTTTCGGAGCAGTGAATCTCGCATTATTTGGTAGCTAGCTGTGATCATACGCAAATTGTGGATTGGTGGTTGGCAAATGGTGCATCTGGGCAGATGAGTCGACGGATGTTTTTTGATTGGAGCTATTACCTCCTTCATGCATAGCTCATTAACAACAAATTTATGAACCGGAGCCGATTTCATCATTTGATGGTGACTTTTTAGAATTAGCAGAGACAACCAAGTGTATCAGAGAATTTCCACCGCTGGGGGTAGCGTGGAGTTTGGTTCCACGGTTTTTTCTCTTAAGCAGTTTTTCTTTCAGTTGGCAGCCACAAGCTCACAAGATTTGTATTGGAAAAAATCTGTGTTGGATAAGCTCGACTTCTTCTTTGATGATGTGGCAGTAGAGAGGAGCAAACTGTTAAGTTTAGAATGGCCGTCGATCTATTGGGTCCCATTATGGTTATGAGTATTTTAGTAAAGTATAGTTCTTTTAAATAAGGTAGATTAAGTGATGAGCAAAAAGTGGAGCTAGAGCTTGTCCATTTTTTATTTCTTTGTTTATTATTATTTTTTTGAAACTCATGAGCCTTTTATGGCTTATAAAGAGCAGGGCTCTTTTATTGTAAAGGATGGAAGTTTTTGGGCTGGGAGGACTTTCCCCAAAGCTAATAAAGAAAAATATCATTTTGAGTTTTTGGGATATGTTGGGTTTTTCTGTCGTAGCTTCTGGTTTTCATTAAGTGATAGACTAAGCCAGCATAGAGGGCTATAATCTAGCACATTGGGCAAGCATTTGCGGCTGCCAAGTTGTTTGTCGCCGTTAGGTTCTTAGAGGTCTGGGAGTAATGAAAAGTAGTCAGTTATACTGCCATTCTCCCGGCCTCTGGTTATGGAACGGACTAGCTTAGTCTCACTTCCACGAAACACAAAGCTCTTCTGAGTCCCCTTCTGACTCCATTTACCCTTCTGGTACAGACACTGGCCTTCCCTCGAGGACTGATCCTCCCTTCCCTTCCTGCCCATCAATTCGACTTATTTTTCCTTTTTTGCTACTCGAGTTTCTCTAAGGCGGCCTCTTCAGATCACCCTGCCTGCAGCTGCACCTGCCTTAGAGATCCGAACTTAGGGAAACCCCCCTAGAGCTGGAGAAGAGCCAGCCTGAAGCGAGGAGAGAGAAGGTGTGGTGACATTGGCCTCTCTCTCGAGAGGTTGTCCCCGGGTCGGCGCGCCTACGGTTTGGGCTTTCGGCACCCGCGTGCTAGTTTCGGGCGACAACAAGCTCAACATACAATACATAGATCAATGTGACCATAAAGTACCAAAGTGGACTAGATCACCCATAAAGAGGGTACCCCACTCAACAAGAAATAAAAGAAGCACATGGTGGGTCCATGGAGTGTTAACTAACTCCCTATGGGTGCCCCATGGCACAATAAAAATAATATAACATTTTAATTCTTTGACTTTGTGCCTCCTTGAGGAAATCGTGAGCCTCCCAAAAGATCCAGAAAATAATATAAAAATGCCCAAAAAAATAGGTGTGGGCCCAATCAGGTGCTGCAATTGCTGGAGAAGGTGTGGAGGACATCACTCTCATCATCATGACTCATCCCATGTCATTTCCTTGCCTCAGTAGCCCAAATCGATTTCTTCAATAGCCATTTAATCATTTTTTAATCTGCCTTGGGAAATGTGAACCTGCCAAAATAGCTTGCTAGGGTGCCTGCGTTGCCCAACTGAGCCCACCAGGCTCTCTGGGATGGGGGTACTATGGTACAATCAAGTGGCTGCACCCCCTATGCCCCATATAGCGCCCTAGGATATCCAAATAAAACATCTCCATGCTCAGACACATCATCCCGTGAAGCAAAACTGCATCAGAAAGGTAAAATGAGCTTGATCATCTCTGCAACTACCTGGAACTAAAAATAAACTGTTTCATTAGACTCAGAGATTCCAAATCCATCCAAGGTGTATACTCATACCCTTTCCAAGTCTATATTTGATCATCAACCATACCCAATAGACAATATAACCATCTGTAAATGACCAGATACCAGCAATATAACTCAAACTATCATCCATCTGCTGCAAGTGTTATAAGGCTAAGACATGCTCTACAAATCATTTAAGCAACAATTACAACAAGTAGCAGTCATTTCACTGGCGGTACATCAACCAAATATATATATATATATAGGGCTTTATTTATTATTACTCAGATTAGACTTTCAGGACTATACTCACTTCATAGTTGTAGTCAATTTGCTAGTGAAGGGTGAAGGCTGAAACTGACAAGGCTAGGGCAAAGGTTGACTTCCTACGTAACATCATGACACTTTGGATATGGAAGGAAAAACTCACTATAACCACATGCCGGACAAACAACACAGGGAATGGCCGTGCCTCACAAATGGTTGAGTTGTTCAGGGAGTGCTTATTCAATTTAAGCATCATGTCTACATCAAGTTTGATCCAAGTTCATTAAGACCATCAATTTTGTTTCCATGGCCTTTTTTGGCCTATATGACCCTTTGGGACTTCACCAGTGCTTAAAAGCACAGCTAATCGCAGCTTTCATCCGGGACATATTCAAATTTATAAGGTCAGCAATATTTGGATATAGCATATATTTAACCATTGCTTTTGGGACCTTTTCTTATACCCTTCAAGGGGTATTTTTAGCATTTCATTGCTCTTGCCCTTTGCTCACATATGTTAAGAAACACATTTTTTAGAATTTTCATTTTCCATGGGCACATATATAAACATTTTTAATACAAGTAGTCATCATGTCTACATCAAGTTTGATCCAAGTTCATTAGGACCATCAATTTTATTTCCATGGCCTTTTTTGGCCTATATGACCCTTTGGGACTTCACCAGTGCTTAAAAGCACAGCTAATCGTAGCTTTCATCCGGGACATATTCAAATTTATAAGGTCAGCAATATTTGGATATAGCATATATTTAACCATTGCTTTTGGGACCTTTTCTTATACCCTTCAAGGGGTATTTTTAGCATTTCATTGCTCTTGCCCTTTGCTCACATATGTTAAGAAACACATTTTTTAGAATTTTCATTTTCCATGGGCACATATATAAACATTTTTAATACAAGTAGTCATCATGTCTACATCAAGTTTGATCCAAGTTCATTAGGACCATCAATTTTATTTCCATGGCCTTTTTTGGCCTATATGACCCTTTGGGACTTCACCAGTGCTTAAAAGCACAGCTAATCGTAGCTTTCATCCGGGACATATTCAAATTTATAAGGTCAGCAATATTTGGATATAGCATATATTTAACCATTGCTTTTGGGACCTTTTCTTATACCCTTCAAGGGGTATTTTTAGCATTTCATTGGTCTTGCCCTTTGCTTACATATGTTAAGAAACACATTTTTTAGAATTTTCATTTTCCATGGGCACATATATAAACATTTCCAATACAAGTAGTACATGAGCTTTAAGTTTTAGCCAACAACATCTCAAGTGACCAAGGGGAGTTCTGCACAATGCCAAACATCGGGACAACCGACCAGAATGATTTAGGCATACAATCCAACTTACCAAAGGCAAGTTTTGTCACCAACTCAGAGCCGAGACACAGTATGAACAGGGAAGTTTGTCCAACAAAGGTTCTAGCGGGGAAAGGTCCTCCATGCCACAAGTCAAGTAGTAAGTCGGGTTAAAACAAAACTGGAAGGTAGTGGATGGGTGGAGACAGTGAAAGATGAAGCCAACACTAGCAAGCCAAAGCAATGGTGGGAATGACTACCTTTATTCTCCCTAAGGAGGGTAAAACCAATGAGTATAAATTAGGAACTTCCAAGTCTAAGTAGGGACATCAATACATAATACAAATACATCCAAGTCCATATATTTATGACCGCCAGATCATGACACTGAATGCTAGTATATGTCACAAAAATGAGTATGAGAGCAATGGTAACCATAACACAATATAATAAATGCTGAGTCATAACCATGCAAATAATCCATCTGAACCATCATCTGTCTAATGAGAAAACACTAAAACCAATCTGGGCATCATCAACTGCTCTGTAAATGACTAAATGGCTCCATCAGTCCTCGAATCTGAGTGTCCTGAGACTCAGTCCTGACATGGGAGAGTATAATAGTCCACTAACAAAATAATGATCCATCAAAACTGCTCATCTCAGCATCTCATATGTTAGAGATCTGGCTGAAAAATGTACTGTATCTGAAAAATAGAATATGGTAGCCTGGCTACTATATATGTGATAACAATCTGCTCATCAACATCTGTTCATCTGCTCATCACTGTTGGTCAAGTACTGTTGGTCAATCTTTTCTGATAAATCTGCTCATCAGCGGTTTGCTCATCATCAACCCTGGTCAATCTCTGCTCATTAAAGGTTTGCTCATCATCACCTCTGCTGCTGCAACACTAGTGAATGTTTTGGCTGTGATCTTCAAGGAGTAGTCATGCATTAAGTTTACATCATCAATGATCATGTATCATATAGTATTATCAAGGGCCCACTTCACAATGTATACATGAGCAGATTTTGGTTATTTTGTCTTCAATGCCTTGGAATCATGGATTATAATCTTGAAAATGTTGTTTTTCTTTAAAATTTAAATATTTTATGTATTTTTTAGCAAACCGATTCATTAAATTCAAATCGGCCGATTTATGACTGATTCCCATTCCAATTCCGAGTTGACCCTCGACCGATTCCGATTTTTAAAACTATGCTTCACATGTCACTTATCATAGTATGCATTGTGTAGGAGTGTATCATGCATGCATCAATAAGTATAGAAGTCCATCATCACATCAAAGCATCATCATTGCATGGTATGTCACACATCAATACTGTATTGTGCATCATCATTACATATTACTGTACATGCCCTTGTACACATAAACACATATAAACATACCTTGTATAAAGCTTCATCAACATATCAACTTACCTTCTGTTTTGCATCTCTGTCATCATTCATCTCAGTCCAAATCCCAGTCAAAAACAGGCTGAGAGAGAACTTCTCTTCAAACTGTGGAAGACCTTTAACACAGATGTCTGTCAACTTCAGACTGTTTAAGCATGCTATAGGTGTCCAAAAAGGTTATCATGTCTCTGCTGTTCATACCAAGATCACTTTGTATACACTTCACTGTATGATATCTTTAGCATTAGGACTGTTTATTGGAAGAGCACTTGGATGATAGTGACCATCATTCAATCCTCATCAAGGTTCGGATCTGCTGTTCACCAACGTCAAGCACCATCAACTTTATCATTGTTCCATCCTAAGCGACCATCATCAAACATCAACAGAAGATGAAGAATTCGGACTGTTTATACTTCTAAAATTCGGGACTGTTTACCAAGATACTTGCTGCAATAAATTCAGATTTCAGTTAAGAGTACTGTTACTCCAAATCTTGCATGGTGGAGAAGCCAAAACAAATGTTATCCTCAGAGCTGTCTGTCAACCCCAAAATTACTTCTTCATCTGCTGCATGACTGTCAATGCTGAGTCTGTTTAGAGGGCAGTGTATTGTGCCAAAGTTTTAGGTCTGTGTATATACTTTGTCTATGGAAGGACTGTTTCAATATACCCTAAGCACATTCAAGAATTTATTCCAAAAAGAAATGACTTCTGCTACAAATTTTACCTCAGTCCACCGAGAGCTCAGCTGCTACCTTTTTATGTGTTTACTGCACTTTTCAAATTCGGGACTAGGGCTTGTTTGAATGCTTGTGACAAGTACCCCAAGCAAGTGTGGAAGGCCTCCAACACTGCTTGTAAACACTGCTATTTTTGGACTGCTGCCTGTAAAATTGACTGTGGAAACCCTAGCTCACCATCATGACTGTCATCCACAAGTTAGGGCACACTTAATTTTATTGCTGCTGTTGTAAAAACATAAACTCAGACTGCTGCAAATTTGAATTGTGGTTTATGTGTGTAAAGCCTCCAACACTTGCAGCATCAATTGAATCCCCAAAAAGACATAAAATGAAGTTGATTGCTGCTGCCAAATTCGGGTCTGTTCCTCTGCTATTTCGGGACTGCTCCTAACTGCTGCAACTATACTGATGCACCCAAATTTTCCTCAGACACTTGGCCTCAGCCAGCGAGTTCCTTCATTTGCCCATTTGTTGGTTGGTTTTGGAGTGAGGATGAACTTGCATTTATACTCTTTTTCATAACCCTTTTTAAGGAGCTGACCTTCCAACAATAATTATTATTTTTTAATTTTGAATTTTAATTGTCATACAAACCCTTCCTTCAAGGGTCAAACCTTACCAAAGAATTGCATGTATTTTCTTTGCCATATAATAGGGTGTCCACCACATAAGCCATATGTATGACCAAGGATTTAACAAGCCACAAGGGCTTCATTAAGGATCCCACCATCAAGGTGCCATGTCACAATCCCTAAACAACCAAGTGTGTCAAACTAAAGTGTCCAAGTGCCAAGTCTTCTCATGTACTCAAGACCATCTTCAAGACCTCATGACCACATCATCTCCTTCATCATGCCATCTAACCATGTCAAGTGCAAGTAGTGGGTTCCAGGACGATACCAAGGGTATCTAGGTCTTCATCAAGTCATTTATGACCTCATCATCACATTCAAGAGTGCAAGGACCATCAAACCATCAAGTGTGGGTCAAAGGACTTCTTTAAGAGCTTCTTTATCAAGCAGGAGGTTTCATGGGCTTCTTCAACCATATCAACCACACTAGGAGACCTCCAAGGGTCAAGATCCATCATGACATCACCTGTGGGGTTGCTATGCCTTTTCCTGGGGTACCATGATACCATCAGAGCATGAATGACCACAGAATGGGTCATTAATGCTTCTCCAACCTGTTTAGGGCTTCACCATCATCCACAGGGGCTTCAGCACCATCTCCAGGGTCTTCAGCATCATCTGTAGGGTCTTCAGTATCTTCAACAAGGTGGAGGCTCCAAGATCCAGCCTTGTGGGTACAGGGACCTTGTCAAGTGGGTACAAGGTGCTTCAAGACACAAACCCACTCTGTAAGGGGTCCAAGGCATTGCAAGTGGGACTTGGTGGCATCAATGACAACGTGTGGGGCCACTGCAAGTCCATGTTGGCATCAATGACAATTTCATGAACATTAGTCTACATTCAATGCTGCCATACTTTCCTAGGGAGTGCTCCCAGCTTACCTAACTAAAATAGAACATGAGAATCGAGATCCTATTACACATACATTATGTAACTGAAAAATAAATAATGTGCACTGCTTGAATTACTGTCACGCTTTTGCCATTTTCAGGGTCAACAGAAATAGAACTGCAATATTGTGCAACTGAGGAGTAGACTGCAAATATTTTTACCAAGCCTCTTGGTCCAGATAAGTTTATAAAGATTAGGGATAAGCTTGGTATAGTTTCAGATATGACCATTAAAGAAGGGTGATAGAGTACACATAGTAACATGATGTAATTTATTTATTTTCCATGTTGCCATGTTCCCAGCCTCCAGCTGTAGGCAAGAATGAGATTGCTGGTACCGTGCCAGCTCCAATCAACAATTAGCTCATGAAGAGTGAAGATGTCACAAGTGGTATTTGGACCCTGGTGGGGAGGATAACTTCTCTCTACCACTTGTGTTAGACCCAATTGACCATTATGATGCATTTTAAATTTTATATAGCATACTGCATTTGAGTTAGTGGTCAAATAAGGGACTCAAGTAATTAATTATGTCACATATGAATGTCACATATGCTTTAATTGCTTGATGTTGGTTGCCACCAAAGCCTGTGTCTCTCATGAGATATTATTTTGTATGTTGCATTTGCTCATTGAATAATATCACGTCTCTTCTCTCAGCAACTTTATGTATCATTGTGTGTGTGTTCGAACTTTGATATGATATTTATTTGCCCAGAGCTTATAAATTTTCCTTTTATGAAAATTGAGATGATTTTTTTCTTTCATCATATTTATAAATCAAAGTAAGTGCCAATTGCAGTATATGCAAAGTTATAGTATTCTCCTTCAGTTGCATACTTATTGGGCTTTTCGGAGAAGAATACTTCCAATTCCTTGACCAGTTCTTCTATGTGGCATGTTGTGGGTAAATGTTTTTTAAAAACATTTGTTCACGACTTAAATTCTGTAATAAACTCATCTTAGCATATACAAAGAGGACCATCTTATATCTTGTATGAGATGATGCAAGGAAAAAGTTTTCTTAACAAATATACTTTTCTCTCTAAATCAAAAGAAAGTTGAATCTTATATACATGTTAAAGTAAAAAATTCTCTTATTGGCATCTCCAGATGACTTGTTGGACAACACCTTTCCGGCTTCGAGAAATCTATCAGGGATTCTTTGCAAAGTTGTTGGACAAGGATTGGTTGGACCACAATATTATTAGCAGAATAGTTTGAACTTTGCTTTTCTCTGATTGTGAGAACATCCCACAAAATCATTGTTGATGCTAACGCAAATATTGCATTTGAAAATATTTGTATCTAGAATTACCATTTCATTCATTATGCCATTGTTGTCTAGAAGCTGAAAGATTTCCTGACTGTCATGTTTTTATAGACAATTCTGTACGTTATTCTGGTTGCTAGCTTTTATTTTTCAAAGTTTTGAAAGGCCTTTGTAACATCACAGGCGGGTGATGTGACTCCAGTAACACTTGTGAGCATTGGAGGGAATAAGATCATACAAGGTGGAAATGGAATTGCAAGTGGTCCTGTTGATCAGTCACAGTTGCCACAGATAATGTCAGTGATCCAATCAAAGAGGTTTCTTCATGCAAAAGAAAGACAGACCTTGTATGTAATATTATAGAATGTTCTTTAGTTGTTCAGTTTTGTTTCCTTGATGCATAACATAAATTCAACTAAGTTTTGCAAATCCCTTAAGCTACTACGAGCATTTAGCATACACCGTAATTTAATCAGTGGTTTTCCACTACGGAGTTAATGCATTTCAAGATTATAATTTGCAGCGAAGGTATTACTGGTGAAAATGATGAGATCACGTACAAGATCAGTCAGGAGAAGTATGGTAATATATATGGACCAACTACAGGAGATAAGATTAAGCTCGGGGATACAGATCTGTACGCTGAAGTCGAGAGAGATTTCACAGTTTATGGAGATGAGTGTATATTTGGTGGTGGAAAAGTAATACGGGAGGGAATGGGCCAGGCCTCTGGATATCCGTCTACTTCTTGTTTGGATGTTGTAATCACAAATGCATTAATAATAGATTATACAGGAATTTACAAGGCAGATATTGGCATCAAAGGGGATATTATCACAGGAATTGGAAAGGCAGGAAATCCTGATGTCATGAATGGAGTACCTAAAGAAATGATTATTGGTGTAAGACTTCCATGAAATACATCTTTCAACTTTCAGTTTCTGTGTTTTGGTTGTTATCCAGAAAGCCTTTTATAATCTGCTTTATGTTTTGTTTTTGGAAGGTCAATACAGAAGTAATTGCTGGTGAGGGACTAATCATCACTGCTGGAGCAATAGATTCTCATATTCATTTTATCTGCCCACAATTAGCAGATGAAGCAATTGCAAGCGGTGAGAGGCTGTTACTTATCTTTCTCATAAGGATCATCTGTATCTTTTCTGTAGTAAACACACTACTTCCACATGCACAAGTACCTATAATCTCATAATATAGAACACACACATATATACATCAAGTATGCATCATCAATTCAATGGAAAAAGTGTGACACAAGGCAAGTTATAGCCTTTTATTATTGGCCAATGAATACCGCCATTAGTGACCCACTCATATTATCAGCTCACAAACCTGTCATAGTACACCCTACTACTATGGTTAGCACTTGGCCTTTCCTTTGGGCTACATGACAGTGCTACACAATCTGATGAGTACAAGCCAGACTTAGTCCTGTCTTCAAAGTTCAAACATTAAAACCCCCATGCACATACAGCGATGGCCCATGGGTATCATTTCAATTCATAAAGGGAAATATATCTAATAGATCAAAACATAGCTAATAGATCATGGGTATCCTTTAAGCCAACTGTTAGACACTGAGAGGGGGGGTGAATCAGTGTAAAGCCAATTTTACAACTTTTCATAACTCGTCACAATTAACTACCAATTCATCATTCCATTATTCTACCAATCTCATAATCATTTCATAAACATCTTTCACTTCATCATTCGCATATCATAAGCATTTGAATCATCAAGAACCATAACACAAAAGAACACAACACCATATAATTTTGTAATATTTTTGTATTAGTTTTGGTCTGGCTACAACCGTTAGGTAAAATCAGCACCTACTGATACAAAGAGCACCTACTCTGCATCTAGGACCCTGCCTGGTTTTCTTAGACCCTGCTAAGAAGGGTTTGAGGTACCCTAACCTCAAAAGCAAGACAAGCTTGCTTTTACAATTAAAGCTCACTGTCACATCAACATCAATCACTTCATATCACTGTCAGGTGCGCTCACTGCCACATCATCTTTCTGTCCATTTCATCACTGTCATATTAAACATCACTACTGCTGGTCATCTACTGCTGCAACACTCTTCTGCTCATCACTGCTGCTAATCAACCTTTGATTAGTACTTCATCTGCTGTTCATAAACCTCTGCTTCTTATCAATGCTGCTGCTCATCACTATTGTTCATTGTCATCAACAATTTCTGAAGAATCTCTGTTCTGCTATTTCTTGACTTATGCATAGATGTCAATTCCAGTCATCATCTAAACATGTCCCCAGCTAATCAACACTGAACCATTCAAATCATCTTTGGTTAGCTCATCAAAGTTTGCATATGTCAAAGATATCAGTCTATCACAATCAACTAGTCCACTGCATCATTAAGTCACTTGTTGAATCCTCCTGGTCTGTCCTCTGCTCATAAATGCTTGTGCTTATGTCAAAAAATAATGCAACTGACATCAACTGCTGTACTATTACTAGATTGTCACTGTCATATACAAACCATGTCAAGTCATAAAGAAGTTTCGGTCATACATTACTTATGCAAAGGCAACAAGGAATTTACTTATGCACATCATGCCAAGATATCAAGGAGTCTGTTGATATACTGTTAATGTCAAGACATCAAAGAGTCTGCTCATACATTGCTCATTCTCTCACCTACTCAATCATTACCCATTATGTCTTATCTAGTCAATGCACAGTCATAAGGACTATCACCTTCTGAACTCAAAAGGTGCAGGACTAAATCTTGGAGAGTCCTTCAACCCTTGAGTCCTGATCAAGGTTCTTATGAACAAAGTGCTATGTATATGCTTCAAAGGACTGTCAGCACTTTTATCTGCATATAGGTCTGCTCTTATCACTTAAGAGCTTGCTTTCAACAAGGCATCATCTTCATTCAGTATATCACCAAATCACTGTCATCACGGTCTGTCAGCTCTTCAAACAAGTCTTCAAACTTACTGTATGAATGCCATTGTAAATCACTTAACTGACTGTTCACACTTCATCTTCATGCAGGGAGTGTCTTAGAAATGCTTCAATACTCGTCTTACAAACTCAGATCTCTGCTACGCTGTGTGTTAGCTGTGCATACCTTCTTCAGACTTCGTGTACCATGACCTCAATTTTGGGTCTTCAACTGTCTCCTAAGATGATCTTACTTTAACAGGATCAGACTTAATGCACCTGTGGGTTCTAAAATCAGTGCAAGCCAAAATTCTGTTCTTCATAAAATCAGTCCAATGAATAGTAAAAAAATGGAGCCCAAAAATAAGTGTAATGTACAGTAAAAGGAAGATTGAACTCCTGTCCCAAATCAGCAAACAAAGGAGCCCTTTATCCTTGAGATAGTCCAACATGGAATGCTTCAAAACTATTCCAAAATAACTTCAAAATTCCTCATCAATGGCTATACCAAATTGATCATATATCAAGTTCCAAATCAAAGTTAAATCAGACTTGATTCTTCCTCTACCGCAACTGTCTTTATAAGCTTTAAAAATCAGCCTTCCACAGGTTAGATCACTTCTAGATCAGTCAAGATACCAAGTGTATATATAGAGATGAGCCAAGTATGTACATAGATGTGGAAAGCAAGTTATGTACAGAGGTCATCTTTTGTTGTTCGAATTCTTCAAGGATCAACCATCTTATTGTCTGCAAATTTGTCCTCCTTTGCTGTTGCTGCTTCCCAAATATGCCCGAAAAACCAGAGATAGAATGTAACTTATCTCCTCTACTGCGGCTGCCACATTTGTGTGGAATATATACCCAAAAAAAAACTTTACTTCATCTTTACTGCTGCCTCAATGCACAGACCCGAAAATCCACCTCAGTCTGACCTCCGAAATTGCAGTAGTCTGACCTCCGAAATTGCAGAGCTAATCCGAAATTGTCACATCTAAAATGAGTGAGGGCGTTGGTCTATTTATATGCATTTTTCATGAATTTTAATTGGGCCGATATGTCAATTTTTTTTTTAATTTTAATTTAAGAAACAATTCTTTTGTTTGGTCGGCTGCCCCTACAAGATGGTTTAGATTTGTCTTGTCATCTTCAAAAATTAATATCTCATCAACCATGAGGAACCACGTGACGTGCCACCTACCGTTGGAAAGGGCATGACGAGGGCTATCATCTTATGAGGGTCTTGCTTGCGTTGACAAGGTCCTTCACTCATATTTTCTTCAATTTGTGCAGACCGTCATGAAATGACTTGAATTCTTCTTGATGGCTTCTTCACGTACTTTTATGGCATCAAGAGCTACAACACCAACCAAGGGTTTCAATAATGCATCAAGGTCTTCATCAAGCTTGTGGGCATGAGTGCAAGAGTCCCATACACACTTCAAGAGCTCCATAATATGTCAAGAGCTTCATTATGTCAACTAAGACTTCTTCAACCAACTTGTGGGCTTAAGGACCAAGTTATGAGCTTCTGCATCAAGTAGGAGGCTTCATGGGCTTCTTCAACCACCCCATCCACACTAGGAGACCTCCAAGGGTCAAGATCCATCATGACATTACCTGTGGGTTTGCCAGGCCTTCTTCTGGGGTACCATGACACCAACAGAGCATGAATGACCACAAAATGGGTCATTAATGCTTCTCCAAGCCATTTAGGGCTTCTTCATCGTCTACCAAGGCTTCAGGACCATCTCTAGGGTCTTCAACATCATTAGCAGGGTCTTCAACATCTTCAGCAAAGTGGTGGCTTCAAGATCCACCCTTGTGGGTACAAGGACCTTGTCAACTGGGTACAAGGTGCTTCAAGGCACAAACCCACTCTGTTTGGGATCCAAGGCACTGCAAGGTGCAAACCCACTCTGTAAGGGGTCAAGGCACTACGGGTGGGACTTGGTGGCATCAATGACATCCTGTGGGGCCACTGCAAGTCCATGTTGGCATCAATGACAATTTCATCAACACCAACATCTGGGGTAACCAAATTCACGGTTATCCTTCTAGTTCTAACACCATGGTCATCCCTAAATTTTAACATATCAAGTGTTTGTGCTGGATCATTGCTCTTTTCCCTCTTATTTGGAATATTAACAAAATTGAAAATATCAATATAGTGAATAGTAAGCCAGTAAGATAAGTCAAGAATCATGGATCCAAGATCCGAAGTATGCCCTCATGCTCTCTAATGGCTATCTGTTCAACTTCTCAAGTTCCTCATATTAATATCATCATCATAGGTAGCTCCTTGAGCCCCTAATATTGTATGGTAAACTGATCATTCAGTGAGAAAATTAAATTTTCTGTTCCTCTACAGTCACCTTGCTAGTGCTTGGAGGGGCATGGAGACTAAGATAAGCAAATATCCGTTCATCATAACATATTCATTACTACTGGAAAAGGGCAATATTTTCTTTTGGTGATTCACTTTTTTTAATTAATGCTGCAACTATTTTCATGCAACTATGGAAGAATTGTTGCTGGAAATATGATAAGCATTTAGTTGTTATGACAGGAAAAGTTGTTTCAGAATATCATACTTGTTATGCCCCAGATTCTCTGCAGCGTACCCTACTAGATGTGCCAAGGAGAGGGGTACTTTTGCTATTGTAAAAAGCCAAGTTGGGGCTATTTTAATTTTTATGTAAAAGTGTTGGTCAATTAGTGTCCCAGATCTCTTGGTCGGTCATGGCAGGCCTTTTGGTCCTCATTTCAAGGTGTACTAGTCTTGTGGCCCTATTGACTACCCCTTGATGGGTAATAACTCCTTATCATATCGGTCATTTATGCCTTGGATAGGTATTGGTGCATCTTGGGGTGGCTTCATTGGGACACATGATTTGTGGTGCTCCTAGCGACACTTCTGTTATTATGCTTTGTAAAGGTTATTGTGCTTGTAAGGGTTGTCATACCTGCTTTAGCACACTTCTTTTATGCCCTCTTGGAGCTCATTGTGTTTTATTACTGTTATCATGGATCTTGTAGTTTCCCCAATTGAATGATCTTGTAAAGGATGGCAGAGGGTATGGGCAACCAAAGCCGTGACCTACGGAAATCCTAACCCCCAAAAGATGGATGGTTGTTACATCGGTTAAGACTTCCTTCGCTTTTTGCCACTAGAGAAGCCCAAGTGACAATGGGGGAGACCGAGATCAATCCTGAAAGGAAAGATCCAAGACAAATCACCAGATTAGACTCCTGACGGAGAATACGTAAGGTGAGTGCCTAAAACCCTAGATTCAGAGAATAAGCCACAAATTAAAGATGTCTGAGTAGAGGTGGTTAATGTAGACTGTTAATGTTACTCAAGTGAAAGTATCAGGTGGCTTGTGAAGATATTAATCAGATCTAGGATTTATAGTGCTCGTTCAAATGATCAAACCCAGACCATGGGGGGATTTAAGCAGAAATTGAGAAATTCCCAGGACGAGGATGATACTGAAGATTATGGCTTCCTGCACACTAACTTGGATGAAAGATTCCACAATGAAAAGATCCAAGTGAAACCAGAACAAAAAACAAAGGAAACTGACTACCAGGTCAAGCAGGGGCGTTTTCTTTCTCCTAAGATTAGTGCCCGGAGATGGGAAGAGGAGTCCAATACTGACTCGTAGGAGGGAGAGGGGGTTTTTTAGTATGCCAGACAAAACCCAGATCGCCAAATTTGCAGATTCCCAGTGCAAATTGGTTCGGTGAATTTTCCTACTTCTAAAGAGGGTTTTCTGAATAAAAACATTGATGGGAAATGCATGAAGAAATTAAACGAAGAAGAATTTACTTGGAAGACGTACCTGGATCTTATAGATGACCTCTGAGATGATGAAGAATGTTGTTTTCTTGATCAAATGAGTATTCCGGGAAATATTTTGGTAGAGTTAAGCTTCAACCAGTGACCCTAGCGCCCCCTTCAACCTGCCAAGCCAGAGAAAATCAAATGGTAACATAGATGAACAGGATCTGCGGAAAAAGGAAAAGACAGGTAGTAAAAAATCATAAAGAAAGAGTTACTCCTTGAACCGAACACTCGAGAGCCGAGACAAGGTGAGTTTCCCCACAACTGCGCCCTCCTTTAGCGTGCCTCCTTCAACTTGCAGACGAATGGGTAAAGGAAAAAGTACAAGATCTATCTCGAAACAAGCTCAGTACAAAAAAGCAACAATGCCAGTTATCAAATCATCAACAATACTCAGAATGTAATCCCAGACAAATCTCTTTATTCAATATTCTGGTGCCAGAGCTCATGAAATATAATGGGGGGATCACCTCTCTTAGATAGTTTGAGAGTGTTTCCACATTTCAACTAACTATTATCCGACGATTGAGATTAAGACATCATCAACGGTGGAGATCAACAATACAAAGATCATCACATGGATCAAGTGACCACATCAAAGGGGGGCACACTTTGCTCAAGGAACCTATCTAAGGTGAAAGCCACAATATAACATAAGATGTGACATGATAATACATAGGGGGGGTCACTAGGGGATTAATTCACCCTATGTCCCATTACAACTTTAAAACATATGATATAACAGTGAAATACATCATTAGTCAAGTTGAGGGGGCACCCCTTGGGGGGATTTCCTCACTGACTGAGCCAAAATAAAATAATCCATACAAATGCTGACTGAAAACTGCTGAAGGACTGTCCGGGATGCTGAGACACATCAACTGCCAAAATTCCAAGCCATTTCCTTAACCTAGTTGGCCAAATCGATTTTTTCAGTGAAATTCCTAGTTCATTTTTGTTGGTACATCCTCTGAAAAATGATAAAACCACCAAAACTGTGTCTAGGTTGAGAAATGGGGAAAATTGACTACTTTGGATGATCCAGAGACACAAAAGAATGGTATAAGTGACTACTCATACCCCCTGGAACACTGCATTGCTCTAGGAAAACCAAAAACACTGCCATCTGTAATAAAATTTGATCATTTTGCCAATAATAAAGTGATAATAATCACTGATCAAGAGATCTGAGGCCAAACTTTCAAAATTGAAACCGCAGTATTGGTCCTGGGCATGTCTGGAACAAATACAGACCATGTTTTTTTTTGAGCCATTGCCTTGGGAACCGTGCTTGACTTGGTCAACTGGGTTGACCAGGTCAAAGTACCCAAACTGAAGCTGAGATACTGCGTCAATATGATCATGTAAGCATCCAGGGTAAGAAATGCTCCAATGGTGTATATCAAAACCAAGCTTAAATCAATGCTATTCATAATCATGGTAACAATAGTAATAATAGTAAGTAAGATATACCTGAGCTTCTGAAAAATATTAGAACCTTTTGGAAGTTTGCTTGTTCATGCCATACTTACAAAGTGTAATCAATGTGTTATTGTTGGGTGAGGATGCAAAACCAGGTTTAGGCAAAGGGGAATGACTTTTG
Source organism: Pseudotsuga menziesii (assembly GCA_001517045.1). Classification (NCBI taxonomy): domain Eukaryota; kingdom Viridiplantae; phylum Streptophyta; class Pinopsida; order Pinales; family Pinaceae; genus Pseudotsuga; species Pseudotsuga menziesii. The sequence continues at coordinate 310,334 of LPNX011217791.1, read as the reverse complement.
ACTGACTTTGACTAAGTGATCTCTTTGAATGATAACCAATACACTCAACCAAAGTGATATATGCATAATAGATAGCAATAGGGGATGGAGGTGTCTCACAAGTGGATAAAGTACTTGGGCTTGTTTCCCTTAGACTCTAGCAAGTTTTCCTTTGCACTAATTTGTAATATAGGTTGTTGACCACCAAAACCAACTAGGTGGACAACGATGTACCATGCACATGTTGGATGTGCATTGAATATAAGAATGACGTACTTAATGATTATATCAAGCGAAGCAACTCTTCTTCTCTTCTTCTATCTATGAAATTTCCGCACCCCTACGGGGGGGTTGTAAGGATATGTCAACATGAAGGTATAGTTTTTTGTAACTTAATCACCTAAGACTTAGTCATTAGGGAAGTCCTTTCATCGAGTGTTTTTTCACGTGGATAATTAAAATTTCTTTTTAGAGATTTTAATTTTTTGAGTTTTTCACTCAAAATTACCTCCAAAGTACTGAAAGTTGTTCTAGTGATCGAGTCCATGCAGTGATTGGGGCCTAGGAATGTTCTATATTACCATGCTGGACATTATCCACAGTCTTGCAGAATTTCATTAAGTTTTGCATAGGTTTTTTTAAATTTTTGGTCATTAAAAATTGTCACTCTAGACAATTTGTTGTAATGTAAAAGAGGGTTACTTGGTCATTTTTAATGTTGTATAGGGGTATGGATACTCAAGACAAATGGCATGAGACCCCCTACACCCTTGGGCCAAGTTTGAAGTCATTCGGACAAGTATTACTATGGTTTTGGTCACTTTTGCCCAGGTCAGTCATGGAAATCAGGAAATTGGTCATTTGATTAGAGAGCCAATTTTTGGAAAAGTGACTATAGTCACTTGGGGTGGCCAAGTAAAGGTTCTAATGTTTATATTAGGTTCCTAAGACAAATTTAAGACCAAAAGCCCCCCCCCCCCTCCAAGCAAGCATGTAACAAGTTTTGAGTTGCCCACTCTAGGGGGTGCACCTTTCTCTCCTTGATTGATTGGGTGAGCTAAAGTCAATGGGAGGGGCCCCACTATGGTGGTTTCCTCCCCATTTGACATAGCAATAAGGTTAAAAGCATTAAAAGGGGGGCTTCTCTCCCCATATTTGAAATCCCAAACCATGGTTTTGCTCTCCTTGAGCAAATTCGCCCCCCTCTCTTGGGCCTCCTCTCTCTCCCTTGTGACACTTGTCTAGCATGCAAAGGGCCAGTCTTTTTCATTTTTCCTATTTAAGGAGGGAATTCCTCCTCATCTGGGCTGGATTCACTTACGCTCTTGCTTCATTTTGCTCATGCTCTCTTTTTCTCTCATTCTTCCATTGCTCCCATTCTTGCTCTCTTGCTCCATTCTTGTCCAAGAGGAGCCATTGCACTTTCAAGTTTGGATGATAATAGAATGAATCTTTGGAGGAAGTATTGTCCATGCATTGTGATTGAGGTGATCTTATTCCATTCTTGGTTCGTTTTGTAGTTGGAAATCAAGCAAAATTTTTTGGTTGAGAATAGTATTGTAATAGTTTTGTTGCATGTTATGTGGGTTGTTTGCTTAGAAATTGGGAAGTTAAAGTATTTCTAGCTTGAATATTTTGTTTCTCAGGTCTTTGTAGATTTCTCACTCCATTTGCATTGTTGAGCTGATTTTGTTACAAGTTTCCCAAGTTTGGAGAGTGGGATACCCCATTGTCGAACAATTTCGAAAAGGAATTGGCATCTTTACTAACAATCTTATTCTTATTGCAGCTCTTAAATACTTCATTTTGTACTCAAATATTATCATTTTTCAAGTTTTTACATGCTAGTTATGCCTTAGAAAAATTTCTGATTTTTGCATGAAAATTTTTGAGTTTGTTTAAGAGTCATTTCTATCACTTTTATGCTATAATAGCTCGCTATTTTGTGCAGGTTTCTGATCTCACAAGGGGAGGGAATGCTCAAATTCAGTTGCTAGCAAGCACCAACAACACCCAAGAGGGTCTACTTCAAGTCCCTCGCAAAAAAGGGTTAAAAATCACTCTTTCTCTCTCATTTCTTAATAAATATTAGTGCTGAAATCTACATCTTTGTAACAAGCCCAAGAGAGTCTCTTGGGCTTGAGTTTGTTGTGCTTCATTTCGAGTTTTCAGTACTAAGAGATTTTGGTTTCGGTTGCATATACGTGAAGTGGCTCTGCCAATCCTTGCATGACCTCGTAAGTTGCTTAGATTTAGATTAGTTTCCTTCATTGTTTTTTTTCTTTTTGCCCGCACTTCACAAGTGAAGTGGCTCTGCCCATCCATGTGAAATCGCATTGGCTAGCATTTTTAGTTCAAGTATTTGCTTCTTTCTTTTTGCCCGCACCTCACAAGTGAAGTGGCTCAGCCCATCCATGTGAAATTGCGTTGGATAGCATTTTTATTTTGCTTATTTTCTTTTGTCTGCACCTCACAATTGAGTAGCCTCTTCCTCCGTTGTGATATCGCGCTTGGCTTGTTTTGTTTAATTTTTGCTTTAAGGATAAAATTTAACATAAGCCCTGTTTTTGCCTTGTATCCTCTCCCCTTGCTGGTTCGATCGATCTAGGGTGACGAGAAAGGGCAAAGATTTGTGTTGGCTAGTTTAATAGGCACCCAGATAAGTATCTTCATTAGAAAGGAGAAAAAGAGGCTTGACTTGTGTAGCCAGTGGGGTAGAGGCTGTAGGGGGCTTCGTGGCACTTTGTGTCTTCCAGTTGAACACCCAGCAAGTTTCGAGTTTGACTCGTGGAGCTAGACGAGAATCGTATGTTCTCGTGTTGAGCACCCGACGTTCTCTCTCTAATCGAAGGAGATAATCTCTTGCGGTAGACATCCATAATAGTTCATTTCTTTGCAACAAACACCTTAATTCCGTAAGTCAAAGAGAGACATACAATTTACTAAAATTTACAAAACCACTTGCATAACATTGTTACAATCATTTACATTTCTCTACTTAGCAAGCACTTTATTTTAACTTTTTCATTTACTGGAAGTCATCATGTTCCTGTATATTTGTTAAAGTAAATGAGTTGATGGTTTAGGAAAATTATTTGAAGTTGTTATTGTGACTCCATAGCCTGAGTAGAGACGACACTAGTTTGATTATTGATTGTTTCTCTCTTGCATACATTACTGGTTGATTGTTAAAGGGTTTGCTTGACATTGAAATGTTTGCATCACTTCACGTTGATTGCCATTTTTGTAATTTACAACTCCCAGAAAACATTCTTCAATAAAAGAACTTAGTAAGTAGGAACTACCCCCCTTGGCCTTTAGGAGTTGTGGTCTAAACGAAGGAGTTTAGAACCGAGGTGACAGTGGGTTCTCAGCTCATAAGTTTCCCTCAAGAACACACACAGTGGTTGGGAGACTTACCTGTGTCCAAGTGTGTTTTAGGCGGCAACATAGGTCAACCTTCAAAGGAAGGTGCCTTGGAAGCCTTCCGGGCTCCAGTACTGACAAAGACACAACCTTTGCAGGCTAGTCTGACCCTGTTGCCCTGTGGAGGCCAATGAGCCAAACACTATACAAAGAGTGAGTGCTCATCCTTTGACCATTAGCCTTTTTCAGTAACATTTCACATTTCACATAAGATAGTAGCCAACCTACAAGAGCAGGTGCCCTGGAAAGCCTTCTAGGCTCCAGTAAATGACTAAGTCCTAGACCCAGTGCCAGCGAGCAGTCCATAGCCACGATGGGTTTGCCTCTCCCTGCTGCCCCTGTGGAGGGAAGATGAGGCCACTGAGTACTTTTAAACATTTATACTTTTGCATCTTTTAGATATAGCTTTTATGCATTCTGATGCTTTAGTGTTTAGAAACACTGTTTGGTGGAGCACTTGTTTTGAGGACTAAGGATAACTTCCCAGTGAACCCAGCCACACTGGCCAAGTCACATACTTCATGGCCAAAGACAGATAACAACATGGACTCTATCATGCATAGGGGTCAAGATGGGGAAAAGATCTTTAATCTCACAAGTCTCAAACAATGTAAGTCATGGGATAAAATTAACAACGGATGAACTGGATGTACGGGGACAAATGACACATGGCACCAAGCTAGCACTAAGGTTTACTATTTGTACGAGCATGGCATGAACAACAATATTCACATCAAGTCCCTTGATTAGTCGTAACACAAGTACAAGTATTTTGTACATATGAGCATAGGTCACCATAATCACCCTAACATGACAAGCATAGGTGTTTGACATACATCATAGAGCAAAATCAAACCGAAGAAGCATATACCTGTTCTCACCATATATGCCTGTCTCTAACTGATAAGGCCTCTTTGTAACTGTGTGTACCGCATCTGATCTGCTATTTTGCTGAAAATGAACTAGGTCATCATTGAAATCATCTCAATGGACCAATGAATCTCAGTCCTGACAAAGAAAATCCGCTGAACAAGGCTTTGGAATGGTTGAAGCCGTAATGATCCATGCTAAAACCCCATGTGAAAAGTAGCTCGGAATAGAATAAGAGAAATATCTGCATGCTGTATCATGGTAGCCCAGCTGCAAATGTATATGTGATAACAATTACTCCTCTTGATTATCTAGGTCAAAGAAAGTGAAGACGTCCACCTTAGAATATCTGTCATTAAAGGACGTACTTTCAAAAGGAGGGGATCGAGGGAAAAGCACATCGTTGGGGATAGTTGGGGCATGTCATCCTTCTTTTTGGCTCAATGTTTCATCTTGGTTGAAGCCTCTTGCTTATTTATCATTATTTTATGTCTTAGGGCTTAGCCCCCGACCATTTTGTGGGTGCCAAGCCATAATTCAAGTTAATTTTTGTTAGGTCGTCTAGAGATTAAAACAGGAGGTAGCCTAGTATAAATAAGGCGCTTCCCTTCTCATTTGTAACAATCATCAAGCAAGAACAAGGGTTCAAATATGATTCTTACCTTTTTCCTCTTGTTATACATGAGCTATCAAGTGTAGCATACTTCTTCTCTTTGCATGTATCTCTTGGATTGAAGGATGATTTGTGGATGTTTTAGGGTGTGCTAATCTTTCAAGGTTTTTCCAATGAATGGTTGTTGATATCTCTTTGTAAGGAAGGGATCCTAGGGTTTACTCTCTGCTCCTTTCCTTGTTAGATGTGGGGTAAGATTTTCTAATCTCTTGCCTACAATTCCTCTCAGGCATCTTAGCAAGATCAATTAGGGTTTTATTCTATTTCTGGTTAATCTTGTTCGTAGGGACTTTCCGCTTGAAGGAGCTCTCCTTGTGGGCCTTGGAATTCATATGTTTCCCTAATTAGGTCAACGATTATTCTAATCACAGGGTTGCTATTCTTTGCTCTAATTTGTAAATATTGAATTGCCAATTTGAGAAGGGGACATTAAACTTGATCTCTTGTTTCCCTATGAATGAGACAAAGGTCTAATTCTCTTTTCTTGTTCAAAATTGATCAAATTCTATATCTATATTTGAAAAAATACAAGAAAATCAAATATGCAAAAACCCTACAAATCAAATATATAGAAAGCCCTGAAATTCAAATATATAAAAAATCCAGAAAATATTGCATATGTGAAAAATCTAATCTGTCGAAAGTGAAGTGCTGCCTTGATTTTGTGGCCAATCGCCAAGGGCATCTTCTTATTGTGGTTACTTTGAGAGATCTAACGGTTTGTGCAAGTGCTGGTGTATTTTTCGGATCTGATGTTGACAGGTATAACAATACAATTTCAAGTTTGAAGGGCCTGCAAGCCAAGGACTAAGTCTACCACTAGCACAAGTCATTGGGACTCCCTCTGGTGGCCGAATTTGGTGTTCTTGTGATTTTTGGGGGTTGGTTAGGGCATAATCAGGTCTGCAGTTCCAATTGCAGCCATCATTTGACACATTATACAAGGTCCAAGAGCTGTTGGGAAGCATCACCAATGCGCTATGTCCCAAGACACTATTGGCAACTCTCTGACACCTTTAGCAACATTGCCAGGGCTGTTATTAGCCTCAACAAAATCTGGTAAGTCATTTCCAGAATTGCTTTATTCATTTATTGGCTGCCCTAAAGGTATTGGTTCTATCTCTCTCTCTCTATTTGGCACACATTCCTAGGTAAGTTGTCATTATTCTAAGCAGTTTTCATCTATTTTTGGAGCACATTTTCCTGGCTGTCCTCTCATAACAACAACAAACCTTTTGCCATTTTTCCTTGTTATGTGCATTTATGATCCAAACTCCTACCCTCTTAGGAATCTTTGTATTCATTGCTTTGACTCCATAAGGCACTAATCTTTATTAAGAGGTTCTTCATTAGTATACGTGTTGTTGGACTGATTTGCAGGTTGGCCTCACTTGCATTAGGGACTCCCCCTTGGTCTCTAGGAGTTGGCCTAAAGCGTGAGGAGTTGTGGTGTGATGACATTGGTCACAATTCCTCTTATGTTTCCCCTCATAGCACTGTGATTTGGGACTTTCATCAGGGTGCTAATTTGAGTGGTAACAAGATCAAACCTTAAAATCAAGACTATTGGGAGTGAAAGCAAAGTGGGAGTGGGAAGTGCGAAGAGTTAAGGAGCGAAGAGTTAAGGTGGAGGGTGCTCCCCCGTAGCTCAGGTTGAGAGGGCATTCCTATAGGGGATGCTTCTTTTGACACTTGAAACAAAAACTAGCAAAAGACAATTCAACTTCATCTTTCTTCTTCTTAATTTTCATCAAATCCAATTGGGAGCTAAGTGAGCTAACAATGTCAGTCTTAAAGTTATTCAATAAATTCCCAATCTCTACTTGGGTAACTTCCCCTCTAGCTAACTTTGAAACTCTTGTAATGGCATGCCTAGGACTTTTGCCCCGTTTTGCATTGCATTGTGGTTAATGTCTACATAACTTACAAATGACTTTGTAAGATATTCGAGAATTCTCTGACTCCTAATAAATTTAATACATCAATACATTCATCTTAGATACCTTTGAGAAGAATGATTCAGAGAGTCTCAGGGTCCAACTTATGCTGTTTTGACATATGGAGATTATACTAAAAATGTTCAGCGTAGTCTTCCAAACTCATCCTCTTTTTGCGCCATTTTGAAGATCTCTTCTCTTAGGTCTCTCGCCTTGCAATAATCTTGATATTTTTTAAGAAGGCTTGCTGCATCCCATCACATGTTTAGATGGAGTTCCCTCCAAGCCCCGTGAACGAAGTGTTGCGTCCTGAAGGGCTAAGTCATCGGACACGTTCAAATAGGCCAAACTGTCCCGTGTCATCGTGTTGGACATGGACCCGTCTTGACACGGTGTCAGACACTTGTTTTGGACGTGTCCGGTTTTAGGACATGTCCAAAACACGTGTCCGAAATTGTGTCAGAACATGTCCCAAAATCAGGACACCGTGTCCCTAAAACAGGACACTTCTAACCCCCAAAAAACTGTTAAAAAACAATTTTATTGTTATTTATTCACATTTTTCTGTGAGGATTGAGTTCTAAGAGGGCTTCTTTTTGCAGGTGAAGAGCATTAGAAGGTTTTCCATCTTAATCTACCCAATTTTGTATTTGCCGGTGGTGTTCCGACATCTATGTAATACATTTTGATTGTGATGACTTAATGAGAAATATGATTTTGACATCTATGTAATAGAACATTTTGATTTTGACGACTTAATGGGAAATTTTATGAGTCTATGAGAACCCACTGCACTAATGTAATTATAGCCCCCCATGTTTGTCATCCTTCTCTTTCTCTGTCTGCAATTTGTGATGTATTTTATTCTTCCATATACATTTACATATTACATTGTTTGCCTCTTAGTTGTGATGTATTTTTAGTATTCTTATATGTACTTTTACATGTTACATTGTTTGGCTCTTAGACTCTCAAATCATGTTAGACAACATCACAAGGGGATTCATTTCACATAGGGTAGGTTACCCTTTATTTCTATTCCTACCCATGACATTCAATCTAAGTGGCATCATCATTGTAAGTGGCATAATCTAAAATACAAAGGGTGTTTAGTAATGGGAACATATAAGAATAGGGTGTGGCCCCCATCCAGGTAATCTAATCAAATGGAAGTAGTCCTATTTTGGTTGGCTTTCTTATGCCTCTCGCGATCATCCAATAGTGGGGGTGAAGGAAGCCAATCACCAACCTTTTTTCCTTGTTTCAATAGTGGATTGATACTTATCCCTTTCCGCTAATGGGGGTTTCAGCTAGGTCTATCATTGACATATGCATTGTGATTTGTGAATGTGTAATGTGTATTGATTGTAATTTCTATTGAATATTTGTAAATGTTCTAGTTTCTACAAACTTTTGGATCTGAATGTCTATATATATATACATATATAAAACGTCTCCTCCGTGTCCTAATTTTGGGGGTTGCCGTGTCTGTGTCGGACACTCGTATTCTCATGTCCTTCGTGTCTCGTGTCCTCGTGTCAAGTGACTTAACTTATGGGTGGCTGGGGACAATCTTAAGTTTTTGAGCATCAGTAGAATAATCCTAACTTCAACCAAGCATATCAAATTCAAAGGGGAAGGTGTCTAGGTCTTGACTCTTCACTACCCGTGCCATGAAAATTTGGCAAACCAGTAGGTGGAATGTTCTTCATCTAAACCATTCCATTAGACTCTCAAATCGAAAATTCAAAAGTCACAGGTTTTGGCTTTGCCTAATTCACACCTCGGGTCATGTGGAAAAAATATTCAAGCCACTGGGTGCAACCTTGGGGGCAAGTAAGAGTCAAGTGTTGTCACTTGATCTTGACTCCTTCTAGGATAACTCCTAGTGAAGCCAAAGGGGGTGGTCTCTATGAAAATAATCTAAGGTTGTTAATCTATAAAAGGAAAAACAACTGGTTTCTAGGAGTCTAGATGATGTAAATACTGAAACCAAGGCTTTTGCAAATAGTTTAGATCAACATGTAAATAAACATTCCATTTAACACATAAATTAACTTAGCTACCAAAAGTAAATGTGTGATTGATGCAAAATCGACCAGTGCTAATGGAGTGCTCGTATATAAGGGGTTGCTGGTGATGTCTTGAGAAAGTATTGCAATTGTCTCGTTTATTAATGTGGTAATGATCTTATTATTAAGGGGAGAAGGTATTCCAGATATACCTGAGGGGTACGAGGAATATGTCTGGATTTACTTAGAAGTGGTTCTCACAGTGACATGTGGGCTATATGGAGTCGTGGTGTTGTTTTCAACACTACACCAACAAGGATGTAGCCTAACAGGGCCCCACAGTCGCTTTTTAGTTGTTTTGGCTTTACTTGAAGACTTTGCCCACGACTTAGCAATATTGAAAAAGTGTCGGATTTTCACTTGGGGATTAATTAGAAGATGAGACTAATTACTAGTCACTCTAATCCCTTTCTGATTATCCCACCGTTCCAGCCAGAGGCCTACTGTGTTCACAAGAGCATACAAGGACTAAAGCCTTGTTAATTTTTAGAATTTTAAATCAAACGCGTGTTGTTTAAAAATATCAATACCGATACTCTCGTTTTTTGGAACACGACTGGATTTGTTAATTTGAAAAGGAAGCAGAAGGAAAATAAAAATTTAACTAAGAAACATAAAACAACTACTCTAAAAGAGATCAAACAGCGAAAAAGGCAACGACACAGCTTCCCCCCTAGGGGGATGGGGCGTGGGCGCTTGGCTTCCCACTCTTTTCTTTTGTTACAATAATTAAATAAGAATGTTTGTGTTCCTTTGTAGAATAGGAAACACAAATTTACAAAATTCGAGGCATTAAAATCGCCTACAGAACAAGTAGCAAGAGGAAAGGCTCCCGGATGGCTTAAATCTTCAAAATTTTGCAAGAATGTCTCTCTACTTGTTCGTTAATTGCTGCAAAACAACAAGCAAATGTAAGCCAAATATACTTGAGAATCAATTAAAACATAAAATTTTAAAAGATAAAATTTGAAGTATTGAAATTGTACTTGTTAGAAGCTAGATCTATAAAATTTGACTTTAAAATAATATCTAAACTTAAAATGTGAATACAAATCAGATTAGTTTATGATTTATCTTATTGCACTAATTTGATTAACACTTCTTAAAGTAACCAGTAACCAGAAGAAATTAATTTTGTAGAATGAAAGAAGAAAAGAAACAACTCTATGCTAGAACTTGGGTGATGGATTTCTACAGAGTGGAGCACAAAGGGACTATGTCTTTCTGTAAATCTTGGAGAGAAGGACGATATAAACAAACTCAATCTCTTCTTCAAGTAAGATAACCTGCAACTTGGAAAAAGACTTGCACATAAAAGTGATTAAGAAAAAACTTGGTGTCACCTGCCACAAAGACTTAGAACACAAGATCATTAAACAAAATAATAATGTAATTCTAAGAGATTTGAAACAAATATATAGTAAGATCGTAAGCAAACAAGCTATTAAATCCTACCTTACCGGAAAGTAGCTTCCCTTCAAAGGCCCAACTCAACCACAAGAATGCAAGAAAATGGACAACGTCGTCACTTCATAAGCACGAAACAATATTCATCCACACATGAAAATGCTACACAGTTCTTGACCTCCAAAGCCTTTTTTTCAGAATGATAATGAAAATATTACCATAGCATATAAGCAGAGGTTCAACCTTCGATGGAAAATGAAACGAACTTGCTCTTCTTAAATAGATGAAGCTAAGCATGAGGGGGGGCACACTTTATAAAGGAGAGTGCTTTGTGGGTTGGACAATGGTAAGTGTTGCCGCCTTTCACACACCTGGGGGGGAACATGACAGAAATCTTCAAGCCACTTGGTGTGTCCTTGGGAGCAAGTCTTGAGTCAAGGCTGTCACCTTGTTCTTGACTCCTCCATTTAGGCCAACTCTTAATCGAACCCAAGGTGGGTAGACCCTATTAGTTTCTAAGGCTGTTAAGGCTTAGTGTGTTTGTGGATGAGTGAAATACTTAGGAGTTTATAAAAAAATTGTACAAAGATGCTTGCAGATAGATTCAAAATAGCAATGAAATGAAGCACAATAGCATATCAGATTGATATTCAGATAACAGAATAAATTTACACTAGAATTAAAATATGTAATTAAACAGACCCGTGCCTTAAATGGAGTCACCGCAAAGTAAGAATGCTGATAGTGCTGAAAGATTTGTTTTGCAAGTGCTCTTGGTAATTTTATTTTAAGATGTGAAGATGAGTGAATTAGATTAGGGGGAAGGGAACTCCAAATATACCTGACGGTACGCAGAGTATGTTTAAAACCCTTATTCGATGCGGTTTCACGCGAGGAATATGTGGGTTGGATCAAAGTCTCTGGGATGTGTCCAACACTACACCGAGGGAGTAGCCTGACAGTATCCTGAGGTCACTATCCAGTGGTTCCCGCTTCCTCTGTGAACTTTCCCTGCAACAGATTAATTCGAGGCGTTGGATTTTCTCCTTGGAAGGTTAATTCGAATGTGAATCTATGTTAAACTAGCCACCCTCGTTGCTTTTGATGCATCTAACTGATCGGTTGAACCGCAATAGTAGAGCATACACAACAGAGCCTTCGTAAATTTTTAGGGATTTTAATTTGCAATGTGTTTACTTGTTTATTAAGTGCCCAAGAATCTCTTTCATGTTGAAAAACTGTAATTAGGAGATCAAGGGGTGTAAATTGTAAGAAAACTAAAGAACGGAACAACAAGTAAGTAAACACGGGTTTTCTAATTAGTCCTACCATGCATCTCTTTCCCCTTTCGGATAACTTGGGAAGTCGTGGGGTTAGTATTTGTATTACTTTGAATCAGATAAAAATATATTGCAAATGTATTGATCAAAGTATACTAATCTGCAAAAAAGAAACTACATTAAAAATAGGAAAAATCACGAAAATTTACACCGACACAGATCTCTCTTGGGGGGATGGGGAGTGAGATTTGAAAATCCTACTCAAATACTTTATTACGATCTGTTACAACGCTTGTTAGGAAAGGCCACTTGGTTCTTATAGAAAATGAACCCAAGGGCTTTCAAAACTTTTAGGAAAGTGGTTGTGGAAGAAAAGGGAACTGTTAGGATTCTCTGGATGGCCCAAAAGTCAGTTTTCGGGTAGCATTTCCTCCTCTTTTTTGATGGACCTTCTAAAAATCAGTGAGCAAATATTAGTAAAATGTGCCCAAAAACACTTTGGAAGTGTCTTTGGACAACACAAAAAAAAACTAAAAAATTTATGAGTTAAAGTTTATGAGAAAATTGCAAAAATAACTCAGGAAAGCAAGCTTTCCTTGGGATCTTGGATTGCTTTTTGGGTAGCCAATAAGATTGTGCACTTGGATGCAAGATTTAACTTTAAATTTCAAAGGAAGACAATTTTATGCAAGCTCGAAATTTACTTAACAATGCTTTGCATAAAAAGAAGCTTTCCTATGCCAGATCTACTTGAATAAAAGTAAAAAATTGAAGTACTACTAGACCTGAGCTATTTGAATCTTGAAAACTAGATCTAAATGAAAAATTATCTTTAAATAGAATAGATTTAGGTAAGCAAGAACGGTAACCAAAAGAGAGTATTGATTTTTAAGCAAGAGAAGGGAAAGAGAAAGAGTATGTAGCCGCGAAAGTTTTGCTCAGAAAGCTTTGTAGTGGGATGCCGAGGGGCTATGTCTTTCATAATTGTTAGAAGTGGGATGGAGTTAACCTAGATCCATACCTCCTCCACGTTAGGTATCCTGAAACTTAATCACAAGCTTGCAATACCCGTGAGATATTGAAACACATTAAAAAGGAGGTTAAGATAACATGTAAATAAACTTATTGACAAGCAATATTTTCACCTCTAAACATACTGTTTTCACGAATCTTGTAGTTGCCCCATAGGGTGATCCTATCCAGGATGGTAGAGGAAAATGCAACTATAGTTGCGACCTGCGATATCCAAGACCTATGAAAGAACTCAGATGTCACGCAAGTCAAGGATACCGACACTTCGGAATCAGTGAAAATACGAAGCCCAGGGGGCATCCCTATCACTAAGATCCCTAAATAAGAGGAAGGAAAGTAGATAGTCCAGGGGAACTTGATTAAATCTCTTAGTAGAATAGTTAATTAGAGTTTTGTACAATTACTAAGAGATTACGAGTGTCTGTGTGAAAAGTCCCAATTTTACCCTAGGGTTTTAAGCATGAAAAATTCGATCTAAGGGTAAATGGTGAGATTAATCAAAATTAGACACTTAGATTGATTGCTAGGTGAAATATTAGACAATTGGAGGAAAAACTAGCAATACCCATTTTGCGGAACTGAAGATACCCACTTCTCCCAAGGAGGGCGTCTTCCCTTAGAGGAATGGCTAGTGCGTTAGATGGGAAAATGGAGTCGAATGGTCACGAAAATTTAAATTAAGGGGTTTTAATTTATTTTCAAGGTGGGTTTTAAGTTTTAAAGCCAACCGCGAACTAGAACCTACTGAACTAATAGATGAGGGTTTTCAATGAGGGTTTCGCCAGAGAATATTTTAAACTAATGGAATAGAAATTTTAAAAAATAGATATAGAGTAGATCTTACTCGAAAAATCTTGTAGATGCCTTGCAAATGATGATTTATCCCGTCTCGATCAATTTGAAGCAATTTGAATGAAGCACCAAGTGAAATTGATTTTGCTAAAGTGAGGTAGTTCGCCCCTCTTCCCTGCACAGTCAAACTACCGAAGTGAGATTTGGTACGCAAGAAAAATGAACTATAGATGCAAGAAAAAACATAGCACATCAAAGATCAAAGATATTATTGAAAAATCCCTTGATTATGAAAACGTTTTGAAGAGAAACGAGCTGGGAGATCCACAAAAACGCCCTCCTGCATGCAAAACACTATCTTCCAAAAATAGTTGATACCCTGGAAAAATATTTCAAATGCTAAGCAAGATAAACTTTCCAATCATACACAAGAACATCCCACAAAGAAGATCCAAAAAATCTCTTTATTCAAATGTCTAGAGCCAAGAGTAAAATATTTCCCGATGGGATACAATGAGGGGGGTCTCTTCTTTATATACCTAATGAGACACACAAACCCTAACTTACTTTTTCATCCAACGGTTGAGATTAAAACATCATCAACGGTGGAGATCACTTTTACATGGATCAACATGACTAAGTCAAGAGGGGTTGAATTACCTGGTAAAGCCCATATTTACAACATGATAAATCATTATATTTGCAAGTTTGACACTTAGGAGACATGGGGGGGTCATTAGGGGCTCCCCCCATACATATTTCTAAAGATAGAATTTGATTTACACACTTTTATTTTGGGTATTTTTGTCCATTTTCGCCGTATGGGGAATGTCCTCCCTAAGAGAGCCAAGAAAATAATCTGGAACATCAAACTGACTAAAACTTATGCAAATATGTCCAGAGAGCCATAATAAATCATCTAGAGAAATTCCCTTGCCATTTCTGTGACCACACAAGCCAAATCGATCTCATAAGTGATTTCCTAGTTCATTTTTTAGTGGTACATCCTCTGGAAATAATAATAATCATCATAATTTCGTTCAGGCTGAGAACTGGGCCAAACTGATTGCATAGAAGTGTCTGGAGACATAGTAGAATGGTACAAGTGACTACTCATACCCCCTGGAACACTGCAATGCTCTAGGAGAACCAAAAAGTCTACAATCTGTAATAAAAGTTTATCATTTGGCCAATAATAAAGTGATAATAATCACTGATCATGAGATCCGGGGCCAAACTTTGAAAACTGAGACCGCAGTATTGGTCTTGGGCATGTCTAGAGCAAATATAAGCATTGTTGTTTTTTGAGTCACTGCCTTGGGAATCGTGTTTGACTTGGTCACTGGGTTGACCAGGTCAAAGTACCCAAACTGGAGGTGAGATACTATACCAATATGATCCTGCATGCATCCAAGGTAAGAAATGCTCCAATGGTGTATATCAAAACCCAACTTAAATCATGTTATTCATAATCATGGTGACAATAATAATAATTATAAGTAAGATATATCTGTGCCTTTGAAAGATCTTAGAACCTTCTGGAAGTCTCTTGTGCATGCCATGCTTACAAAGTTTAAACAGTGTGCTAGTGCTAGGTGAGGGTGGAAAACAAAGTTAAGGTAAAGGGAGATAACTTATAGCTGACTTTGACCATATGATCTCTTAGAATGATGACAATTACTCATGACAACAGTGACATATACATGACAGATGAACAATAGGGGAGGGTGGTGTCTCACAAGTGGATGAGCTGATCTAAAAAGAGCCCATTCAACTCTAACAACATGTCTACAACTCATATCCAAGCTAAGAAACAAGATTCGTGAAGATCTTTACTAGGACCCTTGCATTGAGTACACAAGAAACTGTAGTGAAGAGATCCTAGGGGGCACTGTGAATTAGTGGCCCGTTGCCCCATCTCACATCAAAACCCGCAATCTCTGTGAGGAATTAATCATTACATTTCAATAGTGGCCAAGAGTCTTTAGATTTAGCATTTGTTTATCCACTGCTTTTAGGCCTTTAACAATTTCACTTTATAACCCTTTTTGAGTTGTGTCTAAAGACACAGTTTGCATTTATTTGAGGGCTTTGCATTTAAATAGATAGAACTTATAGCACAAAATGCATGTAATCATGGTAGACATATTGCTTCGAGTTTTAGCTGACACTCTTCGGGCAACTAGGGGGAATATCCACAGTCAGGACCAAACATTGGGGGCAACCGACAAGAGAGGTCAAGGCTTCAAAACCCAACTTGCCTAAGCTTAGGAACCAACACTAGCGGGTTCTCTTGGCCCAGAAGGATTAAGGCGTCGACAAGTTTTGTTGCTCAACTCAGAGCCGAGACACAAAACAATATGGGATCCATCATGCATAGGGGTCAAAGTGAGGAAAGTGATCTTCAATCTCATAGGTCTGAATCAAACCATATCATGGGATGAGAATCAATCATGGATGAACTGGATGGACGGGGAAAAATGACACATGGAACCAACATAGTACTAAGGTTTAACATTTGTATACAGCATGGCATGAGCAACGGTCTTCAACATTGAGTCCTTTGATCAGTCTTAGCACAAGTTCAAGCATTAGTATATATATATATAAGCATAGGTCACGATGATCATCATAACAAGACAAGCCTAGGTGTTTAATATACATCATAGAGCAAAAAAAAACCAAGGAAACGTATACCTGATCTCACCATATATACCTGTCTCTAACTTATATGCCCATCTGTGAACTGTGTACCATCTTTGCTGCTCTGCTTGAATGAACTAAGTTACCACTGAAGTCATCTCAATGGACAAGGAGATCTCAGTCTTGGCAAGGAAATACTCTATATCTGCTACTGAACAAAGGCTCTGAATGGCTCATGCTGTAATGATGATCCATGTTGTATCCCTGTCTGACTCTCTAGCTCAGAAAAATAAAGAGATCAATCTACATGTTGCATCATGGTAGCCCAGCTACAAGATATGTGATAACACATACATGATGACATAGAAATTAAAGTAAGCTTACTTGTAATTCCTATGCCAAATGATTCAGAGGAATCCTTCTAGGCAAAATCTATACCATAAGAAATGCAAGAAAATGGAGAAAATACATCGGTTACCTCATAGAAACATGACAATTTTAGCCCACACACAGTACGAGAACACCATTGGCCTCCAAAGCTTCTCTTTATTACAAGCACAATAGCAATAACATAACAAATTACAGTAGCATGCACTCTCTGCTCCAAATCCAACTAGTTTGTGAGAGAGGCAGGGGCTTTATTTATAGGTGGAGAGGCTCAGAGGGGGCGCATCCACAACTAGCAGAGGGAGTCAAGTGCATGTTGAGTTCCACGAGTGATTTAAGTGAAGTGACATCATAGAGGAGGCGCCACCTCCCATGAGGTAGGCGACCGCACTCTACCTACTCGCCATCACACAACACGCCAATCCAATCAAGCATGGATTGCATCCTTCAACCCACGTGCGGGTCAATCTAAGGATGGCGTCACCCTCAAAACATATGATTTGCTACCTCAAAATTATATCCAAAGTCCTAATGCCTTTCACATGGAAGAGGTCGCTAACTAATGAGGGGTACACCTTCCATGTCACCCCACTTTTAATTTGACTTAATTTTTGACTTTAGTGCCAAATTGTTGCAACTTTAGCATTAAAATGCCGTTTTGATGCTCCGTTAGCAAAATAATGCCTTGCGAGATATTTTAGTCGCTCGAAACATATGAAAAGTGGCCTCTGGGGTAGAGAGGACGCTTTGAGTGTGAAAATGAGCATCTCCATGCCAAAAACGAACTCCAGGCCCATCTTTTATGCCTATTACAATTTTTTAAATTAAACCATTAAAAAATGGCCTAATTTTGCGAGAAAACAATTTTCTCGGAATTGAACAAAAACCTAGGGGGGCCTAGCACATGTCCATACGACTCAATTCGAATGCCTAACATGTTTATAAACATTGACACAGAGGTTGTAATAACCTCCTAAGGCCCAACCCCAACTTTGGAGGTGTGAGAGAAAAACTCAGAAATTATTAGTTGTTTGTTCAACAACAAATAATTACCAAGGGAAAAAACACTCTGGGCTAGTCGGCTTGATGTCTAAGTCTAGGAAGCCGAGTATTTTATAAAATTGACCATGCTAGCACATTTTTTACAATTTCCCCAAGGGGGTATGAACATGTGTTACAAACAAATTTAAAAAAGAAAATCCTAGAAGAAGCCTGGCTGACTTCTGAACTTTGAATAATGAACAATTGTGCTTGTTCAACTTTGCCGGCTCACTTAATACAACCAACTAAGCAAGACTTAGTAGGTAACAATAAGAAACAAAAAATAGAATGCCATCCCTCAAAACTCAAAACTATTCCTTAAAGGATGCGCACCCATCTTGGGAAATGTGCCCCACTTAGAGAGATGCGCCCCACTCATGAAGAAAAATCCAAAACAAGTTTTAGCAACCAAATCTTTTCCTTTGGTGGCTTGGAAAGCTTTAGGAATAATTCTATTTGACTTTGCCAACTCATAGAACATGTTTCCGACATGTTTCCATGTTTTTATGAGTTGGCGAATTTTGCACTTTATCCATTTTTTTTGTCTTTTTTGGGTTTTTCGAGTAATAATTAATTTTGGAGATAAATAATTACTCGAAAACTTAGGAAAGTGGGTTTAGGGTAAGTGGGTGCTCTGAGTTAGAAAACGAGTACCCCTATGGAAAAACAACCTCCTAGTCCCACTTTTATGACTTGGAGAAATTTTACAATTAACTTATTAAAAATAAGCCTGAAAAAACAGGAAAAAATATGTTTTTCCAGAAATTAAAAAAAGTTAAAACCTATGGGGGATTTAGTACATGTTCATAGACGACTCAAAAACAATGACTAGCATGGTAATATACCTTGACACTTAGGTTTTAATAACCTCCCAAGGCCTAACCACCAAGAGAATTATTCCAACTTTGGAGGCTTGAGTGAAAAACTCGACAATTATAAATTGTTAAAAGCCGATATATAATTAAAGAGAAAAAAACACCCTGGAATAATGTATTAATGACTAAGTCCTAGGATGCCAAACCTTTTACATAAATTCATCATGCTAAGTCATTTTATTACAATTCCCTGTGGGGGTATGGACATGTTAAAAATAAAAAAAGGGCCAAGGAAGGCCTAAATGGACTTCTGAACTCGAAAATTGAACAAGTAATTGTTCGGAGTGATTCGCTTAATTTAACAAATTTTGGCACCTATGGGAAAAATACCCCAGGTAGCCTACCTTGAGCCTACATTATGGCTATATTTTATAATTATTTTGTTTTAATTTTAAGTTGATTTTTTATAATGTCAAATTGACATTTTAAAGGCATGTCGGCCTGGATATTTTTTTTGTAAAAGTGAGTTTGAGATCATATAAATAGATTTCCTCACTTCATTTTAACACAAGACTAATGGGATAAAACATTATGCACTTATTTTACCCTACCTAGGGTTCTTTGGAGTGATGTGCCCCTCTTGAGGAAGGCTATTTTCTGGATTTCATGGCGAACTCTTGAAGTATCTTGGTTTTTGCTCTTTTCTGAAGGTGATGCTTTGATTGGTTCGTACAACCTTGCATAAGGAGGTATTTGATGTCCTTTTTCAATACTTCTCTCTGCTAAATGTTGATGTATGATCAATGTTATAAATATCGTGTTGGCGAATATATCGCTGAGGGTCCAAAAATAAATTATCGGATTTATCGGCGAAAATGTCAGCAAAAATCGACAATATATTGGCAAAATAAAAAAATAAAAAATATCAAAAAATACAAAAACGCAAAAAATCACAAATATCACCATAAAATCGACTAGTATCGCGAAAAAATATCAGGGTGATATATTACCGATATATCGCTAGTGAGTTAACATCGCGATATATCGCGATGTTGTCGATATATCGGCGATGTTTGTAACACTGTGTATGATGCATGTTCGTAACTGAATGGTAGCAAGTCTAGCTGCATTTTGTTTTGGTTTGGTCATCTTCAATCCTTTAGTCACCATTGGTTTATGGAAGCACGTCCTTTTTAGGTGTCTCCTAGGGCTAAAGTCTAGGTCTTCTAATTCGTCGTTTAACCTAGGTTTGCTTCTCACTAGGCAAGCCATTCTCCTTAGACACCCTAGGGTTAGGGTAATGTTTTGCTTTTGTCTTTTCCCAAAACCTTCACCCATTTTCTTCTACATTACCTAGTCTAAGGTTAGGTTTAGGTTGGTTTATGTCAGTCCTAGGGTTAGTTTTAGGCTAGTTCTAGGCTAGTTTGTACCTAGTTCAAGGTCACCTTACCTTCCCTAACCCCCGCTGTTCTAATTTTCCACCCTCGCTAACCTCATTTTAACCCTCGCTCCTCTTTTCCAATCCTTCGCTGCCCTAACTTACCCTAACTTTCCCATTCACTGCCACAAAACAGTCCTATATTCTACCTTCTCTACCCTCGATCCTCCTCCCATAGGTCTCGCTCTCCCTTCTTAAGCCTTCCTCCACCTTCTGCCTGCCATTGCAGCAGCCTTTCTCTCCTCTCATCCCTTCTCTTAGACCTTTAGGCTTTCCTTCAACCCTCGGGCCTGCTGCTAAATGTTGCAGCATCCCTCTGCCACCCTTTCTTCCTCCTCGCCCTTCTTTCCTTTCCACATTTTCACCCTCGGGTCTCCCTCTTTAGGCTGTTACAGCCCTCGGTCTTGTTTTGTGACAGTCCCTACCCTGTAGGGATTCCCTTACAGTGGCAGCCCTCCCTATATACATACCTATTGCTTCTACACTTCGTCTCAGTCTCATAATGCCTGCACACAATTAAACAAAGACTGGTTAATGGGTTGATTAGCCGATGGTTTAGATTACAACAAGTAAGTGGACTAATTGAAAATTCACATCCTTTACCTTCACACATACAGTCTGCAACATTGTTCAAAATTGATGTAATTGCTTGGTAAATACTTGGTTACATGCACATAGTTGTTACTTATACTATAATGAATACCTAAACTACTACTGCTGTCGTAAATATTTGCATGCATGACTGATACTCATACTGCTGCATACTATTTGTGATCCTGCTGCTTATGAACACATGCAACTTGCTTTCAGACTTAATATAATAATATGACAAATACATGATTATTGTTGTTACTTATGCTAAGTCTGTAATGAATATCTAAATACTTGCATTAATGACTGATGCTCATACTGCTGTACACATATGCTTTAGATAATTTTGTGGTAATGATTGAATACTCATACTTTTGGTTAATATTCACATATCACTATTACTATTTGTACATCTGCATTAATTAGCTACCTAGTTGGCTTGTCCATTGGATGAACATGCTATCCTATCCTTGACTCCATTAGGGACTGGTCATTAACCTTTCCAAGAGAAGAGATATTTGTTGTCTAAGTGTCTTTTGCAGAGTTACATAGGGCTCTCCCCTAGGAAGTTTCAACTTCCGAAGAAGTTTGGGGAAGTGACTAAGGTGACAGTGGTCACTTTCTCCTCATATGCTTGCTGGTGGCTTAGACTGTCATTTCAACCGGTAACATTGTACCACATGACATCTCATACATCTTAACTATTGATATTTATGTAGCAATGTGTTTGTTTGATGTTGTTTCTTTAAATGCTTGAAAAAATGAAAAAGGATGATTACTTTTGTATTTTATAAGTTTCCTGATAATTTCTGATATTCTCCAATATTTTCCATGATATTAGTGATGAGTTATATTCTAGACCCTTGCCAATAAATTTGCCAACAAGTATAACACTGATATGTACATGAATAAACACATAATTTATAAATAAATGAGTGCAGTTTTCTATCTTTATTCCATCACGCATATCTATTTTGCTTTGATACTTACTACATGGTATGGTATTAGGTAGATAGCTACCCTGAACTCCATGCAAAGGGGAATATACAATCTCTTTAATAACCATATGATTATTGTCACGTTTCTTCAAGGATAGTGTTATTGTAATGCTGGTTGGATGTTGTTTAACCAGCATAGATCCATCTTAAACGGGACCTAGCAAGCACCAAGAGGGATCCAATTTCTTGATGTGTATTTTTTTTTCTCTTTTAAACTCAAGAAATTCGATCCCTTTCTTGCTTTATAAATCCGAGTTTAAGTTTCAATTTTTTATTTTATAGACTACATGAATTTTTTTTAATTACTTTTCATAATTTTTTTATTTTGTGATCTGACAAGCATTTCTTTTAATTACTTTTATTTTATTTTTAGTAACGTTACGTTATGCTACAACATCTCCCCCATACTGGGCTGTAGAGCACCTTGCTCCTCTTGGTGCAATGAAACAAAAGCTCTTTACAGAACCGTGTCATCAATCCTAATGTGTCTTGTTATCTGTGAAGGTGTTACAACTTTGATTGGTGGTGGAATAGGACCAGCAACTGGTACATGTGCAACAACTTGCACGGCAGCACCAAGTCAAATGCAGTTCATGTTATGTGCAACTGATGATCTTCCCATTAATTCCGGTTTTCTTGGGAAGGTATCATTATTATTTATTTGTTAGAATTTTCAAATCTATCATCCTGTTGGTATATCTATTTTTGTTTATTATTACTTTAGCAACGGAGAAGACTTATATTGGAATGAAATTTCAGATTCCTTCTTAAGCTATTATCGTTATAAATCTTTTCTAGCTGCCTTTAATGAAGGTGCACAAGAACTATGGTAACCACACAGCTAGAAAAGAACAGAAGTATAGTTTCTACTGGGAGTCCCTATTCTGCTGTTTTTAAAAGTATAGAAAGCATTCAACTACTATTCAAATCTCGGAAAATCATGTGTGTAATTTTAAAAAGTGAAAGGAAAACAGCTTTAGCAATTCAGTTGAGTGCGGTAGGTCATTTTGACCCTGAAAGTCCCATCTCTGTTATTTGGTGAATGCTAATCTATCCCATTAAGAGACTGAATTCTGTGAACTGATTACTGTACATTATCCTATTTTATTAAGGTACTTTTATGATTTCAGTTTGTTTCAATAATTTTAGTATCATATTGTTTGTAAAACAGTCAAGTGCATTAATTTTACTTCTATCCACAATAACATTTGTCTTAGCATCTGCACCTATCTTTCACATCCATTTTGTTAGTTTTCCTTCTCTAAAACAATGAATATCACAACATTTTAATTACCCATCCCATCCATAGGTCTAGACTCTAACCATCACATTGTTGAAACTACAGATACCTACCATGGATAGGGTGAAGTCATAAATAATTGATCATAAATAATTGAGCTTTTAAATGTGGATTTGATCAAAGGTGAAATTGTGAATCCTATTCAACATCCCCTTAGGAATAAAGAAGGAGTTTGGATCAGTATTCTATTTCTCCCAAAGATGCTTACAAAATATCTGACTATATAAATGGATTAAAATAAGAGACTAATGCCTGTAATTGTTTTGGAAGTTGTCAAGCTTGTAACCAAAATGCTCAACTATTGATATATCAAAATATAAATCCACCTTCGAAGATAGCGAAGTTCTCTCAAAATCATACTTGTTTCCAAAATGCCCCTAGAAACACCTAGGAAATGCATGCTTCTAGGTGTTTCCCAAAAAGTTAAACTTCAATGGGCTTTCTTGCTTCCTAGATTTTAGCCGATACATCTATTTTCATTAGTGGCAGTGCTTTTGTGGTTAACTCTAAGTTACAGGAAACGGCCCTGCCAGCCTCCTGAAACGCTGATCGCTGCTTCAGATACGTATATGGAGGGGATACGGGCTTGATTTGGCACTGAAACGGATCAAACAAAATGGATACGTTTCCGTACTATACGGATACGTTTCTGGAAAAAATGAAACGTATCTGGAAATGTAGATACGGATCAGGCTACGAGGATATGGATACCGCTGGATCTGTTCCGTATCAAAAAAATTGGGATACGTACGGAGGGAGTTAAAAAAATCCCACCTGTCAAACAAATTAAAAAAACGAATTTAATATTTGATTGTGTTTATAACTTTATTATAGCCCCAGTCTACTAACCCCTAAAACCCCTGCCNTCAAAAAAATTGGGATACGTACGGAGGGAGTTAAAAAAATCCCACCTGTCAAACAAATTAAAAAAACGAATTTAATATTTGATTGTGTTTATAACTTTATTATAGACCCAGTCTACTAATCCCTAAAACACCTGCCACAACAAAGTTACAAACATTTGTAATTTACCTCTCTCGACTCAGCCCGTGCATTTGTCTCGACTCTGGAGTCTCAGGGGTTTGACGTCCAGTGGTCACAATATCACGATTCAGCAGTCGTGTATCAGTTGTCCAGGTTCATCGGCAGTGGTCTGAGTTCATCTAGCAGAGGTCTCCGTCTGAGTGGTCGCGTTTGTGAAGTCGCTGGAGCAGAGGCAGAAGTACCTCGTTGGCATTCACGGTTCCAGCCTCCAGCTTAGTTTTCTTTTTTTTTTACTCTTTTAAAAATGTTTTTTAGGTGCATCTCTAGAGTCTACGACTGAGTCTAGTGTCTACTTTTGAAAGTTTGAGAATCTGAGATTCGGATATGATGATGACAATTTTTAAAACAATAACTCTTACCTGATATGATAAATTATAATGATAATTTTCGAGTTTCAACACTGTCACACTAATTTAAAAAAAATAACTCTTACCTCCAAAGAGAAATCACAAACCATTAGGCTTTGGTCCAAGCAAAGTTCATTTCCTAAAGACCTACAAAGGACCATGATTTTATCATTTTAATGAGATTAAAAGTGAGCTGTCAGTTGTACAGTGTAGCCTGTAGGCTGTAACTGTGTAACATTAAGTTATTAAGTTTTAAGTTTTGACCAATCCATGTAATCATCAATGTTGTTATGATGTTATCTTTGCCAATTGCCAGTCTTTTCCATTTCCAACTTTCCTATTTCACTGTGGTCACAAAAATAAACAATTGCAGTGTTGCTAACTTGCTATGCTTGTCAAAGTTGCCACAATTTTAGATGACCATAACTCTATAATTTTTCTCCAAAAGTTAAAACATAGCATATGGTTTATAAAATTGTGGTGCCTTGATCTAAACTATTCAGTGCAACTTTTTGGTTCTGATATCTCTACTATATGAGAAAGAAAGAAAAAGAAGAAGGAAGAGCAAAATTATGTTGTTGCTATTTTGGATCCATCATGATCATCTTGTGAACAAAATTCTCAAATTGATGGAAAATGCACTCACAGTCCCTATACTCCCCCATAGTTCTGCAAGTTAGCAAGTTAGTTTGGAGAATGCTGATTTTTAGGTTTTAAATTTTTATAGCAGTCTGCCCTTGATTTTTGATTTTTTATACAGTCTTTGCTTGATGATTGTTATCCACTTTTTTGTACCATAGTTGGGTTACCTGAGGAGCCGCCGGTTGACAGACATGTTCAAAGTCTGATTCCAGTGTATTAGTTGATCCGTCTTCATGTCTAGCCAATATTGGCTAGCCAGTTTTTTAGTTGAATAATTTTGACCATGGTTCTGCAAGGTTTGTAATAAAATGTGCTAGTAGGGTATTTTTGAGTGGTTCGGTCTCCTGAGACGTAGAATCTCAAATAAGGTATTCTAGGGAGTTTTTTGCCCCTGACAATTATGCTTTGCTTATAGCCGAGTATAATTGACGAGGTTTTCTCCCGCTTCTTCCAAAGCTGGAATGCCCGATGTTGAATTCTGGGCCTTGGGGGGTTATTAGAGCCCAACTGAGTGTTATAAACCTACTAGGCATTTTTTAGGTAGAGCATGGTCATATCCTAAGTCATCTGGACATATAAATTTTTTTCGAAAAAATATTTTTCGAATGGGGAAAAAATTATTTTGTAATTCTTTAATTTTTTTCCTAAGTATTTTCGGTTAATTTTTCCATAAATTAAATGGAAAAAACCCGTTTGTAATAAGTCGGTCATCCGGACCTCGAATTCAGTGATTGAAGGCTCTAACCTTAAGCCAAAAATCATTCTTGATCGGCCAGCCAGTCAGATCCAATTTTCGGATCATCAATCGGACACATAATGCCCTTTTTCTCAAAAAAAGTCATTTTCGAGGAAAAAAATGATTTTTTATTAAAAAATGATTATTTTGGAGAAAATTAAAACTCTCCAAATTAATCCAAATTCAGCGAAATAAAAGGCTAAATGACATCTCATTGGGCATTTATGATGTTTAGAGTTGTTATAACTCAGCTTCAGTCAGCATTCAGTGAGCAATTAATTTATATTCAGTTAGCCGTTGTGTCATCTCCAGCTAAAGAATGAGATGGAGAGCACTCATTGGTCCGATGATTTGATCGAGGTAAAGACTGAGGCTTACACCATTAGTGGCCTTCCCAAACCTAGCAGAGGCTGCATCCAGACCTAAAAGGTGGTTTACCAACATCCCAGGCGTCTCTCCTAAGGCTCACGCCCCTCTCTCTCCATGAAGGCGCCTTCCACACGTGTGGCCTCAATTCAGGGTTGTTTGCAGTGATCAGGTTTGGAGTGGGGGCGCCTTGCCTAGGTGGAGGCCTCCCCTCACTCCCAGCTCTTCATTTTAGGTTTGGGTTCTCTGTTAGGTGGCCAAGCTGGTCAGGTTATGTGATTTGGTTTTAGGGTTTTAGCACTCTCTCATTATATAAATAGAGGCTCCTTTAGCTCTATTCGGATGGATTTTTGTGTAGAGAAACTCTGTCCAAACTCTGTAATGCTTGTTGCTTTTGCAACCGTGGAATAAAATTTTAAGGCTCTGGAGGCATACTGTTAGACATTGAGAGGGGGGGTGAATCAGTGTGAAGCCAATTTTACAACTTTTCTTAACTTGTCATAATTAAGTACCAATTCATCATTCCATTATTCTACCAATCTCATAATCATTTCATAAACTTCATCATTCACATATCATAGCATATGAATCATCAAGAACCATTACACAAAAGAACACAACATCATATAATTTTGTAATCTTTTTGTATTAGTTTGGTCCGGTTACAACTGTTAGGTAAAATCAGCACCTACTGATACAAAGAGCACCTACTCTTCATCTAGGACCCTGCCTGGTTTTCTTAGACCCTGCTAAGAATGGTTTGAGGTATCCTAACGTCAAAAGCAAGACACGCTTGCTTTTACAATTACAGCTCACTGTCTCATCATATTTCTATCCACGTCATCACTGTCATATTAAACATCACTACTGCTGGTCATCTACTGCTGCAACACTCTTCTCAATCTTCTCTGTTCATCTTCTGCTGGTCAACATTGCTCATCGCTTCGTTGGTCAATCTTTGCTTCAACAGGTCATCATTGTCAAGCATGCATCATTAGGCATCATCACAGAACGAGGCACTCATCATCATGTACTACTGCTCAAGGATCATGTCAATTCACTGTAAAACATCACTAAGATCTGCCCATCATCTAGTCCAGGTTGACTGTGTATGACTCTTGTCCATTCAAAAGATCCTCATTAACTTCCACTCTGTTGTTCATGTCATGTCATCAATTTGTCCATAGCCTGATCTTTCCTTTGCTCAGCAACTCATCACTGGTGTATTGCAGTCAACAATTCAATTTGTGATCTCTGCTCACAATATAAGATAGATAACCTTCAAAAAGGATTTATCTGCTATAATATCAGTCAACTTCTGCTTATCATCCTGTCACTCACCTGTCATGTTCAACTGCAGCCATGAACTTGTCTCTGTCAAGTCAAGCAGACATTTGTCATGTCATCAACTGCTGTACTTACTTTCATTTAGCTTTTCAAAGTTGGTTTTCTTTTATTGATCACTGTAGAGTACTTGGCCAATGCACAAGTAACTTGCACAAGGCATTGCAAGGATTTCTCACTATCAACTTAATCAACAATCTTCACATACTCAACTCATTCAACAAGTACTCCAATCTACTCATTTCTTATGTTCAGTTCTGCTTATACACAGGACTTCAACTTCATGTCAAATCACAAAAGGACTCACACACATTTACTGTAGTTACATCATGCACACATCAACGTTGCATAAGCAAAGGTTTGCTTAAGTGCATTGTACATTCCTCACAAAAAATCTGTTATGTCAAACCCATTTCAAGTCAACTTCAAGGTCTACTCCAAGACTTAAACATGTTTCAAACTTTCACCCAATCATACATACAGTTCTGTTCTAAAACTACTGCAATCACTATCTCAGGACAATCAACAATTTGAACAAATACTGTGTGGATGAGTATATGCTGCCACTCAATGCCATCAACTGTTTTAATACATGTCTGGGATCAATGGTTATTCACAGATGACCTTGACTGTTTTCTAATGATAACATTTGCTGACATGAAACTTTATGCACTTTATCAAACATATAATGTAGTTTCCCTGTGGCTCTTTTTCTTTTTTTATGAATGCTGTGGATGTTTCAAAGGGAATAACCAGTGATAAATTGCTGTTGTACATAACCTTGTTACATGGCTGTCCTCTAATTGCAGCTGCCTAAAACAATTCAAACTTCAAACTTATGCTGCTGGTCACTGAATAATCTCAGTAAAAAATGTTCTCCAACTGTGGAAAATTCGTGAGGTTAGGGCATCATTCCACCCATATCTCAGATTGTTTGAGGATTGTGTAAATTCGGGACTGGTTTGAGAATGCTGATATAACCCAATGCAAGTCCAAGAGTGGACAGCTCCACCTCCTTTGCTGTTGCTACCACTGAAAACCAGATGGCCTCAATGAGGACTGTCACCTCAAGTCAATCTACCTTTTCTTGCACAATTTATTCTTCTACATGAATTATTACTGTGGCTGATATATCAAAACCTTTTATTATCAAGCCCAGTCAATAAAACTTCATGAATCACAGACTTAAGTCTGCTCCAAAATCCAGATGCCTCCAACCCTTATACATTCATTAGCACTGAGATTTAGCAATTTAATAACAATATTGGATATTAAAAGGTATACTTACTTGAGCTCGAGCTTATGAAAGATGCTACTCAATCATCTTGCCAAGTCAATGGAAGCTTACTGTTACAAGAGTGTCTACTATCTCAAACTGAGCAGGATCATTTCTGTAGATGATCAGAGGCTTCCTTCAAATTAGAGTTGAGCTTAACATTTGAGATCTTCAACTGCCAACATGTGAGAAACTCTTGATTAAGTCTTCATTTCTTACTTGACCGAGGTTCAGAGATCAACTTCAAATACATGCCATGAATTTCTTGTCTTTTGGAAGTTAGAGCAGCTTTAGACTTGCTTGTTGTCACAGTACTCCTGTATACCCAAATTCAGAGATCTTCACTGCACCTTCGTTCAGAGAAATCCACCCAAAATTCAGAGAGTTTAAAAATTGACTATGGCTGTCAAAAATATCAGACTGCTCCTATGTTTTTATCAGACTGCTCCTGCGTTTTCATCAGACTGCTCCTGCGTTTTCCTCAGTGGACTGCTCCTCCGAAATTTGCCTTAGTCAAACCTCCGAATTTTTCCTCAGAGTTCTTTCCGAAATTCACACATCAAAATGAGGCAGATTGCCTCTTATTTATACACATTTCTCATTAATTTTATGGAGCCGACTTGTCAAAAATAATTTATTTTTGAATTTGAATTTTGAATTTATTTTTGGAGCCGACTTCAAGATCAATTAGATATGAATTTTTATTTTATATTTTTAATATTTAATTTGAATTTAAATCTTATTGGGGTCGACCTTCACATCATCATTGCCCAGGGTTTTACAAGCCACAAGGGCTTCATTAAGGATCCCATTATCAAGGTGCCATTTAACCATCTGTATTCACAAGTGGCCACAAACAAGGGTTGTTTGTTTCTTCCATAAATAAGGGGTTTCACACACAAATGAGCCTCTTCAAAAAGCTTCTTCATCATACTTTCATGCAAGTTCATGGCCTTTGTAAGGGTATTAGGGTCTTCATCAAGGGTTCCAAGTCTTCATGGGCTTCTTCAACATACGAAGGACATGTTCATGGGTTCCATAACATGTCAAGGATCTTACAAGGTCATCATCATCATATAAGAGCTCCATGACCCCGTCAAGGGTTGCAAGGTCATCAAACCACTCAGTGTGGGTCCAAGGGCTTCTTCATTCACCTCAACCACACCATGAGGCCTCCAAGGGCCAAAATCCATCGTGCCATCACTTGTGGGGTAGATGGGCCTTCTTCTGTGGTACCATGACACCATCAGAGCATAAATGACCACAGAATGGGTCATTAGTGCTTCTCTAACCCATTTAGGGTTTCTCCAACGTCTACCAAGGGCTTCAGGACCATCTCCAGGGTCTTCAATATCTTCAACAAGGTGGCGGCTTCAAGATTCATCCTTGTGGGTACAAGGACCTTGTCAATTGGGTACAATGTGCTTCAAGGCACAAACCCACTCTATAAGGGATCAAGGCACTGCAGGTGGGACTTGTTGGCATCAATGACATCCCGTGGGGCCACTGCAAGTCCATGTTGGCATCGATGACAATTTCATCAACACATACATGGTTTGTTAATGTGGATGAATACTTGGCGAATGAGGTGAAATGTTTCAATTTCTTTCTTTTCTTGCTTAGGTTGGATAATAGTTCATGCTTTAGAAGGCTTCTATAAGCATGTAAGATTGATTATTTGATTTTCCAACTTAATCTTTTATGGTTTTGTTCTTATGAACTAAAAGTAGTATTGATTATTCAGTTATATGATATGCTCTTTTATATTTTTATTAACGAAACATACATGATCTTATCCAATTTTTGCAAGTGTTGAGTTGAAATTGTGCAGGTTATCTCATTGAAGCGAGTAGGAGTTTGAGCTCAGGTGCATCCTCTCCTCTCGAAGCCAAGGCAACTTCCAGATTTTCAAGCTTCAAACGAATCCAAACGTCATCAAAGTACCACAGGTTTGAGGGTTTGCTTTCATCATTATTCATCTTTCAAAATTCATAAAATTTTCATTTTCTTGGGCTAGGGCACGGTTTGGGCTAAAGTGAACATTCATTCACCAAGGCTTTGCCTCGGTTGGCTGCCCTGTTTGTAATTTGCAGCCTTTTTGGCCTTTTTATTGCAGCCATTCTTTCCTATCCTTTGCTGTCCACTTTTTCTCTGATTGTTACCTTTTGGACAACCCTCTTTTGCCCTCTTTCTTCACTTTTTGCTGCCCCTTTTCGTCCTCTTTCGTGGCCATCTTTTGGGCTGTACTTTCAGCCTTTTTTCATCATTATTTGCAGCCCTCTTTTTCGCTTTGCTTCCAAGCTTCTTTGACCCTCTTTTTGTCCTCTTTTCACCCTCTTTTCACCCCCTTTTCACTCCTTTTTCCTTACCTTTTTTCACTCATCTTCTCTTCCTTCTTTCGGGTAAAGTTTGAGTAGCTTTTGTCATTTAATTCATAGATCTAGTTTCAATTTATTTTTATGAACTAACATCATAACAAGTTTGTGTCTAGAGCTCTTGGTTTCAGGCAGGTGAATGAGAGCCCAAAGGCTACAAGCAGGAGGTGCAAAAGAACACAAGAACAAAAAGACTCTCTCCCTCTTCTTTCATCCCCTTCTTACCCTATTCTTCCAAAGGCAAAAGAACAAGTCTCCATGATCATTGTAAAGAATTAATAAAAAGGGCTAAGTGGGAGCAAGTCTCTCATTTTTTCTGCTTCCCCTATTTGGGGGAAGTGTGTCTTGTGTTCCTTTTCATCGTGTAGTTTTAGTTTTAAGTACTTAGCTTAGTTCTTTTGATTAGATTTAGTTTCATTTCCACTAATTACTAGTTGTTCATTAAAGTATAAGCTGCTAATTGCTAGATTAGACTTGGTTAATTACATTGTAGTATCTTTCTCCATTATTATCAAATCATTAAAAGAACCAAAATCTCTTGAATCTCACCGTAAGGTGGATCAAGAGTGCTCTCTGTCGGAGAGTTTAATAAACCATCTTCATCTTAATTGTTGTGCTTGTTTAATCAATTAATTCTTAAGTAAGACTCTTGAACTTGCAGAAACACAAGTCAAGAGCACTCTCTATCGGAGAGCATCTTTAGCATTGCATCTTCCTTGCATTAGTCTCATCTAGATTAGATAAGACTCTTGAACCTTCGTCATAAGACATGGTCAAGAGCGCTCTCTGTCGGAGAGTTTACTTAATTTATCCAATAAAACCTTCAACACACACACCCCATAATTAATTAACTTCGTTGATCATCGCTCACCTAGTATGCTCTGCCGACTTTTGGGTTGGGCTCGTATTCAGAACGGTGAACGAACTTGCTAAGTTTGCACAATAGTAACTTAATTAAAACTTTACCCCATAACCAACGCACCGACGTTGTTTCGTTTAAATACCAAGGCATGTGGGCAAATTCCAAGTGTGGGCGCCGGGCAACCTAATCTGGGCACAGTTAGTTAAGTTATTGAACACTTAGCTGTGACCCTAGACAGGTCCGTCATGTCTTTGAACGGAGCCACTGAAGGTATTTCCGGTTAGGATATCCAGCTACCTTAAGCAAGACCACCATTAAAAACTTTTAAAACCTACCAAGAGCACTTGCAAAACCTAATTCTCACTAGCTTAATTCCTAGATTTTATTTCACGCATTTATTTGACTCCATAAGGCACTGGTCCTTTGTTATATTTGATTAATTTTCTATCTTGATCAACTGTCTATGGTCCATTTCAATTGATTATATTTGAATGCTTAAGTTATAAGTCTGGAATCTTTGCTTATCTGTGTGATCCCTTGTTAGCAACATGAATTGCTTTGATTAATCATCATCCCCTTAATATTAATCATTTTAAATCACAATAACTCCTAAACAACACCCATCCACATCCAAAACATCCAAAACTTAACTTAAACATTGAGCCATAGAAAACTCTTTGTTAGGGACTACCCCCCTTGGCTTCGTTAGGAGTTAGCCTAAACGGAGGAGCTAGGAGTAGGTGACAGTACCTAGCTCTATGCTTGCCCCCAAGGTCACACCTCTCCCACTTTCCTAAGTGAGGAGACAACTTTTGGAAGATTTTTGCTGCTGGTGTGCAATCGGCGGACAACAATGATCACTTTGTATATTTTTTTTTGTCTTGCAGGGTATAGCACTAGCAGCATAGCTACAACCTACTATTCATTTGCAGACTACATAATGGAATTGTCATCCGTGAATGTTGGGGAACAGGAAATTGAATTTGCCCCTATAGAGAAAATTGATCCAAAGTCTTCTCTTTGGAAATATGTCACTGTTGTGGTGAAGATCCAAGGAGGGGATGAAAATTTTTGCTAACCACAACCCGGTTCAGTTTTAGTGCTTCATATGGTTTAATGCCTAAACCCCATCATGCATGTACATTAAAAATTAATATTTTTACTGAAAGCATGAAACACATGAGATTCATTTTCAACTTTTTAACTATGAAAATTTATGACAACCCTAATCTCTTACTCAGAAAATTTATATCAGGCAACACATGAAAATAAACACTCAGATTTTTGACCAAATTGGGGCAAGTAAAAGCCCGAAGGAAAACCTGTTCTTTAGAGAGATTTTATTATTTCTTCAGAGACAAATTTATTCAACAAAAACAGCAGCAGTTATTTCTTTTCCATCTCGAAAAATGTGCCAGAACAACACTTTGACAACCTGTTGTACAAAACCCTCAATTTCTGCCACATGTGACTGTACGAACGCCTCGATTTCTGTGAACATGCTGCCTTGAAATATATGCTGCACGGTCTGCTGTATGGACAACAATAAATGATGTACCTGCCTCGNTTTCTGCCACATGTGACTGTACGAACGCCTCGATTTCTGTGAACATGCTGCCTTGAAATATATGCTGCACGGTCTGCTGTATGGACAACAATAAATGATGTCCCTGCCTCGAAAAGTGTGCTGCATGCATTTCAATATTTGTCTAAAAAATCGTGCCCTCTTTCACCAAAAATCTCTTTCACCTCGATTTTTGTGTTATACTGATTGTACAGCCTGCATTAAATGCTGTACGGTTTGTCTACATTAATTATTGTATGGTTGCATTTGGATTCGTGCCCTCCTTTCTCTTCTAGGGTTTGGAATTTTGTGCAAGGGTTTACTCTCTGGTTCTTCTCTTCTCTCTTGCGTCTCTCTCCAAAAATTCTCTCTTTGGAATGTGACCAATGAATTAGATTTGTCTTTCCCAAGCCCTTTTTGTTTGAGTAACTTCCACCTCCAAATCAATGGCTTAGATTAAAATCCAACTAAATGAGATCTAGGGCCCATCTCATTTACTCATTAAAAATCACTTTTAATCAAATACTCCTAGATGATGATGATATATACTGGATGACATGACATGATGATGATAATGGTGTATACATGATGAATACTGCATGCTCATACTCTATGATGATGCACATCTGTTGATATAGTATGATGATGATGAGGTACACAACCCTAGTTCTATGTTAAACTCTTCTTGCAAACAGTCAGCCCATTCTTGGTTTTTTATTGAAGTTATTCATAGCACACATATACAGTCCTGAACTGTTGAAGTCATCTACAAACAATGGAGCATGTACAGTGATATACATACAATATATACAATGGTGTATTGATGTGTGATTTATATGCCATAAAATGATGATGATGCATGCAGGATGATGCATGATGAAGTATACCTTATGATATTGATGTATGCTTGATGAGGATGATGCATACTTAATGCGTACTCTACAATGGTGATGACGTATGCTTGTTGACACTAAAAGATGATGATGATGATACACTATTGATGATCCCTTGTACATTATTGATGATGCCTTGTGCACCTTGATGATTCAAACACTACAAGATGATGATGTTGATGCATGACTACCCTAGAAGATGATTGTATAGATATGACATACATGACAGTGATGAGTAGAGATTGACCGGTAGTATCGAGCAGAGATTGACCAACAGTGATGAGCAGATATTTACCAGCAGCATTGAGCAGAGAAAGACCAGCTTGACTAGAAGTGTTGATGAGCAGAGATGGTTGAGTAGTAGATTGATGACAATCAGAGATTGGGATCAATTTTGCAAGTAGAATCTTTCACTTGAGGATTGGACTCCTCAACCCTTTCTTAGTTAGAGCTAAGAAAACCAGGCTGGGTCCTATTACAAGAGTTGGTGCTCTTTTCATCGGTTAGTGCTGATTGTAATCGAGAAGATTGAAGTCTTCCATTACCATAAATAAAACTCCCATTACAAATATTCTTGTGTCTCTTTGATGTGTTTGTTGTGCTTATGATTTAACTGATGAATATGATAATGTGATTGGTAACATAATGCTTGATATACTCTGATTGATTAAAAGAAGGTTTAAAAAGGTTTAAATTGCCCACACATTGATTCAACCCCCCCTCTCAGTGTGGCCATTGTGTCCAACAATTGGTATCATAGCAGGCCTTCGTCACAAGCCTTGCAAGCTTGAAGGAGATCTATGGATACACAATGAAAGCAAAAGTAGAGTCATCAAGCAATGATGTGCCTGTACTTGATGTTACAAACTATTTTGATTGGAGGAGCAAAATGAAGGCATATCTGAAGAAGTTTGGTGTTTGGGAGATTGTGATCAATCCACCCACTCTATCCAATAAGAAAGGAAAAGCAGCTGCACAGAAGGAAGCAAAGAAGGACAATGATACAACCTTGAAGTTTCTCATGGATGGACTTCCCAGCTTAGTGAAAGAAAGTGTAGGGGAGTACAGTTCAACCAAAGACCTATGGTTCAAGTTGGAAAGCGAGTATCAAAAGGAAAGACTAGACACCGAAAAGACAGATCAAGAATCAAACGACAATCCCTCGGAAAAAGTCAATCAAGAAGAAGAAAAGCAAGAAGCGGAGTCCATTAAAGGTATGGATTCTTTTGTTTGTAATGATAGCTTGTGTGATGAAATTGAGAAGGTTCTTGCAGAAGATGATGAAGATCTATCCAAGGCTGCACATGAGATACATCTCACTTTGATAAATATTGATCTCAGAGAAAATTGGGTCTTGAACACAGTAAATCTGAATCATAGTGAATTCACAAGGTTCAAAAAGAAAATAATGGATTCTTTGAATGAATATCAGCAGAAGACCATGGCAATGAGAGTGTTGCTTTTGAAGCTCAAACACAAGGATAAAGAATTGCAGGATCAGTTGGAAGACAAGGATGCTGAAGTTGAACCACTAAAGACTGATTTGATCAATCAAAAGGAAGAACAAGAAGAGCCTAGTGAAGACTTAGAAGAGCTTGAAGAAACTAGAAAGGCCAATCATGATTTGAAGACTCAACTGGAGGAAGCCAAAAGAATGGAAGAAATCTTGAAGAATCAGTTGGAAGCAAAAGGAGCAAACAATCGAAAGGTTTGAAATGGAGGTAGTTGGTCTCAGTAAGAAAGGTGAGAAGGCTGATGCCTTTGTTAAGTTCAAAGATTGTTTAGTTGTCCTAGATAAGATCTTGGATTGCCAAAGATCTCCATGTGACAAGACTGGTCTTGGTTACAAGAAGGAGGGAGGAAAATCTGAAGATAGCACTTGGTTTCCCAGTACTCCAGAAGCAGGTGCATCAACGCCCAAAGTTGCTCTCCATGCACCT
Source organism: Pseudotsuga menziesii (assembly GCA_001517045.1). Lineage (NCBI taxonomy): Eukaryota > Viridiplantae > Streptophyta > Pinopsida > Pinales > Pinaceae > Pseudotsuga > Pseudotsuga menziesii. The sequence continues at coordinate 274,264 of LPNX011217791.1, read as the reverse complement.
GCACATGACAACAAAGATTTTGGAAGTTCAAAAATGCATCAAGGAGTTAGGCCTATTCCTCAAAGCAAGCTCAGAAAAGAAATAACTCCAAAATGGAACGAAAGTCCCAGGTATGAAAATGGATGTAATGGTCGTTGTTTTTCTTGCTCTAACTTTGGTCATAAGGCTATGGATTGTAGACTCTATGAAAGAAAAAATGCTGGAAATGACAAAGTGTTAAGCCTTTAATGATGACACATTACACCATATATTGTGGTGCATTACATCTTAATAATTATCTATGTAGGCTTGGGTCTATTAGTGGGTTTATTAGTTGTTATTGTACACTTTTATCTCCTATATATAGGAAAGAGATCTTCTCATTTTGGCATCATATCATCTTATCTTGTCTTGTACATTGTGTAAGGAGGTTCCTTCCTCGAAGAGGATTGATATTTATCTTTGCTATTCATCTTTTAGGCACTGATTACTCTCTTATTATCTATTTTGCTCTTTTTATGCTATATCTGGTATTTGGTTGCTTAACATTTGCTTAACACAAAGTTAGATGCTGGACATGTAACCAAGCTGGACATATTGTTGCCGCCTGTCACACATTGAGATGTTACACCTGTAGTGGGTTTGGTCACAAAGCCCAAGAATGTGTAAGTCAAAGAAGTAAACCGAGGAGGAGTCCTTCATACACATCAGCAAGAAGAACCAATGAACCTTGGAAGAAGATTAATGCAGGAAGATTTGAAGATCAAAAGACAAAGTCCTACAATCAGGGACACTCTCAGGCATGGAGGAATGAAGTTGATCAAAAAAGTGTTGCAAGTTCCAACAACTCAGTTAGTTGCTGGACATGCAGCCATGTTGGTCACATTGCTGCATATTGTCGTACGATGGGATGTTATGGTTGAAGTGGCTTTGGGCACAAAGCTCAAGACTGTTGGAGTACACAGAAACAACCCATGAGAAGTTTCTCATACAACTCAACAAGGAAAGCCAATACAGATGAAGAAACAAATGTTGAAAGGACAAATGACAAGAAGAAAGTATGAATGAAGAAGACCGAGTAGTTATAGATAGGAGAGGTTGATCAGAGCAGGGAGGATGGCTTCCATATGGCAACCCAAGCTTAAGGTCCCTCAAAGACCTTAACAGACCTTGAGTTCATAAGGATGGCAGATGAACTCATAGGAGAAAGGATGGCTACTCCAGGCATACAGACAAGTCTTAGGATCATGCATATTGATAGGGGGAGCAGTGATCAGTGTTCAGTGATCAGTAATTTCAGATGCAAATGTGTGGACATCCTTTGCCATTGATGCCAAAGTGGAAGAGATGAAGACAAAAGGGGAGCATGCTCGCAGGGGGAGTATGAATTGTTGTCATTAGTGACAAAGGGGGAGATTGTTGATTGAAATTGTCATTGATGCCAACATGGACTTGCAGTGGCCCCCACATGTAGTTATTGATGCTACCAAGTCCCTCTTGCAGTGCACATGTTTGGATGATCACAGTACCCTCACATCCAGTGCCATGGATTCCACTGAAAGATGGGTTATGTCTTGAAGTACCTTGTATCTAGTTGACAAGGTCCTTGTACCCACAAGGATGGATCTTGGAACCACTACCTTGTTAATGATGTTGAAGACCATGCTGCTGATGATGAAGACCCTAGTTGTGGTGTTGAAGCCCTTGTAGATGATAGAGAAGCCCTAGATGGGTTGGAGAAACATCAATGACCCATTCTGTGGTCATTCATGTTTTTGTTGGGGTCATGAAACCCTTGTATATGATTCTTGCTACCATTATGGTGATGGTGACCTTGTATGGTCTTTGACATGTTGTGGAACCTATGAACATGCCCTTGGTATGATGAAGAAGCCCTTGAAGCCCCTTGGCATGTTAAAGAAGCCTTTAGAACACCAAATGGACCAAATGACCCATTCTGTGGTCATTTGTGGTTTGCATGGTTACCGATGGTTTGATGGAGATGGCCCTAGGGGGTTACTGATGGCTCGATGGAGTCCTGAAACTCTTGGAGATGGCCCTAGGGCATGAGAAAGGATTGGCACCCACTTGGATACTTGGACACACTTGGTGGCTTATGGATGATGATTGAGGATGGGTTTGATGATAATATGGCACCTTGATGATGGGATGCTTGGTCATACATGTCATGGTGATGGGGTCCTTGATAAAGCCCTTATAGGCTTGGTTTTGATGATGTGGTGGATACACTTGCTTGCGTGGCACACATGCCTTGATCTTGAGATCAAGTGCATACCTTGACTAAGGGTCCTTGGTCCTTGGTTCTTGATGAAGCCCTTGAGGCTTGATGCAACCCTTCGTGTTCTTGATGGCTTGTGGATAAACCCTAAAACCCTTTCAAATGGTGGTATAATGACTTATGGACATTAAACATTTTATTTGAATATTATATGATTCAAATTCAAATTAAAAATTAAAAATACAAAATAATAAAAATATATACGTTGTTGACCTTAAAGTCCACCCTATTTTATGGATGTGGACAAACGTTGAAGTATAAAATGAAGGCACTTCCACTCACATCATCATAACGATGTAGGCTGTGCTCATGCGTTGGACTAAGGAAGAAGTTCGGTGGACTGAGGTAGAGCTCGCTGACTGAGGAAAGCTTGACTGAGGTAAATTCAGTGGAGATTTAGCAACAGACCTTTCTTTTGGATTTGTGGAGTCAACTGTTAGAACTCGGTAGCAGCAGACTTTTCTTTTGGATTCAACAGTTAGAACTCGTGCAACAGAGGAGTGGGATGTCATAAATTGCGGACCCGAATTTTCCACAAAGACATATCTGTTGGGGTGTTTATTTCAATTTTCTTTTTGGGTATATACTGCCTGAGTTTTGTTCTTGACCAGTCCAAGTTTTGTTCCTGACCAGTTCTAGTTTGTGGGAGAGTGACTGGTGATCTTCTACGATCCAACAGTCCGAATTTTTCCAAGATCTGGGTGCTTGAAACAGTTCCAAACTTCGAGGTTATACACTGTCCGAATTAGCAGCAACTTAAGCACACAGTTCCAAATTTTTGATGCTTGTTGATGCTTGAACAATGATCAGTTGATGGTGAAACCGAGTTCTTCCACAGTGATTTCGTGGGGTAAAACAGTCTGGTTTCCAAGGTCATCTACAGTGGCAGCTTGATACACAAAGTACATGATGAATACTATGCATGCTCATACTCTATGATTATGCACACCTGTTGATATAGTATGATGATGATGAGGTACACAACCCTAGTTCCATGTTAAACTCTTCTTGCAAACAGTCAGTCCATTCTTGGTCTTTGATTGAAGTTATTCATAACACAAATATACAGTCCTGAACTGTTGAAGTCATCTACAAACAATGGAGCATGTACAGTGATATACATACAGTGAAGTATGTACAATAAATACAATGGTGTATTGATGTGTGATTTATATGCCATAAAATGATGATGTTGCATGCTACCTTATGATGATGTTGCATACTACTGTATGATGATGATGCATGCATGATGATGCTACCCTATACACTTGTGCACATTCTAATGTATGATGACGATGCATGATGGCGCATGCATGATGATGCTACCCTATACACTTGATGCAGATTCTAATGTATGATGATGATGCATGATGAATTATACCTTATGATGTTGATGTATGCTTGATGAGGATGATGCATACCTAATGCACACTCTACAATGGTGATGACGTAAGCTTGTTGACACTAAAATATGAGGATGATGATACACTATTGATGATGCCTTGTGCACCTTGATGATGCAAACACTATAAGATGATGATGTTGATGCGTGACTGCCCTAGAAGATGACTGTATAGATATGACAGAGATGACAGTGATGAGCAGAGATTGACCAACAGTATTGAGCAAAGATTGACCAACTTGACCAGCAGTGTTGATGAGTAGAGATGGTTGAGCAGCAAATTGATGACAATCAGAGATTTCCATCAAGCTCTCAAGTAGAATCTTGCACTTGAGGATTGGACTCCTCAACCCTTTCTAAGTTGGAGCTAAGAAAACCAGGCTAGGTCCTGTTTCAACAGTTGGTGCTCTTTTCATTAGTTGGTGTTGATTGTAATCGAGAAGATTGGAGTCTTCCATTACCATAAATAAAACTCACATTACAAATATTCTTGTGTCTCTTTGATGTGTTTGTTGTGCTTATGATTTAACTGATGAATATGATAATTTGGTTGGTAACATAATGCTTGATATACTCTGATTGATTAAAAGAAGGTGAAAAAGGTTTAAATTGCTCTCACACTGATTCATCTCCCCTTATCAGTGTGGCCATTGTGTCCAACAATAACCGTGTAGGTTAATCTTCTGATTCGCATCATACTTGAGCCCATAATCCATTGTACCTTTTAGGTACCTCAATACATGCTTTGCAACTATCAAGTGAACATGTCTCGGATTCGTCAGGAACTAGCTCAGGGTGTTCATAACAAAGCATATGTTGGGTCTCGTATTCGTCTGATACATCAATGAGCCAGTACATTGTTGCATCAATCGACTCTGATGAAGCATCACTCAGAAGCTTCGGGTTTGATACCATAGGTGTGGCTATCTCCTTGCAGTCCAGCATTTCGAATCTCTTCAGAATCTCTACTGTATATTTTCCTTCACCAAGGAAAATCCCATCTGCACTCATCATCCCTAGGGCTTTCTTCTCGAACTTTGTAGCAAGTCTCCTCCTTGCATCTATAATGAGTTCATCTTCGCCTGTCAGAAACAAGTCATCGACATATAGCAGGAGCATCACTGGTCTTTCGCCTTCAACCTTGAAGTAAAGGTTGGAATCCACTTTACTCTTGGTAAAGCCTTGGCTCATTAGGAAGATATCCATCCTGCTGTACCATTTCCTCGGTGCCTGTTTCAAGGCCTTCTTCAATTTGCACACATGAGTCTGCATGTTATGTGTCTTGAATCCCAGTGGTTGTTTCACGTACATTTCCTCCTCGACTACACCATTCAAGAATGTTGTCTTGACATCCATTTGGTGTAGTTTCCATTTCATAATTGCAGCTAATGCAAGTATGGTCCTAATGGAAGTGTGCCATGGCACGGGTGCAAATGTCTTGTCGTAGTCTATGCCTTCTTTATGTGAGAAGCCTCGTGCTACTAATCTTGGCTTGTATTTCTCGATGTTGCCATCTGCAAAATGCTTGATCTTGTAGATCGACTTTGAAGTCACGACGGACTTCTTTTCCAGTCTCGGAACTATCTCCTAGACATCATTCTTCATGATCGGCTGATACTCCTTGATCATGGCATCCTTCTATTCTTTCTTTTATGAATCCTCTTCATAGGTGGAAGGTTCCTTCTCAATGATGTCAACACACCAGGGACACATAGATGTTGTAAGGCTTTGGCCTTTTCCTTTCTCTATGCATTCCTTCTGGAGCGGCATACCTTTCTGCTTCCTATATGACTCCAGTGCCCATGCTGGTTTCCTCTTGTGGGAGTCCTTCTCGAGAAGAGTCTCTACGGTTTCTTGTGGTTCTACCATGTCATGATCTTCATGGTCTCTTGGAATTGCTTATCCAATTTCCATACCTCGGACTCTCATTTCTTCAGGTTCCTCGACCTCTTGAATAGGTAGCCTCCTGGATCTAAAGTGTCTTCATCAAAGGTTACATCTCTGCTGATGTCAATCTTCTTGAATCCTGGGAAGTATATTCGATAGGCCTTTGATGTATCACTGTATCCTACGAATATACCCTTTCTCCCAGAAGGACCGAGCTTGGTCCTCTTCTCCTTTGGGATATGTATGTACACCGGGCAACCAAATATTCTAAGATGGATGAGTTATGGTTTCTCTCCTGAGAAAGCCTCTTTCAGAGTTTAGTTGTCAAGTACTCGATGAGGAGCACAGTTCTGTACATACACAACTGTCCTTGCTGCTTCCGCCCAAAGGTGCATAGGAAGATCCTGGTCATGTAGCATTGCTTTCGCTACTTTCATTATGGTTTGGTTCTTTCATTCTGCAACCCCATTCTGTTGAGGATTATATGGAGCGCTCAACTGCCTCTTAATCCCGGATTCTTTGTAGAGTTCCTTGAGTTCTTCCGAGGTGAATTCTCCGCCATTATCTGACTGCAGAATCTTTATCTTCCTGTCAGTTTGGTTCTCGGCCAAGGCTTTATATTCCTTGAACTTATTGAATACTTCATTTTTCCCTTTCAAGAAATATATCCAAGTCTTACATAAGAAATCATCTATAAAGGAAACATAGTACATGTACCCTCTTAATGAGTTAGATGACATGGGTCCACATACATTTGAGTGCACTATCTCCAGTATTCCTTTAGCCTTGTTTTCACTACTGGGAAATGTCTTCTTTGCATTCTTTCCTTGTGCACATCCTTTGCAAATGCCTTCATGCTTTGCTTGGATCTTTGGAAGTCCAGAGACTGCTTTGCTTGCCATCGGTACTGCTCTGTAGTGCACATATACAAACCTTCGGTTCCATAGTTCACTTGGTTCTATTGACTCATGGACCAATGCTTGTTCAGGCTGTCCTTTTAGTTTGTACAAGCCACCGTCTTCTTCTCCAATCATTGTTGCATCATCTATTGTCTTTCCTTTAGGCCACATCAGGACTTGGTCATCGACAAATGCAACTCTCATTCCCTTTGCATCTAGTGCAGAGATGGAGAGAAGATTATTCTTCAAACCTGGAACATATAACACATTCTTCATTTTTAAAGATTTCTTGTAGTCTAGCTTGTATGAAGCTACTCCACTCCCTTTTATGGTGTATTGATAATCATCCCCAAGTTTCACCTTGTGAGGTGACTCATGCCCAGACATATTAACGAATGATTCTTTGTATCTCGTCATGTGTTTGGATGCCCCACTATCTACAAGCCAATCATTGCTTCCATGTGAGATAGTGCCTGTAAGTGCTGAGATTAGCACATACTCTTCATTTGAATCATCGTTCTCTCTTCTCTTGTTACGAGTCGAGCTTCTTCTTGTGTGCATTCTTCTCGGAGTCGGCTGAAAGAGATCAACTTCCTTCTTGCACAGATTCCTTGAATGAATGATTCCCATGATCTAGGGAGACCATTCATGGTAGTCATCACAATTTCTCCTTCGACATTCTCTTGAACTGCTTCAAGTTGTTTTTTGATTTGAGCAACCCTTATGAAGTAGGACTGTATAGTTTCTGAGTTCTGTATCTTCACATTCTTCAATTGGTTCCTCAAAGTCATCTTTCGACTGATGTTCTTTCCCTCAAACATTTTTGTTAAAGCATCATATACTTCCTTCAGTGTCTTGAATGATCACACATGAGGGATGAGACAATCCTTGATTGAATCTGCAATGATTCTCTTGGCTTTAACCAAGTTCTTCTTGGTACTTCCATGCTTAGAAGTTATCAGCCCCTTCAAGCTTGTTCTCAAGCCGAGTATGGTGAGTCATCTTTTTAAATGAGAACCTCAAATGGAAATAGCAAAGATTTAGATCTTATCGATTTGAGGTGTTCGACCTGGTTCCGGAGCTGGCGGAGTCACTAGGGTTTGTTAGAGAAACCCTAATTTTCCAAACTTGGAGTTTGAGAATTCTGTTTGGACAGAAAGGTGCGCCTCTTTGAGCCGAGTTGCTCAGCAGGGTCCTTTCCTGAAGACTGAGGTGGGATGCCTCCGAAACTTGATGCCCGAGTTTCTCTCGGCATTAGTGATAGGGTCAAAATCGAAACTTCTTCAAGTCTGAAACTGCTTCCACCAAAAGATATGCCCTAATGAGGCGAGTTAGCCTAACCCTCTTTTTTTGATGATTTGTGGAGAGAAGACCTTGAACTAGGAAGCCCTAATTTTCGCTGTTGTACAGTGCCTTCTTTCAGAGAGGCTCTGATACCATGTTAGTTTTTCTTAGATTTTATTAGCTTAGTTAGGATCTTTATTTGAAAGAATAACAAGTACAACAATATGCATAAGATAGAACAGATACAAAAGACACAAAGATTTTCACCAAGGAAACCATATAGGAGAAAACCCCGCAAACTTTTTCAGAATAGTACAGTCACAAAGACTGTGTCATAAGATGATCAAACGCAGTAATAAGAAGTCTCCAACAACTATCTATCTCTCCTCCTTGTCTCTCTCTCTCTCATGCGAACTTGAGTGAGTGTGAGGCATGTATAATGAGGGAGGGCGCCTCCCTATTTATACTAATCAAGTGACTGACCTATTACATGACTGGGGTCGACCTCTTACCCTAACAGGGTCGACTTCTCCTAGAGACTCCAGAAGTACATTACCTGATGTTTCACTGGGGATTATTGCCCTGACTTACAATGGAGGTTGTACCTCAAAGTCCATACACAATAATGACACCTGAAAGGAGGTAAACACATCTCTGATGGGGGTGCAACAACATACAATGATAATATACATTAGAATATCTTCCGAAGTTACAAATACATCAACAGGACCTAGTACATGTTCATAATGACGCAAAACCATGTCTAAGATGCTTATATACATCGACACATGAACTTTAATAGCCACCCAGGGTTCAACCACCAAGACGAAACTTCCAGTGTTGGAGGAGCGGTGAAAAACTCGAAAATTATATATCGCTTATTCAACATTGCATAATTGACAAGGGAAAAAACACCTTGGAATGATCAGATTGATGGCCAAGTCCTAGGAAGCCAAGTCTTTTACAAAAAAATTGCCATGTTAGAACATCTATTACAACATCCCCAGGGGGTGTGAACATGCTTTTATTAAAAAACATGGGACCACACTTGGTCCTGATGTGACCACAGACTTCTGAGCACTGAGAATGAACAATTGGCTTGTTCAATACTCTGGCGGCTCACTGGAAATCCACTAAGTGCAAAATTAGTGGATAATAATCAACAAGCTCATGTATCTTTATCATGGCCATTACATCACTATCAGTGCATTAAACTTACAAAAATGCCTTTTTAATGAGCATTGGAAGGCCTTTCGCATGAAAATTTGGCATTATGACTTTCTTGAGCAGAAAGCTTACTGTATATCATAGGTCAGAATATTAAGAAGGAGCTAAGAGGCTCTGAAAGAACTTGGAGGAGCTGATCTCCCTCAATGGAGTTGATCTCCCTCAATGGTGCCCAAAACTGAAGAATAGAGCATAAGTGAAGTCTCCTTCACTGGAGCTTGACTTCCAAGGCTGAATGGATTGGACTTGGTCTTCAATTCCAGCTCCTTGTCTCTTTGTGGCTGCACTGATGAATGGAAGAGAAGATAGAAGAGCAGAGGCTAGGAAGGCTTGGGGTGCATCACCGAAGGTAGTTGAGGTACATCACTTAGACAAGAAGCTATGCTTCACTCAACATCAAAAGATTAATGATCAAAAGTTGGGAAATGGAGTTGGAAGCATTCTTTTATTGACTTTAGTGACTTGTTGAGCAAGTCATCCTCCTGTTGAGCAAGTTACCACTTGCAAACCCTTACCCTAATCCATGAATGCATTTTCCTTGACTAAAATAACAAGTCTAACTCTTAGGTAATGTTTCCTTGTTTGCATCATTCAATCCAAAGTGGAAATTGCACCTTCCTTGAGCAAAAGTTGCCTTCTTTATGACTAATGATGTTTCCTTGCTTGCATCCTTTCACCAAATTGGAAACTGTGCTCTCCTTGACCAAAAGTTTCATGCTTTGTGACTGACTTCTTTTCCTGTAGTTTCCTTCTTTTAAAGCTGCCTTGCTTTTCCCTGCTTTTGACAGTTGCCATCTTTTTTATGACAGATTGCTTTTGCCGGTTTTTTGTACAATTACTATTTTTCATCCTAGGCAAGTTGGCTTTTCTAATGCGCCTTCTTGTCTTGACAACTCATTTACACATGTTATTATTTTTCATAATAATTAATTAATTACATAACAATAACCAGAATTAGGAGATTAATTCTAATACATGCCTCTATAGTATTAGTTAATCAAAATTTCCTAGGAAGATTTCATTTAATTCATTTTAAAGTTTAAACCCCCTAAGAACTTGACATGGTCAACACTTAATGTCCTTCAAGGAAGGAACATTACAAAAAAGTGGGGCCCAATGATGATATAATAATGTGAAATGAAGTCTAAAGCTCCTCCATAACATAAGATAAATGGCCAATGTCACTTTATTGCCAAACATTACCCTTTGATCAACATGATAAACATGGTCACTTTAATTATTTAATTCAAATGCTGATAATCTCTGTAAATAATCAAATCTACCCATAATTTGATCTTCCCTTGCTCGAAACTCTAACATAAATGCACAAATGAAATTAGAAGCATGAAATCCATCAAGAATGGCTACTCATACACCATTGATCCACCTGTGATGTCAACTGGAAGGAAATCCATCTCCAATAATAAAAATATATAGCATGATAAATAATAATAAATTTGTACTGTAGGGATAATCTGCATACTGAAGCATGGAATGATCCGGTGAACATCCATAGGCATCAAAATACATGAAATAATGGACCCTACTTGTTGACCAAGTCAAAATTCGTCAAACGCGGTCAAATATGATAACTGAACCAAAAACTGAATATCTCTGCATGCATAAGGTGTCAGTAGTACATTCCAAATTATAGTTGTAGCAGACTTAAATCGTTTGTAGCATACAATATTGGTAATCATAATGAAAACATAAAACATGGAGCAAATTTTGAATAGTTGCATAACAATAGTGAAGTCCTAACCATATGCTCATTTTCACATTCACACCCTTGTACAATTTAGACCTCCCCTTACTTATCCTGGGTGAGGTGGAAACAATGAAAGGCTTGGTCAAAATGAAGTTTGAATTATGCGGACAAACTTTATGATCTCTTAGAGTACAAGGGATACATGGATCACAATGACATGTACTTGATAGGAAGACACTAGGGAAGGGCGGTGTCTCACAAATGGGTGAATTGAGTGGGAGGCATTCACTCAACTCTAACAAGTCTAATATAACAATGGCCTCTTAGTGTTGAAAAGCACTACTAATCGCAGCATGGCCCTTTTACTTGAGCGAGTGTTGAAAAACACTACTAATCACAACTTTGTTCTTTGTTCTTTTGATTTATCATTTAAGCACTTTTCATATATAGAAGCACATGCAAACCTTGCCTTGAGTCTAGCTAATACCCCCCAAGCAACTAACCAACCTTAGCTCATGTCACAACACTAGCGGGTACTCCTGGCCTAAAAGTGAATCGTGTAGTCAGTTAACGGGAATCCTCCACAATCAAGGCTAGACATCTGGGCAACCGTCTAGAACAAGCCAAGGCTTCAAACACCCAACTTTCCTAGGATCAGGACTCAACACTGATGGGTTCCTTCGGTCTAGAAGGTTGAAGGCTTCGGAAAGTTTTGTCGCACAACTCAGAGCTGAGACACAAAACAACATGGAGGCCATCCTAGTATAGAGGCTAGAGTGGGGAAGGTCTTTGATCTCATAAGTCTCATCTGATGTCAAGGGAGAGAGTCTGCACAACGAATAAAACGGATGGGCAGAAAGACAAGTGAACATGCGGTGCCAGAGGTAGGTGGGAAATGGCCTAAGTTGTACAAGGGGTAACCCTACTGAAGAACATATGCCTAAGTATTAACACCATACTATTTAACCATTTCAACTATTAGTACAAATGCAACCATGAGATACATAATCACCATGCTACCACCACATATGACCAGTCACATCTACTAAGATAATTAGGAAAGACAACATATATACTCAAACCTCATGTCGTATACCTGCTCAGTGATCTCTACATCTAGATCTGAAATGCCTCTAACAATTTGGGGGCAAGGAAGATACATCAGGTACCTGCTTTGTTACACTGCTAAAGTGAACCAATAGTCTAACAAGTGTTTGTTCGGGATCATGAATGCTAAAAAGTGACAAGGGCAGGCTAATGATACTGCTCTGGAACTCTGGCTGCCTCTGTAGGTACTCTGCCACTGATCAACATTGTGAGAAAAGTAGGCTCATCTCAATGAAGGACTGGCTCAGGTCTGGGACAAACTGCTTTGAATCATCGTGGTAGCCCAACTACTATGGATGTGATAACAAGACCTACGTTGCGTGGGAGCGTCCCCCCCATGTAGCAAACTAAAGTAATGCCTAGACTAATATCCAGACTTGACATGTTTGTACAGGTGCTTCTTCCGACATTCATAGATAACCGAGGATTAATTGTTTGAATTACAAGCCAACTTTTATGAGTTGTCGTGACTTGGAGCCACATTCTTATGATAAATCCCTCTTAGAAGTTGTGCCCTCCATGCCTTAGCTATTCATGGATCAGTTATGAGATTTTCTAATCTCCTTGAGTTGTCATACTGCCTTTCGTTTAGCGCTAGAGAAGTTTTATGCTTTTCTTAACCTTTCTCTGCCTCTTGCTTGTCTTTTCAAGACTTTTAGATCTTTATAGGTGTCCATGCCGTGTTCATGATCTGTATGTGAGCTCCCTAGATTCTGGCATGAAGGACCCACCCCAAGAAATCCTCTAGAATGCAACCTTGAACTTTGAAGTTGTTGGTTTTCTAACTAATGAGTCTTCCAAGAGACGCTATAGTAATCTGCCCCAAGCATCTACAAGCGTCCAACTATGAACAGGTTGGACTTTGTGACCAACTTCCTCTTAAGATAATTCTATGTGCTTTCTCACCTGCAATGGGACTAGATTTCAACCTGGCAATCTCTATGCAATTCTCCTATGGTTGGATGCCCTTGTTTTGCTATGAAATGTGGACTGGACAGTTAGCTTGCAGACTTATTGAAGATAGGTGGACTTTTATTTAGCTCTTTAAGTGAGATCTTGGACTCCTCCAAGGATTCCAACTTACAACTTGAGCCATTCCCTGCTGATGGCTTCTTCCACCATGGACTTAAGATTCAATCTTTCCAGGGTCTAACTCAAATTCTACTTATTTACTCATGAACTCTTATGGGCTACACCATTTGCAAAAGTAAACTAACTCTGATAACTGTTAAAATTGAGCAAAAGAGACAAGAATTCCTGCCGATGATGTGTATTGTGCAAAGATTAGTAATGATGAGTTTGCTAGGAAATGGTTCATTATCTATGCACTGGTCCAAGCACTAAAGCAATGGTAGGCATTACCTCCTTGGTAAGGAAACTATTCTCTGCACTAGAACAGGTTGGACTTTGTGACCAACTTCCTCTTAATATTATTCAATGTGTTTTATCATTTGCAATGGGATTGGATTTCAACTTGGGCAATCCCTATGCAATTCTCCTATGGTTGGATGCCCTTGTTTTGCTATGAAATATGGACTGGACACTTAGCTTGCAGACTTATTGAAGATATGTGGACTTTTACTTAGCACTTCAAGTGAGATCTTGGAATCCAACAAGGATTCCAACTTACAACTTGAGCGATTCCCTGCTGATGGCTTCTTCCACCCACGGACTTAAGATTCAATCTTTCCAGGGTCTAACTCAAATTCTACTTGTTTACTCATGAACTCCTATGGGCTACACCATTTGCAAAAAGTAACCCAACTCTGATAACTGCTCAAAATTGAGCAAAAGAGACAAGAATGCCTGCTTTTGTGTATTGTATGCAAAGAATAGTAATGATGAGTTTGCTAGGAAATGGCTCATTATCTATGCACTGGTCCAAGCGCTGAAGCAATGATAGGAATTACCTCCTTGGTAAGGAAACTATTCTCTGCACTAATCATCAATCCTTAAATTCCTGAATTCACAATCTAAAATTTAGAAGCATCCTTTTAAATGGGCTTCCTACATACAACAATTTCATATTGTTAATATGTATAAAAAGGACGGCTCCAACAAGGTGGCTTTTGCCTAGCGGATTCCCTCCCAATGTGTAATATCCCAAATACTGATATTCTCTACTGTTCTATTGTAGTGCTGACTCTCACACTCAATCTTATACAAAAATACGAAATAACTGTGCATGCAAACTTGCCATGCAAAAATGCCCTAAATGTAGATGAATTAGGGTTAGGGTTTGCAGAGGGAAATTAACACTTACCACTGATATTCTGGCTGATAATGACTCCAGAGATAGCTGCATGCATAAAGATCCGGATAAGTGGGCTAGTAGTGCTTCTTTCCTCCGGTGTTACCGCCCCGCAGTATCGTAAGCACCCTCCAGACTGAAGGTGTCGTTTTTGTAGGAGGAGAGGTTAGATTAGGCTCAAACTTTATGGGTTTGTCCGTCTGCTGATGCCGGAGCGATAGACTGTCACATGCAGAGGTTTGGCAGCCTCTAAGTGCCCTAGCGAATTGATCTGTGGTTTTGCTGTTCACGCCCCCCAAGCTCTCTGTTTGCTGATAGCTGCTCCAGATGAGCAAACTGATGGTTGATAATCACTGTATGCCGTAGGATAGGCCTGTTGAGAAAGAGGAAGCTGACATGCGGAGGAAAGACTGGGTTTTGTGGTCCCAACGAATCCTTCTGTGGTTTCCCTTCTACTTCCAGCTGTAAAACGTGGATCTGCCAATAACCCTTCAGAATGTGCTGGATCTCCGAATACTGAAGTATATGATGAATGTTGTGGATAAACCTAGATGATCTATCCCAATAAGAGACTAGGGTAGATATCTCATTGCCGAACCCTCGCTAGCTAAAGACACCGTCTCCCACCCCAACTGCCGTGGCTGCACGCTGTGCTGCTGCTCAAAAACTCCCAAAATCAATCAACAATAATAATAGATATCTTCTTTAGTCCCATAACCCTTCTTAAATAGATCCTTATGCACTTTTAGGGTTTGTATGTCACTTTTAGGGTTTATGCTCACTTTTGCATGCATGCAATTCTAATTTCAAGTTGATTTTAAGACTGAACAAATAAGGCCTGCATGCTCCACATGCTTTATGATAATAACTCTGATGGCCTTCTTTACTATACTGATGATTGAATAATTGTCCTAATATGCTCCCGGTATTAAAGGTCCTCAGTCAATTCCCTATTTATCAAAAAAGGAACATTACACAATGTTCTTTGCTTCCTTCATGTGATGTGTGCAACATATGAAGAGTGGAAAAACCTGTATACCACAGATCCATTTTTTGCTCCCACTATGGTATCCATACAGCAACCTATGGTTAATCATACCCCATTCCAGTACTATACACTATATGATAGCTTAAATCCTCAGATGCAGTTCTAAAGGCCCATCCCTGTCATTCTCATTCCTAGCTGGTAGCCGATTTAGTTAATGCTTAGGATCTTTACTACTAGCTTAGTGCTCTATAATATCTGCGATTCTGCACCAAGAGGTGCCATGGGAATATTGCTATATATTGTACTGATACCCAATGGTTTCGTCTTAGCAATGTAATGGAATAACTATTGACAAAACTTTTTGATTATTGTAGCATGTTTTATAAATCTAAAAATTCAGCGTTACTGAAGTGTGCGAAAGCTCAAATAATATCATCTTCAACTAGTATAAAATAGAAAGGGATCAAAGTCAAATAGTGCTATTCTTGATTGTAATTTTTTTGTGAATGTCAAACTCAGGGAAACACTTCTAGTGCAATGGGTTTAGATGAAATTATCAAGGCTGGAGCTATAGGTTTAAAGCTTCATGAAGATTGGGGAAGCACTCCTGCTGCTATTGACACATGTCTAACTGTGGCTGATATGTATGATGTACAGGTAAATAATGTTTTGGACTCTCAAGATTTCTTCTTAAAATGACTTCAATGGACATATTTATTTCTTTTCCCTGTTATAGGTGACCATTCACACAGATACATTGAATGAAGCTGGTTGTGTTGAGCATTCGATTAATGCATTTCGCGAAAGAACAATCCACACCTACCACAGGTACACTTATATAGCGTATTGCATTATCGTATCTGTTATGAGAAGATTAATGGTTATTATTGGCATTTACAATTAAGAGAGTTTGCATTTCCATCCAACTAATTATGGATCTAGGAGTTGTAACCATATGAGTAAGGTCCCAACATAGTAGAGTGGTGAGTGTTGTCAAAGCATACCATTATGGTACCTATTTATAATACAATGGGATTGTCATGAATGAATATAATAGGATACGAGAGTCATGGAATTATCATATTCATTTTTTTCACTTGATGATATAATAATGTAAGTGAATAATAGATGACGTGTATGCTAATGGTTAGTTGGAATGCAATAATGTATGTAGTTAATCTTGAATTTGTTTGGTTGCTAATAGTATATCAATTATAGAGGAATTTCTTTCGTTGTAAACCGTTTCAAACTTATAATTTTTTTTATAACAAAGGTTAAATTGTTTTGTGACATCCTGGATACTTGTATACATAAATAATACTAGTAAGAATGCTCATTTGAGATATAATTGCACTAAATGTTTTTGGTTATTAACCTGCATAGATCCATTTTAAACCTGGATCTATTAATCATTGAGAGGGATCCAGTTTCTTGAGGTGTAAATTTTTTACACATTAAGAAAAAAAATTATCTTAAATTTTTTTACACATTAAGATAGATCTACGTTGGTTTTATTTTTTTTATTTTATTAACCGACATGAATTTTTTAATTACTTTTTATTTCTGGTAAGTTATTAGCCAACATGGGAATGTCACATTACGTAATGTGATAAACGTGATACCATCTCGCCCATACTAGGTTGTAAGCGCCTCACTATAAAATAAAGGATCCAAAACATAGTTTAATTATGGTAAGGCCTAAGACCATAGTTTAATTATGACAAGAACCAATAACCATAGAAAGTATTGGAGTTGATTGCGAGACTTTAGGTATATCAACATTAAATTGGTAGGTTGCCGAAGGGGGGGGCATTGAATTACCTTGGAGATGTGTTAATTAGGGAACCAACATTAACTGTCTTTTAGTTAGGGCTTGGTAGGACCTCAGGATGGACTATTATAAATACCTCATGTGTCTCCAGATTTCATTCATTCTTTCTCATTAATTGTTCCAACTTAGAAGAGTTTATTTTTTCTGTCTTGTATCTTTTTCGAAAAGTAGCCTTATATTATAGAAACTCAAAATTTATATCAAGTATTGTGCACAGCTTTATTTCCTTTTCCAACACGTGCTAGAGACAAGAACACATCAAACTCGGCACCATAATCTAAATCTCTATTGCTTTATAAGGATGAAATCTTTAGCAGCTACTTGATTTGCAAGTTTGGCCTGCTAGCTCTGGAAACTGTCAGGTAACAAGGTAACTAAGAATTGGATCATTGCCACCACAATCTGGCTCCTCTACGCTTTGGGCTAATGCGTGCTAGCCACAGGAGGCGCAAGGGACATCCCGAATAATATGAAATGAAACAATAAACTTTAACCTGCAAAACCAATCTCAGATCGGTAAAACAGCTTGCTGGAAATTATATTTGCATGTGTTAAAGAAGTGAACAACAAGCATAAAAGTACATATTTATTATTTACACATAAAATAACCTTTAAACCTTGTTTTCTATGCAAATCTGCAATTTGTATTTTCAAATATGCAAGAATAACCTACATATCTGTAAGTATTGCTGCTGTAAAATGTAAAAATAAATTATATTTATCTCTTTTAAATGGACCAGTGCTGGAATCCAAAGGGTTACAGAGTTAGAAAAGAAGAAAAATGCACAAGTAGATGATAAATCTAAGTTGTACAACTCGGAAAAAGCTAAAGTAAACAAAAACATCTAGAATAATAACCTTTAAACCTTGTTTTCTGTGCAAATATGTAATTTGTACTTTCAAATATGCAAGAATAACCTACATATCTGTAAGTATTGCTGCTGTAAAATGTAAAATGAATGATATTTATCTCTTTTAAATGGACCAGTGCTGGAAGCCAAAGGGTTATGGAGTTAGAAAAGAAAAAAATATGCACAAGTAGATGATAAATCTAAGTTGTACAACTTGGAAAAGGCTAGCGTAAGTAAACAAAAACATCTAGAATAATAGATTGGCCACCAAAAGTATTTCACTTTTATAACCAAAGTCACAAATATAGTGTCCAAAGATCCAACCTACGTACACAAAGAAGTTGAATGAGATAGGATCCCTCCCAACCACTTTACCTAAGGATAGAACCATGATACAATCAAGTTTCTCCATGAAAGCAACCCCCAATCTCTCACCTAGGATGCACTTCGTCACTCTATAGCTAAAGAGAATGATGGAAGTGTAAGAAGCATGCAAAATAATAGGAAACATCAAACTCTCCATCTCTTATTGATGAGGAGGACGAGAGTGTAAGGGATGAGAATAGCACCAAGAGAGCACCCTCATGCAACCAAGAATAGAACTAGCTAAAAAAAAGTGTAATGTCCAATCAATATCCTCGAAGAGAAGTGCACTGTTTCATAGACATGCATGTGTGTGAGCATCCCTAAGTGAAGTGCACCTCTCCTGAGTATTCTTAAACATAGTTGCATATATCGCCGATATATCGCCGACATCGCGATATATCGCGACTCAATGACCCCGGCGATATATCGCCACTAATTTATCGCGATAATTTCAGACATTTTTAAAATATCGCGACACTTTAATATATCGCGATATATTCCGATAATATCGCGATTCGATGGAATATATCGGCCTGCTGGGCAAAAAATTAAAAAACTCGCCGATAACAGTCCGCGGCCGGGTTTTTTCAAGTCATTTGGGTTTTTCGCTTGGAGGAAAAGGAGCTCTGGCGATTTTCTAGAGGAGAGGAAGGGAGAAATCAA
>LPNX011217791.1:136667-254203 GCA_001517045.1 Pseudotsuga menziesii | reverse complement strand
AGTTTAAACTTAAATTTATAATCTTTGCTTCTTTATAATTTTGTTAATTTTA
The DNA here is from genome assembly GCA_001517045.1 of Pseudotsuga menziesii. Taxonomy (NCBI): domain Eukaryota; kingdom Viridiplantae; phylum Streptophyta; class Pinopsida; order Pinales; family Pinaceae; genus Pseudotsuga; species Pseudotsuga menziesii. The sequence continues at coordinate 254,151 of LPNX011217791.1, read as the reverse complement.
AATATAATTTATTACAATTTTGAATTTGAATTTATCATCATTTATCATCCCCTAACTATGGATCTCATACTAATGCAGGTTACTTTCTGAGCGCCTTAATGACATGGTTTATGTCTACTATAATCTAAGGTTGCAAGTGAAACAAATTGAGAAAGTGCCCAATCCAGATGCCATTTCATTGGATGACATTGACACTACTAGCAAATGGAGGGTGGAGAGGGAGGATCCTGTGATGGAGGAGGCACCTGAATGGTTGGAGGAAGAGGGGGATGATGATGCAGATCCGTCAGAGGAGGAGGGGGAAGAGGAGGAGGCTGATACTCATTTGTAGCACCGACCAGCTCCAGGTGGCCCACCACCTCCACAGAGTCATACAGTTGGGACTGGGAGGAGAGGGAGACAGCTCACATTTGCCTCCCCCTCATCCACAGCATCTACTCGAGCAGTTGGAGGTTCTAGTTCCACCCCAGGCTCATCTGGACCCCCTCCACGACCACCGGCACCTACTGCTTCTAGAGGAAGAGTGGTGCCACAGCCAGTGCCCTCGACCCGTAAAAGGGGTAGATTGATTAGAGGATCATCCTTAGGGAGTCGATGACTTGATTCCTATTTTTATCATTGTATTATACTATCATACTATGTTGGTGTCCTATGTCTAGACTCTATACACTATGATTCTACATGCCTCATGAGTCATGACTCATGATGATTCATCTCTTGAGAGACGTTTATTTTGATCATTTGATGTGATGTTCTATCATTCCATCAAGAACATATTTCAGTATTTCAGTTTATAGTCGATATATGATCATGATCCACCATTTGACATATTATGCATCTTATATATGAGTTGTATTTTAATATTTATGTGGAAATGTGTTTATTTGATGTTGTTGTTGCTTTAGATGTTTAAAAAAATTGAAAAAAAATGTTTATTTTTGTATTTTTTAATGCGAAACGACATTTGCCGATATTTTCCGATATTTTTGCCGTTGTTGCCGATAAGTTTCATTCCGGACCCCCGGCGATATATTCGCCGACACGATATATGTAACTATGTTCTTTAACATGCATGAGATCAAAGTAAAAACAACTTTGCATCTGTCCTGAGTATTCTTAAGCATGCATGAGATCAAAGTCAAAACAACTCTTTTAACCAAGGTTCACCTCTTCCAATGATAAACACGGCTAAGACAAAGCCGAGACTAGAACACATGCATGTCCATCACAAGTGCACCCTACTCCCTGTTATCAACTTTTTTGTACCATAGTTGGGTTACCTGAGGAGCCCCCGGTTGACAGACTTGTTCAAAGTCTGATTCCAGTGTATCGGTTGATCCGTCTTCATGTCTAGCCAGTTTTTTATTTGAATAATTTTGACCATGGCCCCGCGAGGTTTGTAATAAAATGTGCTAGTAGGGTATTTTTTGAGTGGTTTAGTTTCCTGGGGCGTAGAATCTCAAATAAGGTATTCCAGGGAGTTTTTTGCCCCTGACAATTATGCTTTGCCTATAGCTGAGTATAATTGACGAGGTTTTCTCCCGCTTCCTCCAAAGCTGGAATGTCCGATGTTGAATTTTGGGCCTTGGGGGGTTATTAGAGCCCAACTGAGTGTTATAAACCTACTAGGCATTGTTTAGGTAGAGCATGGTCATGTCCTAAGTCATCTGGACATATAACATTTTTCAAAAAAATATTTTTCGAACGGGGAAAAAATTATTTTTTAATTATTTTCCCAAGTTTTTTGGGTTAATTTTTCCATAAATTAAATGGAAAAAACCCGTTTGTAATAAGTCGGTCATCTGAACCCCGAATTCATTGATTGAAGGCTCTAACCTTAAGCCAAAAATCATTCTTGATCGGCCAGCCAGTCAGATCCAACTTTCGGATCATTAATCCGACACATAACGCCCTTTTTCTCAAAAAAGTCAGTTTTGAGGAAAAAAATGAATTTTTATTAAAAAATGATTATTTTGGAGAAAATTAAAACTCTCCAAATTAATCCAAATTTAGCGAAATAAAAGGCTAAATGACATCTCATTGGGCATTTATGATGTTTGGAGTTGTCATAATTCAGCTTCAGTCAGCATTCAGTGAGCAATTAATTTATATTCAGTTAGCAGATTTGTCATCTACAGCTAAAGAATGAGATGGAGAGCACTCATTGGTCCGATGATTTGATCGAGGTAAAGACTGAAGCTTGCACCATCAGTGGCCTTCCCAAACCTAGTAGAGGCTTCAGCCAAACCTAAAAAGTTGTTTACCTACATCTAGATGCCTACTTCACAGCTCATGCCCCTCTCTCTCCATGAAGGTGCCTTCCACATGTGTGGGTGCATTGATGGCTTGTTTTCAGTGCTCAGGGTTGGAGTGGGGGCGCCTTGCCTAGGCGGAGGCCTCCCCTCACTCCCAGCTCTTCATTTTAGGTTTGGCTTCTCAGTTAGGTGACCAAGCTGGTCAGGTTATGTGATTTGGTTTTAGGGTTTTAGCACTCTCTCATTGTATAAATAGAGGCTCCTTTAGCTCTATTCAGGGGGAATGATTGATGTAAAGAACCTCTGGTGAAATATTGTAATACTTGTTGCTCTCATGCAGCCAATTTGAATAAAGAAAGGCTTTGGAGGCTCATGTGGTGTGGATCTTGGATGCATGTGCTTTGATTAATGAGGTGATACAATTTCAATTTCTCTTTTTTCTTTGCTAATCTGTGGGTATTGATAAATGCTTTAGAGGGCTTATATAAGCACATAAGAATAGATATTTGTAGTTTCAAGTTATCTATTTACTTATTTACTTTCAGAAATCTAAAAGAGCATTGTCTTATTCAGTTATATCTCATGCTTTTTTGATCAGATTAGTAAATAGTACATGATCTAATCCCCATTTTTTTTGGCAAGCATATAAGTCTTTTGATTGCAGATCACTCCATTGCACCGAGTAAAAGGTTGAGCTAAGTTGCATCTCCTTTTCTTGGAGTCAAGCACAAGTTTCTGGCAGCTGCATACTGATTGAGATCCAGGGTGGTTTCAAAGATTCAAAGATCCAAGTGGTTCCATCTGTTGTATTCACCCCTAAAACAAAATCTTTTATTACTTTACTTTATATTTGCAAGTAGAATTAATAAAGCTAATCTTTTGCATCTACTTGCTTTTATTTCTAGATCTAGGAAGGGTCATTCTCTTAGATCTAGTTAGTATTTGAAGCAACACAAAGTTCCTATATTTTGCTCAAGTACTAGGTGTATTTTTGTAGTATATTATATTGTTTAACCCATCATTTTGCAGGAAAATAGCTCGCTGGTTTTTTTTTCTTTCTATGACAGGTTAAGCGGGAAAGCCGGTAAAAAATCAAAGAAATAAGCTGCGAAAAACCTTCCTTTTTCCCTCTTCTTAGTCCCCATTCTACAGGTTGCCTTGTTTGCCTTGCTTCTACTCTTTCTTCTTTGCTGCCCTGTTTTTTGCGTTTTTACCATTCCTTTTCTTCATTTTGGACAGCCCTATTGTGCCCTAGTTTATGCCCCTTTTTACCCCTTTTTGCCCTAGTTTTTTTGGCCTTCTTCTACCTTGTTTTGGGCCTTTTCTTCTCCTTTTTGTTCGCTGCTCTGTTTGTTACTTTTTATGACAACCATCTTTCTTCTCTTTCGCTGCCCCATTTTCATCATTTCTTGTACTCCTTTGGCCTCATAGCTCGCTGCCCTATTCCTCCATTTTCTTGTTTTTGACTTCCTCTTTGCCTTCCCTCTTTCTTCCCCTCCGCTTCCTTTTATTTCAGCCTTCTTTTGCTCTCATTCAAACTTCTTCTTTCCCTTTTTGCAAATTTCAAGAAAAGCTTCAAGTAAAAGTAAATCACTCTCCTTTTTACGCAAGTTTCAATAATAATAGAGTTGTATGCTTTCATTTGAAAGTCCTTTCAAGGATTAAATTCCTAAAGGCAAATTGTATAACATCAATAAAGTATCTTTTGTTTGAGTGGGGTTTTTAAGTCCCCACTCTCATCCTCCCCCATTTGGGGAGACTTGTGTTGTGTCCATCTTTTTATATGCTTAGGATTAAATGTGTTTGTTCCCATGATATTTACATCTTTTTCTTAGAGTACTAATTGACTAGTCTATCACATTTAATTCATTGATTAAGTTGATTACTTTATTTCTTAATTGTTTATCTTTTATATAAGTAAATCAACTGCCTAACATTTATAAATCTCTTGAATCTCACCATAAGGTAGATCAAGAGTGCTCTCTGTTGGAGAGTTTAATCAATCATCTTTATCTTAATTGTTGCGCATCATATTGTTTAATCAATTAATTCTTAAGTAAGACTCTTGAACTTGCAGAAAAGAGCACTCTCTGTCGGAGAACATCTTTAGTATTGTATAATCCCTGCATTAATCTCATCTAGATTAGATAAGACTCTTGAACCTTTGTCATAAGACAAGGTCAAGAGCGCTCTCTATCGGAGAGTTTAATTAATTAACTTAATAAAACCTTCAACACACACACCCCATAATTAATTAACTTCGTTGATCATCCTTCACCTAGTATTCTCTGCCGACTTTCGGGTTGGGCTCGTACTCAGAACGGTGAACGGACTTGTTAAAGTTCGCTCAAGAGTAACCTAATTAAAACTTTTACCCCATAACCAACGCACCGACATTGTTTCGATCAAATACTGAGGCAAGTGGGCAAATTCCAAGTGTGGGCGTCGGGCAACCCAATTTGGGCATAGTTAGTTAAGTTATTGAACACTTAGCTGTGATCCCAGACAGGTCCGTCATGTCTTCGAACGGAGCCACTGAAGGTATTTCCGGTTAGGATATCCAGACACTTTAAGCAAGATCACCATTAAAATCTTTTAAAAAAATCTACCAAGAGCACTCGCAGAATCTAAATACTCACTAGCTTAATTCTTAGACTTCTATTTTATTCACGCATTTTATTGACTCCATAAGGCACTGGTCCTTTGTTATATCTAAATACTTAGTTAAAAGTCTGGAATCTTTGCTTATCTGTGTAATCTCTTGTTAGAAACGTGGATTGCTTTTGATTAATTATCATTCTCTTAATAAACAAACACTTCAAATCATAATAAACTCCTAAATAACACCCATCCACATCCGCAACTAGTTAAAACACTTTAACAACTCAAGAGCCTTAGAAAAATCTTTGTAGGGCCTACCCTTCTTGGCTTCATTAGGAGTTAGCCTAAACAGAGGAGCTAGGAGTAGGTGACAGTACCTGGCTCTGTGCTTGCCCCCAAGGTCACACCTCTCCCACTTTCTCAAGTGAGGAGACAGCTTTCATTAGATTTCTGCTGCTGGTGTGCAATCGGCGGACAACACTCCCAAAAATTACCTCCAAATTAACAAGCATAAAACGAGATAAGAGGATAAGATGAGACCTAGAAATAGAATTCATGGAGTCTCTTATCTTAAGTGTGCCGTCACTCCAAGAATAAAACTCACACTCCAATATAAGATTCACTAAAATGGCAGAAGTAATCTTCCTCTAGAGTGTGCTGGAGTCTCTTATGGATAGTAAGATAAAATAAGAGTCAAATACAGTTAGAATGATCCCTCTCAAGTAGAAGTCTTCTCATGGGGTCGATTAGGGTGCATCAACCTTGGTCCTTAGGTACCAAATTTAGCCCATGCAAGAAACCTTCTAGAAGCTTTCTCAATTGATCATTCCCTTTCTTGGGCTAAAAATAATATGCGCATGGCTCCTGTTACCACACAAACTAGCACCCCTAAAGTGCAAATGTTTCACTAGGGTATAGTTGAGGGCAACTCTTAGAAGTGTTGGCACTGTCACCTAGACAACAACTTGTCTTCGCTTTAGTGACTTGGATGAAGATCAAATCACAAGGGGGGATTTCCTAATCACAACCAAGTCTCAAGGATTGCTCCAAGGGAGGATGACTTTAGAGATATAATTTAAGAATTAACTCCCTAACAAAATACATCAAATCAAAACTAAATTGGAAAGATTGATTTAATTTTCAGATCTGGATTAAGTATATGCAAGGTTGACTCAGGGTTTAGATGTGAATCCTTTAGTTTTAATTATTACCCTTAATTTCCAGATTTGAAATATAAGTTATTTGCTGTTAATAAAGTACAGATTTAAATCGGTAGAAATGTGTATAACAGCAGAATGAAATTTACAGCCCTTTAGATATTGAAGTTAAATGCAAACTAGGCTAGAAATGACATAGAACAGCAAGACTGATGTATGCCAATCAAATGAATCCTCCAGCTATCACTACGAACAATCAACTTGTGTGTTAACCAATTCTTTCAAAGTTGATTCTTAGGAACTAAAGCAGATTTAGATTTAAATATGAGAAAGCATGAAAAAGATAGTAAATTTACTGCTCAAAATTTCCCAAACTCAGATCCAAGCTGATTTAGCAAAGCTGTTGTAATATTTTTTGAATAAGAATGCAAAATTCAGACCAGTCAAAACAGATCTCACTACAGCAGAAAGAATGGTCTCTCAATGTGCTTGAAAGAAGGATGTTTGAGACCTGTTGCCCACCTATTTCGACTAGGTGGCAACCTCATGTACATTGAAGATGTACATTTTGTGCAGTTTGTACCATGGAAAATCCTTGGGATTTTTCACTCAGCAGGGCATTTTTGCCAATTTTTTTCACGAAATTTTCGCTCCCCTGCATGGAATAATTAATGTAATTCTATGTACTAGTGTGGGTCATATGCTATGGATGCCACACCATGGACTTTATTATTAGGGAAGTCCCCTTCATTCAGTATTTTTTTTCCTTTCGATTAATTTTATTTTTTTAACGATTTTAATTGGTTGGTTTTTTCACTCAAATCCTCCAAAGTGGTGAATGGACGTTCTAATAATCGAGTCCATGGGATGGCTAAGGGTTCAAGATGTTATTCATGACCATGCTAGACATCTGCTATAGTCTTGCAGAATTTCGTTATTTTTTTATATTTTTATTAATTTTTTCTAATTAATTAACTTCATCATTTGGTGGTTAACTAATTAAGTTTTGATGTAATAATGTAATATCTTGAACCTTGGCATTTTGTAATAGGGGCTATGAATGCAAATGAAAATGCTATGACACCCCCTAAGCCACTGGTTCAAGTCCCATGTCATTCTGACAGCGGGTTAGGAAGTTAGACCAATTTTGGTTACGACATGGTATTTTTTCCTAGGAAATTAATTTAATTTCCTAGGGTGAAAAATTAAATTATTTGATTTTGAAGGAAAAAATCAAATAAGGCCATGGTAATTAAGTTTGGGGGGTGGCTAGGCATAGTCAATTTTTACTTTTAAATAAACCCCCCACCCATGGTCAAAATAAATCTTTGAAGATCTCCTAAGTGGGGCACCCCTCTTGTTTTAAAAAAAAAGATTAAAAATATAAGATAAAAAATAAAAGATAAAATAAAAGATAAAAATAAAATATAAAAAATAAAAGATAAAAAAAAAGATAAAAAAAAAGATTAAAAAATAAAAGATAAAATAAAAGATAAAATAAAAGATAATAAATATCAAAATTTGAGTCAAAGGAGGCCCCACTTGAGTCATGGAAACCCTAGATCTAAGGGTTAAGCTTCATTGTGACATGGATCTATCTTTTTGACCATTGATTTGAAGAGCCCCCCTTGGTTATAATTCGTGGATGGCTTGCAAAGTCAACAAACCTAGATCTAAGGGTGGATGAGAGCTAGAGTTTAGATCTATGTTTTGGACGCTTGATTTAGGAGTGGGTTTGGGACCTCTTCTACTATAAAAGGTCTCCCCTCCCTCATTATACATTCATTCTCATGCTAAGGTTATGTTGCTGAAATCTTTCTCTCTTCTCCTCTCATATTCTCTCATATTTTTTCAAGCATTTGGCTCAAGCCTCTTGCAATGGTTGTATTGAATCTTGCCCTAGTTGGACTTAATAGAAGAAAGCTTTGGAGACAAATTGTTGATGTGGATCTATCTCATTTCATGCTTGGATTAGTGAGGTAACCTTGTGGATTTATCAATTATTGTTACACTTGTTTAGCTTGGAAGCTCTCCATAAAGTATTTTGTGGAGAGACTTGCAGGTAGAAGTACTTCTATCTTCATTTGTGAGTAGATTAGTAAGATTCTACAAAGTATTTTGTAGGATTTATTTTTATGCTCATCTCTTTGCTTGCTTGTTGCAGCTCTAATAGATTTGTTTTGCAGGGATCTAAAGCTAAGAAGGGCTCCTCCAAGGGTTTCTTGTTTTTAGATCTGTTTTTTTTGGTTTCTAGATCTAGGGTTTCTACCATTGTATAGTGGTAAAAACCCCATTTTAGGGCCTAAATCTTTAGTATTTTAATTAAACATTTCAGATCTGATATTTAGTAGCATTTAGTTTCAGGTATTTTTTCAATCAGATTTTTGCCATAAATTAGTAAATTTTTTGGACTAACTTTTCCTGATAATTTCTTTGAGTTTTCTGTGATTTCTAGCAAGCTTTGCTTGCTGGTTTGTGACAGGTTTTACACAGGTGAAAGGAAGGTGCTGCCCAAATTGGCCCAGAAATACCTCAACTTTCCAATGGTTCCAAAAGGAGTTCAAACCCCCACCTTTCTCTCTTCTTTTCTGATATTTGTAAACCCCAAAGAGAAGTTCTCTTGGGGCATTCTCCAAAAGTTTATAAAACATTTGTAATATATTGTAAGTAGATTAGGAAGTAGATTACTAGTTGTTGTTTTTCCATTTCAAATAGATCTAGATTTTTAGTTTTACCCACCTTCTCCTTTAGGGAGATTGTTGTGTGGTTAGCATACTTGGTTTAGCTTAGTTTATTTTTGAGCATTGCTTTTTCAAGCAAGCATTTAAATTAGTTTTGCTTTTCGTTTTATAGTTTAGTTGCTCCAAGTACCTCAAGGTACCAGCACCGTGCCCTGTGGCACAAAGCTCGGTTTGAGGCTTGTGGGTTATTTTATTTCTGCAATTTACTTCCTGTCATTTAATTTTGCAAAGAGTAATATACAACCTAACATATGTCCGTGTATCCTCTGCCCTCCGTTATCTCCCTTGAGGGAATTTGGATCAAGGGTATGAAAAACGGAGGGGTTTGGGGGCTCTAGTTTAATAGGCATCCATCTTGCTATTTTTTCGGTTGATTAAAAACAGTGACCTCGGAAGCTAGCTGGAGTAGAAGATCGTGGGGGTCTCTAGGCATTCTACGTCCTCCTTGTTGAGCACCGGGGCATTGGGGTATGACCTGGGAGCTACAGGTGGACTTTTTTAGCCTGTTTTGAGCACACCCGCACTCCCTCCTTGACTTGAGAGATACTAGATTGGGGTAGTCACACCACCGGATCTAAAACTTAATCCAAGATGTCAACTTTAATAAAATTTACCTAAAAGGAACCAAGAGACATTGCAAAACGCCTTACCCACATTTCTGTTTCTGTATTTGCTTCAAAGTCCTTGCTTTTCAAGGCTTTCATTTTACAACTACATCTTGCAAGCATCTCAATTTCATTTCAGTACCTTGCACTTTTAAGTATAATATCTTTAAAGTACTGTGGCACACTTGAGTAAAACATTGTTTAATCTTGTAACTTGAAAGCAATCTGTCGTTTGATCTTTGGCATAATAACTTGTTCATCCAGTGTATATCTTGTTTCCTTTCAGGTATCATTGTATATTTGTTTAACGATTCTTTAGCACTTGTTCATATTGTGTAATTCATTTACATTGTTCATATTGTTAATCTTGTAGATCTTGCTTATAGCTTAGACAACTGTGGATAATCATTTTTAATTCTTTTGTAAGTTTGTAACTTGTAATCCTTTGACTCCATTTAATCTAGGTAGCGATCTTGTAACCTTGTAACCTGAATCAAATAAAATCCATTTAACTAAATTGTTAATAAACCTTCTTGTAGGGGCTACCCCCCTTGGCTTTGTTGGGATTTGGCCTAAACGAAGGAGTTGGTAGATTGTGGTGACAGTGGTCCCTAGCTCTAACTTGCCCCCAATGACACACAAAGTGGGTTGGAGACTTCCCCGTGTCATAAAGTGTGTATTAGTCACCAACAAGACCCCAACTAGGAGTAGATCCGGGGTTAATCTTTGCTTAAAATATTGTGTAAACTGGAGGTTCGTGAGGGTTATAACTGTAAGCCTAATGCTCAGAAAAATCCAGCAAGGAGTAGGTCCAATGATCAAGCAATGGAAGACTTGAAGCTGATTTCCTGCGGGCTGCAAACAAAGATGGATTCCAGATCTACTTGAACAAAAATAAAAGGGAATTGAAATGAATTTTTTGTGGTTAGAAATGTGTGACTAGTGCCTAGGGTTGAAGTTGGGCAAATGGGGTCAATCCAGACTAGTATTGAAGAGCCTATAAACATTCAAAGATAGATAGGATTTGAGAGCTAGTTCCTATCAAATCCAAGAACGCTAGATTTATCCTAGGATCTACAATGAAAAGATCTAAGTGGTATTTTACTATTTTCACACTAACTTGGGCGTAATATTCATCAAGCATAGAATCCTAGGGCATACAATCAAAAGCTGAAAATACACCACCTATTTAACCATAAAACAAATAAATTTAACATGCAAAGTAAAGAGGTTAGTTGCGAATCATCTCAAGCTAGAAGCAATTGTTGATATAAGAATACACCATAGAATTAGTAAAACTTTCTCAACATAGCACTAGCATCTGTTGAATTTTCAGCATTAGCATAAACTTTAAAAATTTGCAGATCTACTTAAACACTTCAGCAGTATAGTAAAAACACATTCATCACATCAGCACACATGGACACAATATTTTTCACTGAGGAAACCTTCAAAGGACAAAAACCTCAAAAGCATTAATAACTCATGTTGTAAATGAGATGACTCGGAAAATTCTTCAAAAAGTTCTTTAAACCCAAATCTCGGTTTTGCCACTGTCACAATAAAAATTATCAGTAAAATATTCAGACTGATAATTACAGTCACATTTTCTAGAACTACATAATTTTCCCAAATTAGGGCTTTTTCACAAATTGAAAATTTCTCTCTTGTCTGCAAAAATCAGACTTCCTGAGAAAATATCAGGCTGCCCAGATTTTACCTTCAGAATGCTTGAGCTGCTGCCCGACTGCTGTTCACCCTGCCCGATCTCCTGCATGCTACCAGGTTTGCTACCCGACTGACCTCTGTTGCTGCCCGAGACTGCTGGGGTGACTGGGTAGTTTGCTGTGGGTTGGGCCGAGGCTTTACAGACTGCCCTTAGTCTCTCGGGGCCTGCCTTTTGGTAGCCCGTGGACTGTCTCGTAGGCCTGAGCCTACTATCTAGCAGCCCGTGGCCACGACAGCCCCAGAAGGGTATGGCCTAGGCTGCCCGTGGGTGCCAATAGGGCAGTGCCCTAAAGAGGCCTGCCCACAAACCAAAACAGTCATCTCGTGAGTTTGCTGCCCACAGAGAGAAAAACAGACAATCGTGAGGAGAGAGAGGTGGCTGTCCGAAAAAAAAAAGAAGAGCTGCCCCAAAAACGAAATGCTGAAGGTGACTGTCCACAAAGTGCTGAAGATGATTTTTTGATAAAACCTTAGTTGAGGGTTTGCTGAGAGTGGGTGCCCTAGGCTGAGGAAAAACAAAACTTCTTCAAGAAAAAATAGCAGCTCCACCTGTGAGATCAAAAACTTGTGTAGTGAATGAGAAGACTTGATCTTCTTTTATAGCCTTTGTTCACCTGTAAGTGGACAAGATTAGGAAAGATAAAAATAATAATATTTTTTAATCTTTTCCTAATTTCACTTTCACTTTTACCAAAACAAGGTCCTTTTATTTTTCCTTTGACTTTTATAAGAAGTCCTTATTTATTTTGACTTTCACTTGTGGTCATTTTTCTGTGGTCAGAAAGTCTTTATTTATTTTGATTTTTGACTTTGGCCTTTTTCCAAGTGCCCCTGTGGTCATTACCTGTGGTCATTTTTTATGTTAAAAGTACATCATCGTAAACCAAGAGAGTTATTAATGCTTTTATCTCACACACTGTGACACCTAGATTTGGTGCTAGGGTAACTTAACGAAGGGTAGCTAATCCTTGGAGAAGCACACCAAGCCCATAGATCAAGGGTCAAAGTGTCACACACATGCCTAGACCCAGTCTAGGGCTTATAGTGCCTTCATTCTCCAAGAGAATGGCTACTCAGAACTAAGCTGAGTCTACTAGTCCCAGACTGGTCTACATCGTGGTCCCGGACCAGATGTCTACTTAACACAAGGTTGAGTCTACTCAGGGCAGAGTTGGGTCTATATCATGGTCCTAGACCAGATATCTACCATTCAACAAAATGGTCACTCAACACTGTGTTGAGTCTTCACCGTGGTCCCAGACCAGGTGGTCCCATTCTCCTAAGAGAAGGGCTCTCGATGCTGCTCAAAAAAATCAACAGCATCAACCATTTGTAAGCATTCACCACAATAACCAAGCAGAAAGGAAAAAGAGAGAGAGTTTTCCACAAGTTTATAACGAGTTTTACAATGAGACAGGGGTAGGAAGAGAGACTAACTATTTCTTCGATAGAAAAATAATAAAACCTCCTCATGACATGTTTAAAATACCAAAACCCTAACAAACTTGCTTAAGAGAGGGTGTATCCATCAAAAGAGGGTGAATGATGAAAAGAAGTAAAACCTAGGCTACAAAGGCTCTCCAAAGGTAGTGTTCCAAGAAAAAGGCATCAAAAGGTGGGGCGCTTCCTCAAATAAGGTGAATGCTCTCCATGAAAAGGCTCCAAAAAGCATGTGCAACAAATACATTGGGCAGTTTTTTAAATGGAAAGTATGGAAATGCTAACAGCCTCAATATTAATTGGATTTTCTATTACAACCACATTTTAGAAATTCTGTGACCACTCTACATCGAATGGTGCTAAGATGGCACATTTCTAGGTACTCTGTCAAAAGATAACTACTCCTGAAGTTAGGATGCCCTTCCAAAACAAACATCCCATAAAAAATGCCAAAAGGTACCACATGTGCCTCCAAATGAATGTACAAGGAGGGCGGTTATCACATGGAGACTATTTATCAACAATACAATCCAACCCAAGTGTTCAACCATGGAAAATATCTTGGGTGTTAGCTCTAAGATGCCCCAAAGTGATGTCCCCTTCCGTTTGATGTTGCCTACAGGGATGACTGAGTAGCCTATTAGGCTTCCATAGGCTATAGTCACCTTATCTAGGAGTTGTTTGTTGCCACTTAGGTAGAAAATGGTGTTGTTTTACAAAAGTGGTATTGGATGTCCGATGACCCATGGTATTTCCCATGGTATTGGGCCCAAAAAGAAGATAAAAGAGGAGACACTCATCCATTGTGGACATGTTGATTTCTTGTGACCGTTTGGGGGTTTGTCTAGAGTTTTCATTAGGGTTTGGAAAAACCCTTCCATTCTTAGTTTGGTTTCAGTGGTGCAACATCCACCCTAGCTAGACAAGGAGGAGGATCCATCTAGGGTATTCACTAGAGCTTCATGTTTTGGTTTGGCATTGTTATCACGAATCTTGTAAATGCCTCGTGAGATGATCCTATTTAGGACAACAGAGGAAAGGCAACTAAAGTCGTGACCTATGATATCCAGGACTTCCGAAAGAGCTCAGATGTTACACCAGTCGAGGATACTGACACTTTGGACTCAATGAAACACTAAGCCCAGGGGGCGTCCCTATGACCAAGAAACCCTAAAATTAAGGATACTGAACAGATATGCGAGGGAATATTGGTTGAATTTCTTTGTTAAATGATTAATTAGAGTTTAAAACAAAAACCAAGAGATTCGGAGCATCCAGGTGAAAAGCCCCAAATTTGCCCTGGGGTTTATGCGAAAATTGGGATCTAGGGCAAAATAGTGAAATTAAGTAAAACTAGACACTCGGATTGGTTGTTGGGTGCAAGATTAGGCGAATGGAAATGAAACCAACAATACATAGTTTGTGGTTTGTGAAAAAAACCACTTTCCCCAGAGGGGGCGTTTTCCCCTAGTAGCCGGCCAGTGCTTTGAATGGGAAAATGGAGTCCGATTTAGCCGAACATTTAAATCTAGGGGTTTTATGCTGAATCAAAAGTGGGTTTTTAATTTTATAACTCGCCGCTATGGCAGGTTGAAGGGGGCGTAAGGGTGACTGACCTGTGGCATAACAACATCAAGATCTTACTCGGGAAAGTTCATTTTGATGGGAGATTGGCATTCTTCATCATTTCTCAATCCATCTACAAGTTCCAAGTACGTCTCTCGGGTGAGTTTTTCTTCTTTCATTTTCTCTACATGCATAAAACCCTGTGAACCCAGCCACACTGGCCAAGACACATACTTCATAGCTCGAGACACATAGCAACATGGAGTCTATCATATATGGTGGTTAGAATGGGGAAAGGGTCTTCAATCTCACAAGTCTCTATTAGTCTTAGTTATGGGGTAAAAGCAAAAGTGGATGAACGAGATGGAGGGGCACAAATGTTATGGAACCAACCTAGCACAAAGTGTTATATTTTGTTTGAGCATGGCATGGGCAACAATCTTCACATTGGATTCCTTGATAAATCATAACAGAGGTTAGAGCAATATAGAACATATAAGCATAGGTCACCACAATCATCCTAAACCAACTCCTAAACTCAATATTTTATACTTGTTCACTTCCTAAACCAACTCCATAACTCGCCCTCCTTCAGTCATGTATGCGCCCCCCCGGGCCATTCTTTGCTATAAATAAAGCATGCTTCTCTCCCATTTAGACTGGTTGGAATTCTTTGGGAAGAGCTTGCTCATTGTAACCATTGTTTATCTGAGAAATAAAAGAGACTTTGGAGGTCAATTTGTGTTGTGTTTTGGTGAGTGGATGAATTATTATCAGTGTTCCACCAAGTTTCCGGGACACAGGGGCGTGGGAGCGGGGAAATGCACATTTGGGATGTGTAGAGACACCCCAAAAGTTTGGGGTGTTTTGGGGGACGGGGGGGGCGTCGGGGTCCCTAACATAGAGGGGTCGGTCTCTAAAATAAAATAAAAAAAGAAAAATAATAAAAATATGAACCCCAACATATAAACATATCAATTCCTCATCCCATCACCATTTAGTGTAAAAACCTAAAATTTAAGATGAACCATTTTTTTCTAAGTAAAAAATTTTAAAAATCGAGGGGGGTGGGGGGGCTTTTGGGAGCCCCCCATTTTCAGGAGGGGGCGTGTGGGATGCCCCCAAGCTGGGAACTCCTAGACCTGCGTTTCCCCATGTTTCGTAGAAAGGGTGGAGCTGGGAAACGTTTCCCATGGAGCCTCCCAGCCCCCGGGGTGTGGGAAGCGCAGGGGGCGAGCCCCCGACCCTGGGAGGCGCGTCCTCGTGGAACACTGACTATTATTGAACTCTATGGAGGTAATATGTGTTTGAGCTTTGATCCATGTGTTTTCTTTGTATATAGTCTAGCTTGCTTGAAGGATTGGCATCAATTTTGTAAGGTAGATTAAGCAATTTGTTTATTGTTTTAATCTATTGAGTATGGATGTTTAGAGATCTCACCGAATGCTTCATTTATTTGTGAATGTTTTCATAGTGATTTCTAGCATATGTGCTTCTAAACTTGATCTTTGTTTGCAAGTGTTGTGATGTGCAGGTTGTCTTAAGTGGCGGCATGGAAGATGTTGCTTGATCTATCTTCTCTTCTAACAATTTTCTTGTAGATAAAGTTCCTCGGTACCCCACAAGCGAAGCCTCAAGGATCCTCTTTCTATCCAAGCTTCCCACTTCTGCTTCTCCCTACTTTTTATCTTTCATTGTTCCGGTTCCGTTTGAAAAGCATTAATATATCTATAGTTCAAATTAACATTCATCAATAGATCCTAATCGCTTTTCCTTTATAGATCTATCTAAAGTTTTAATGTATTATCATTCCTTAGTGTAGATCTAGATTATTAGCTTCTTATCGGGTTATTTATCTTGTATAACACAAAAGGCTTGAGTAGTAAGTTAGTATTTGATCTTAGTTTAATATCTAGCAATTAAATGCTTTAAATTTGTTTCTTATCCGTAAGAAGCAAATAAAGACCTTGAGAAAGCAGTTTTCTAGATCACTTTCTTAGTTGCTTTCACATAGTTTTGCTTCAGTTTTACTTAGAATTTTTTTGGCAATTTTTTGTAGTATTTCTCAAAGCATTCTTAAAGTGTTTTGGAGCATACTAAAGTTTGCTTGTTGTTTTTGTAGGTTTAACCAAAAAAGAGGAGGCTTTGGTGAATTTTTGAGAAATTGAACCAAAAGAAGACTAACAGAGCTCCCTTTTGCATAAAAGTCATTTTTCTATGAATTTGTAAGTCTTTGGATCCAAATTATAAGGACCAAAGTGCACTTCTTCAAGATTGTAATAAACTAATAAACATTTGAGTGGGCTCCTAAGAGCCCACTCCTCATTCCCCTGGGGGGATTCGCGTCTGTGTCTTTTTTCATGATTTTGATTTTTTTAGTTAGTTTAGTTTTCATTTCTTGTTCAGTTGTTTATTTTGCTTTGCTTCTTCAAGGAAAAATGAAATAATTACCCCACGCTTTCTTGAGTATCCCGAAAGGGGGAAAGAGACTCTCAGCTGTGAGTAGTTTGTTAATAAACATCACGTTTTAGCTTTAATAAAATTGACAAAGGCTCCTTTCTTGTATACTCTGCACCACTGCAGCTTGTCTGATCAGCTGGTTGTACGAGAAAGGGATACGAGTGACTAGTGTAATAAGAAAATCCATATAAGCTTGTTCTTGGGAAATCGAGAGGTCGCAAAGGGTGACTACCACAAAGTCAGGGGGCTACTCCAAGCAGGTTATGCCTCTTCCCGTTGGACATTTGGTAAAACTGCTTTAATGCTCATTTCAAGAGAGCTTGCCTTAATGGGCCAAACCCAAAAATTGACCCACTCCCTTAATCACTCATTTAATAATCTAAAATTTACCAACCCAGACACTGCAATACTTTAACCGAGACCACACCAGAAACCCTTATACACAATCCCTCTTTGCATTGACACTGGTCTACCCTATTTTTATGCATAAATGAATTTTGCAAGTGCCTTGAATGGTTTGTATATTTTCTAAGTTGCTAGAGTAATTTCTTTGTAGTGATTGGTGGGTACCATTTTAATTCATCTCATCTTAACTCTTAGAATAATTGTTTTTCCTTTCATAGATTAATAACCTTAGATTATTTTCATAGGTGACACCCCCCTTGGCTTCAATAAGAGAAAGCCTAGATGGAAGAGTCAAGATCAAGTGACAACACTTGACTCTTACTTGCCCCCAAGGTCACACCTAGTGGCTTGAAGATTTCAGCCACGTGACCCAAGATGCGAACTAGGCGGTGTTGCCCACCGATGTGCACCGTCAGCAGAAATCTTTCGAAAGTTCTTTCCCAAGTGGGAAAGGTGTGGCCTTCGGAGCAAGCAAAGAGTTAGGTGCTGTCACCTGATCCTGACTCCTTCGTTTAGGAAAACTCTT
The DNA here is from genome assembly GCA_001517045.1 of Pseudotsuga menziesii. Lineage (NCBI taxonomy): Eukaryota > Viridiplantae > Streptophyta > Pinopsida > Pinales > Pinaceae > Pseudotsuga > Pseudotsuga menziesii. The sequence continues at coordinate 236,667 of LPNX011217791.1, read as the reverse complement.
AACGAAGCCAAGGGGGGCAGATCCTACAAAGAGTTTCTAAGGTTCTTGTGTTTTAAAATGTTTTTTGGTGTATGATGAGGATGGGTGTTTTTTAGGAGTTTTTTAAAGAGATTTACAATAACAGTTTAATGATCCAAGTATGTACTAGTAAGATAATTAAAGATGCACAACCACTTGATAATGACAATTTAAAAGTAAAGCATCCATAGCATGAGATGAAAATAGATAAAACAAGTGCTCCAGATAGATAATAAGCAAATAAATAATTGATAAGACCAGTGTCAAATGGAGTCAATGTAGTGCTTGGGATGCTTGATACAAATCTTGGGCGTGCTTGAGAACGTTTTGCAAGTGTTTTTGGTAAATTTTATTGTAAATTTTAGGGGTGAAGTTGATTATTGCAAGGGAAGGGGATCTCCAAGATATACCTTTTGGTACGGGAGATATGTTCAGATAATAGTCTAAGTGGTTCCGTACAAGAACATGTGGGCTGTCCGGAGTCTCTAAAGCGGTGTTCAACACTACACCAACAAGGATGTAGTCTAATTGTGCTTTCAAGGTCTCGGTACAGTGGTTCCCACGTTCTCAGGCAGAATTTGCCCACTTTTGATTACTAGTGAGCAACGCTGGATTTTCGTTGGTTTTCTTGGGAGAGTGTTTTATTTATGGTTGAAGTGGATGAAAATGTGAAGATTTAATGAATCTACAACTGCTTTTGGGTATCCCACAAGTGGGTAGAGCATACACAGTGTAGTAAATGTAAATTCCAATTTTATTAAATGTTGTGAACAAGAACCATCGGAAAACTCTCTGACAGAGAGCACTCTTGATCCGCCTTATGGCGAGATTCAAGAGATTTATGGAAAAAGGTAAAAAATGTTATAGTAAATGAACTGAAAATTAAACAACAAACTCTTCGACAGAGAGCACTCTTGATCCATCTTTCAGTGAGATTCAAGAGATTTTATGTTCTTTTTATATAGCAATTTATATGAAAATAGGAAATCTAATCTAAGACAAAAAACAAAATCTCTCCGATAGAGAGTGCTCTTGATCCACATTTCAGTGACATTCAAGAGATTGAGTTCTTTTTAACAATTTATATGGGATAAAAATACTCGAAAAGTGAAGCAAAACTACACTAGCAAACTGAGATCCAACAAACTTTTTCAAAAGATGAAGCTAACTTTTTCTATTCTACTCCAACAATTTATTGTGCAGGTATAAAGCAAAGTAAAGTGCGAAAACAGACTATGGATGATACAGGCTTCTCCCAAATCGGGTAAATGGGGTGTGGGAGCCTTTATCCCACTTGCTCTATATTAATCATTACAATGCTTTGATGTTTTTGTCTTCGCTTAAAAGCACAATATGAGATGGGGGAATGAAAGAAGAGGGAAGTGCTTTTCAAGGAGTTTGTCTTTTTTCTCTTTGTTTGCTTCTAGCCTTTGGGCTTTCTTGATTCGAGTTAAAGCTTCTTGTATTCCTGAAAATGAGAGCTTTGAACACTAACTTGTTAAGAGTTAGTAAAAAATTAAAAAAACGATCTAAAACTAAGCTCTAAAAAGAAACTAAGTATGAACTAGCCAAGTGTTTAAACTAAGAACTAGAAGTAAAATGGAAGATGAAAAAGAAGAACCAAAACAAAGGAAGAAGTCAGGAAGCGAGAGAAGAAGGAAAGAAGCAAAGAAAGGAGGGTGAGAAGAGGAGGAGGAAAGAAGGCTACAGGGAGGCTAGCAAACCGAGGTGAGGGCAACAACAACAAAGGTAAGGGGCAAACACGCAAAAAAGGACAAGCAGGCAGCAAAGAGAAGGCAACCAAAGAAAGGGAAGCAAGCAGCAAAAGACAAGAAACAAGCTCAAGAAGCAAAGTCGAGAGCACAAGGTTTGGAGAAGAATGGGAAACTTGAGATCCAAACCTTACTTAGTAACCGATTTAAGAGTTGAAATTTGATTTTACAGGTGAAGAAGAGAGGTAGAACCATTTAGATCTTGAATCGTTGAAGCAACCTTGGATCTCACTTAGCAAATAGTTGTTGAATTTTTATACTTGGCTCCAAGAAAAGGAGATGCAAACTAGCTCAACCTTTTACTCAATAGAGTGGAGGATCTGCAAACAAAGAACTCATACACTTGCAAAAATGGGTATTAGATCATGTACCATCTAGTAATTGAAATAAAAAAAGCGTGAGATACAACTTAATAAGACAATGCTCTTTTAGATCTCTAAGAGTAAATAAGTAAATAGATAACTTGAAACCACAAATGTCTATTCTCATGTGCTTATGTAAGCCCTCTAAAGCATTGATCAATAACCACATATTAGCAAAGCAAGAGAAAAATTTAAAATTGTATCACCTTATTCACCAAAGCATATGCATCCAAGAATCATACCACATGAGCCTCCAAAGCCTTTCTTTATTCAAATAATTGCATTAAAGCAACAAGCATTACGATACTTTTCACTAGAGGTTCTCTGCAAAAATCATCCTCCTCAAATGAGGAAGAAAGCCTCGCTTTTATAACAAAAGCTACCCCCAAGGGGGGCACCAACCAACTGAAGATCAACCTGGAGTGTAACTGAGTTGAACGGAGCTGAAGAGGAGTGTCACTGAGTTGAACTGAAGAGGAACTGCAGAGGTGATTGACACCTCTCTCACTAATCTCCACCAACCAACCACCAACTCCCAACACATACCAACCACTCACCAACACTGAAGATGGACTTACTCTTTCCTCCACGTGAGTGTACAAACCCTGCACATGTGAGAGATTTCATCCTCATATGATTTGTACGGAATTGATGATTGATGTGATCCTTGATTTGTTCAAACCACACGATAGCTACACTCAAAAAAAATATATAAAATAAACCATGGTTTTTTATTCAATGCACAGGGAGGGGTCCACCCTCACCCACTCCTAGCACAACCCTCCTCACGCTTTCAACTATCGTGACGTCATCCCTCAAAGAATTAATTCGTAGCCATTCTCTTGCTCCTTTGGTGATATATCATAACTCAACCCAAAGTTTTAACAACTTAATATGGAGAGAGGGGTCCACGCTTGTGCTAACGAAACCACTACTTTGGGTTGACGTCACTCCCTCACTTAACCATTCGCTACCTCTTTATTTACCATTTGTTAACTCTCCTTTTATCCAAATTTTCACATGGAAGAGAAGCACATGACCATGGGACCCATTGCCATGTCACCTTCACACCATTTTTTTATTAATTTTTTACTTTTTAATTTTTTGACTTTAGTGCATTTAAATGCCATTCCGGTGGTCTATTAGACAAATAACGCCTTTTGGGGTGTTTTAGCTGCATGGAACACAGTGAAAGTGGTCACAAGGGTAACGATGCTGCTCTGAGCTTGAAAATGAGCCCAACCATGGCAAAAACGGACTTCGGATCACACTTTTTTTACATTTTGAATTTTCCCATTTAAACCATTAAAAAATGGTTTAAAAAACAGAAAAAATTATATTTCTCCGAATTAGACGAAGCTCTAGGGGACCTAGTACATGTCCATACGAATTAAAAACAATGCCTAACACGTTTATATACATCGACACATGAAATTTAATAACTTCCTAAGGCCTAACCACCAAGTCGAAAATTCCAGCTTTGAAGGAGTGGTGAAAAATTCGAAAATTATGCATCGCTTATTTAGCATTGCATAATTGACAAGGGAAAAAACACCTTGGAATAATTAGATTGATAGCCCAGTCTTAGGAAGCCAAATCCTTTACAAAAAGTTTGCCGTGTTAGAGCATTTATTACAACGCCCCCAAGGGGTATGAACATGTATTTTATTAAAAAAGAGGCCCAAAAAAGGCCCTGATGAACCGCGAAACCTTCTGAGCAATGATAATGAATAATTGACTTGTTCAATACTCTGGCGGTGTTAGGATTATTAATCCTCCCTTGGTCAAATGTCTATTAGATTAATTATTGCCTAACTTAGGAACCTTAAAATTAATTTATTGGGTCCACTAGTACAATTGGGTCCACTTGGACCAATCGGGACACATGTACCAGTCATTGAAGTGTGGGGAACACTACTAGAGGTTAATTGCCACTTACTGCATGTGCATGCATCAGTTAGGGTGCCTCAGTTAGGGCGCCTCCTACACCAATCCCTACATATTAGGAGTCACTGGGAGTCTCGACACCAACCTACTTCAGTTAATTGGTGTTAGTACTAGTTAGTCTTAGTTAGCCCCCAATTACATTCAGTTACTTCAGAGTCAGTTAGGCTAGCGCTACTAATGCATGGATAATGCATGGTTGCATGGGGAGGAGCGCTTTTCCTACCTATCTCACTCTTAGTTGGACTGAGTTAACTAGTTGTCACTGGTTGTTGAGTTATTGGTCATTAGGGAGTTGTCTATTTGGACTCCGATATTGATTGGGAGACCTTGAGTTAGAGATTCAGTTAGATACAGTCTTATCCACTTGGAGGATTCGAATTCATTACTCATGCATTCGAATTCTACCTATGTAAACTACATTGTAACACCTGATATTATTATGATGAATATACTGTAAAATCCTAAGCAAAACTTGTCCATTTCCTGTGTGGTTTGTCTTGTTGGATTTGTATTTTCATTCTCCATTCAATTGCTGTAACATTATCAGAACTCTTTGCCTGAAGATCTAAATGGCATTCAAATTCTAACATGGTATCAGAGCCTTCTCAGGCAGGTTTTATGCTTGTTTCTCCCCATCGAACATCAGAAGCAACTGGGTTTCCATAGAAGTCCCCTATGAAAATTTGCTAGCTCTGGATTCATTTAGAGCAGCGGAGAGGGCGTGACGGACCTTGAAAACATGTTCATGTCGGGAGGAAAAGCATGATTCTAACAGTTCATATGTTTTAGTGTTATTTGCAGTGAAATTGACAGGTGCTACGTAGCTTGAGAGAAGTATTTGCAGTCTTCCAGCCATAGCAATTACGAGTTCTCAAACTCTTGAGCCACGGATCCTCACAACTTCCAATTACCTTAATTGGAGGATGGATATGCAGCTGGCCTTGCGCAAGCATGGCTACCACAGGATCATACATGGATGGGAGGCTGAGCCTCATCAGCCGGTAGAGCGGAACAATTTCCTAAACCGTTGTAATGAAGCATTCAGGTACTTATGTACATATATTTCTAGAGATCTCCTCTTTCATCTGGAAGGATTGAGGACTCCCAGAGAAGCCCGGGAGAAGCTTGATAGCTTGTTTAACAAACAAGATGAGCTTCGGGGACACATTCTGGAGAATGAGTTGGTATCTTTACATCCCATTAGTTTCGAGAGTATTGAGCAATTCTTCTCCAAATTCAAGTCTCTAGTGCTACAATGCAGACAGTGTCGGATAGAGGGGAAGGATGTGTAGAATGTCCTTTCCATACTCAGCAAACTAGGTCCTGAGTACTTTGTCTATGTCTCTATGTTTCATTCCAAGCGGGAAAGCTTTGATTGGAAACTTCCTTCTTTAGATTCATTTTTCGAGTCCTTAATCAAGAAACAAGACAAATTGATTCGAATGGGAGTCATCCAGACTTTTAAAGATCAAGCTCTCTTGGTTACTGACTCTTCCAAAGCGCAAGCAAAGGGGAAATCAAAGAAGAAGGAGCCAAAGGCAGCTGATTCGAAGCCTAAACCAAATCAGCAATCTTCCGAAGGGGCCTCCGGCTCTAAGAAGAATAAATTTGAAAAGAAGTTATGTCCTTATTGTGAAAAGGGATACCATCTTGACGAACATTGTATGAGGAAGCAACTTGATGAGATGTCCGCTCTTCTCAAGTAGCACAACATTGCTCCTCCAAGAGCAAAGAAGCCTGATGAAGAAGCACCGACAGAAGATGTCGAAAGGTGTCATGCTTTGAAAGCAACTCTCTTTCCATCCTCAACATACATTATAGATTTTGGAGCCTCCAACCACATGGTTGCCTCCAAAGAATCCTTCTCTACTCTTTCACTATCAAAGGGGCCTAATATTCACATGGGAGATGATTCCCATAGTCCAGCAAAAGGAAGGGGCTCAGTCAGAGCGAAGCACGGTGAGTTCAAAAATGTCTTATATGTGCCCTCCCTTGCTGCTAACTTGTTATCTGTTTACCAGAGGACTCATACAGGCTCTCCCAAGAGGGTCACATTTGATTAAGACTCAGTTGAGATTACAGAAAAAACCACTGGAAAGCTTGGAGCGAAAGGTATTGCAAATCACTCTACCAAAGCTTATGAGTTTTCACATTTCTTACCTGTTTCTCCTCCTACAGCTTTATTGTCTCATGCTAACAACACCAGCAAGATTTGGCATGAGAGATTTGGCCATCTCGATTTCAAATATCTGAAGCAGCTCCACAATGATAACATGGTTGAAGGTTTGCCCTCCATCCAAACTTTTGATGGAGTATGTGCTGGGTGCTTGGTAGGTAAGCATCTAGAAAAGAAGTATGATGTTGGGAAGGCTCATAGAGCTCTCTCTTCACTTGATTTGATACATAGTGATGTAGCTGGACCTATGCCCACAAACTCCATTAATGGTTGCATGTATTTCCTGACCTTTATTGATGATTGTTCTAGGTACTGTTGGATCTACTTCATGAAACTAAAATCAGAAGTTTTTGAGACTTTTAAAAGTTTTAAAGCTATGGTTGAGAACAGTTTCAATAAGAAGATCAAGTCAATAAGATCTGATGGAGGAGGAGAATATGTCAAAAGAGATTTCCATAATTTCTGTGAATCAGAGGGGATTCAAATGGAACACTCAGTTCCATATACACCACAACAAAATGGTGTGGCTGAGAGGAAGAACAGATCACTGAAAGAGATGGAAACATGCCTTCTCCATGGCAAGCATCTACGTCCTTCTCTTTGGGCTGAAGCAGTAAACTGTGCTTCATATTTGCAGAATAGGGTGCCTCACAAGTTAGTGGTTGTGGTCACACCATTCGAAGCACTGCATGGGTATAAGCCCAATGTCTCTCATCTGAGAGTTTTTTATTCCAAGGCTTGGGCCAGAATACCACTTGACAAGAGGAAGGCCTTCCAAGCCCAAAGTAGTGAATGCATTTTGCTGGGATATGCAGAAGATGCAAAAGCTTACAAACTGATGGAGGTTGGTACCAGAAGATGCTTCATTGAAAGAAGTGTCCAGTTCAAAGAAGATCAACTGCATGATACTCCTCCAGCAACACAGGAAGTTATAACTATTTCTCCACCTATTTTTGATGATGATTATGTGCTACAGGTTTCATATTCAGATGAAGAAGATCACATACAGCATGGTCCTGTTATTAAGACTGAATCTCAAGAGATTCTAGATCCAGATCCACTACCCATGCCTAATCAAAAGCCTAAACCCAGATGGGCTCAAAAGCTTCTTGATGCAGCTGGAAGTGGTGCTGGAGTTCCAGAAGACAAAAGAAGAACTAGGTCCCAGTATCAGAATGAGCATGCTGCACTATCCCTCACAGATTCACTCTCTACAGAATGGTGCAACAAAGTTCCAGGTCGATGCTACTTGATGATGGTGAATAATCAGCTATATGGCCCACAAAAGCAGAGATTTGATCATTCCCTACCTTCACCATCCAACAGAAACAAACAAAATCATTCGTTCAGAAGTACATTGAGAGGTCCACTGATGGACCATGCTGCTGCATAGAGCTGCAATTTTGCAGCAGTGTTTTTCTCAAGTTACTTTTCTAAGGAGGAAGCTTCTTTCTTCTAACAATAGCTTGCAGATTGCTATTTTCCTACTTATTTTTGAGGGGGGGGGTTTTCCCATGAGGTTTTCCCCTCAGAAGTACATTGAGATGTCCACTGATGGACCATGCTGCTGCATAGAGCTGCAATTTTGCAGCAGTGTTTTTCTCAAGTTACTTTTCTAAGGAGGAAGCTTCTTTCTTCTAACAATAGCTTGCAGATTGCTATTTTCCTACTTATTTTTTAGGGGGGGGGGTTTCCCATGAGGTTTTCTAGATCCAGATCCACTACCCATTCCTAATCAGAAGCCTAAACCCAGATGGGCTCAAAAGCTTCTTGATGCAGCTGGAAGTGGTGCTGGAGTTCCAGAAGACAAAAGAAGAACTAGGTCCCAGTATCAGAATGAGCATGCTGCACTATCCCTCACAGATTCACTCTCTACAGAATGGTGCAACAAAGTTCCAGGTCGATGCTACTTGATGATGGTGAATAATCAGCTATATGGCCCACAAAAGCAGAGATTTGATCATTCCCTACCTTCACCATCCAACAGAAACAAACAAAATCATTCGTTCAGAAGTACATTGAGAGGTCCACTGATGGACCATGCTGCTGCATAGAGCTGCAATTTTGCAGCAGTGTTTTTCTCAAGTTACTTTTCTAAGGAGGAAGCTTCTTTCTTCTAACAATAGCTTGCAGATTGCTATTTTCCTACTTATTTTTTAGGGGGGGGGGTTTCCCATGAGGTTTTCTAGATCCAGATCCACTACCCATTCCTAATCAGAAGCCTAAACCCAGATGGGCTCAAAAGCTTCTTGATGCAGCTGGAAGTGGTGCTGGAGTTCCAGAAGACAAAAGAAGAACTAGGTCCCAGTATCAGAATGAGCATGCTGCACTATCCCTCACAGATTCACTCTCTACAGAATGGTGCAACAAAGTTCCAGGTCGATGCTACTTGATGATGGTGAATAATCAGCTATATGGCCCACAAAAGCAGAGATTTGATCATTCCCTACCTTCACCATCCAACAGAAACAAACAAAATCATTCGTTCAGAAGTACATTGAGAGGTCCACTGATGGACCATGATGCTGCATAGAGCTGCAATTTTGCAGCAGTGTTTTTCTCAAGTTACTTTTCTAAGGAGGAAGCTTCTTTCTTCTAACAATAGCTTGCAGATTGCTATTTTCCTACTTATTTTTGAGGGGGGGGGGGTTTCCCATGAGGTTTTCCCTCAGTTGTACTAAGCAACATTTTTTCATTATCTTCTAGATTGTATTTGGGTGACCTATGGTCTTGTTACCAGGGCCCACAGTTGTCCCAATTAGGATTCAGGGGGGGTGTTAGGATTATTAATCCTCCCTTGGTCAAATGTCTATTAGATTAGTTATTGCCTAACTTAGGAACCTTAAAATTAATTAATTGGGTCCACTAGTACAATTGGGTCCACTTGGCCCAATTGGGACACATGTACCAGTCATTAAATTGTGGGGAACACTACTAGAGGTTAACTGCCACTTACTGCATGTGCATGCATCAGTTAGGGCGCCTCCTAGACCTACATTTTAGGAGCCACTGGGAGTCTCGGCACCAACCTACTTCAGTTAATTGGTGTTAGTACTAGTTAGTCTTAGTTAGCCCCCAATTACATTCAGTTACTTCATAGTCAGTTAGGTTAGTGCTACTAATGCATGGATAAGGCATGGTTGCATGGGGAGGAGCGCTTTTCCTACCTACCTCACTCTCAGTGGCATTGAGTTAACTAGTTGTCACTGGTTGTTGAGTTATTGGTCATCAGGGAGTTGTCTATTTGGACTCCGATATTGATTGGGAGACCTTGAGTTAGAGATTCAGTTAGATACAGTCTTATCGACTTGGAGGATTCGAATTCATTGCTCATGCATTCAAATTATACCTTTTTAAACTGCAATGTAACACTAGATATTATTATGATGAATATACTGTAAATTCCTGAGCAATACTTGTCCATTTCCTGTGTGGTTTGTCTTGTTGGATTTGTATTTTGTTTTGTTGCAACATTATCAGAACTCTCTGCCTGAAGATCTAAATGGCATTCAAATTCTAACAGGCGGCTCATTGGAAATCCACCAAGTGCAGAATTAGTGTATAACATCTGGCTCCAACTACGGGACGTGTGCTCGATCTAGTCTCTTAGGCAAGGAGAGCATATGAGAACACCAAAATCTTCGGTTCTTACACTTTGCAAAATCATCTCAACTTGACAAAAAAAGCCTTAGTAGCACAAGTTTTATAAAAAACCAAATTAACCATAAGTTGATTTATTCAAAGGAATGGAAAAAATAAATTATTTTTTCCCAAGTACAGAAGGAAAATGCGAAAAGTAAATGCTCAGTTTAAGGAGCTTATTTTTCTACTCTAAACATAACATAAAAGGTTAGGTGTAATCGAAAATCCAATGTAGCCAGCTAAGCATTTCGTTAATATAACAAAGTTTTGCCTTGTCTTTGGTTACCAGCCAAAGTAAGGACATATTTTTCAGAAAATGCAAACGTGCATGAATGTTCAAGATTGGAGGGATGGATGGGAAATCACAGGTATGCAAAACTTTGCTGAATTGCTTCCACAACTGGCAAGTCCTCTTGCAGGCTTCTTCTATCCAAGATTGGATAGGACTAATGTACAAATTGGCATGATGAAGCAGATCATCATACTCATCGAAAGGGATTATTTGCTGATAACTCTGTGTGTAACCCCCAAACTGTTCCAAATCATAAGGAACATCTGTATGTGAAGACGATGGCTGAAAAAAATCTTCAACTAGTCACATCCAATTTGATTCCTCACTGCATTGCTTCCCCAAGTCCTCATTACAGATACTCAAATACAACTCTGACTGCTCTTCTTTACAACTTTCATAAGTCTTAGAATAAACATTCCCCTTGTTGGATGCATCATAGATCGAACTTCCACAAATTTCAGAATAACACGCCCCTCACTAGACATATCATAGATCGAACTTCCACAAATTTTTGAATAAACACTCCCCTCGCTAGGCATATCATAGATGGGATTCTCAAAAAGATTTTCAAGAGGATCATAGGTTGGATTTATAATAAAAGTCCAATACTCATCATTCCCATCTATGTTAGATATGAGAGAGTGTTCAATCACTAGTACCAGGTCCTTGGCTATCTTCATCCTCCTTATGATCTTAACAATCCTCTTCAAAAAGCTAGTTTCAATTTTCAAAGATATCAGAAGGGTCCCAACTTTCCAAATATTCGCCATGAGGTGGAGAGCATGGAGGATTCTCATCACACAAAACTTCAAAGATTGGATTTTCAATTAAAGTCCCGTAGTCATCATCCATGTTAGATGTAAGGGACTCTTCATTACTTGAATCATGCTCTTAACTGTACTTGTCCTCCTCTGGATCATAATCACCTTCTTTAGAAAAAGGATCACAAGGCAGTAAACCTCGTAAACTATTATCATTATGCTCATTACAAATTTCATCATAAGTTTCATAAGCTTTTGTAATGGTTTCATCTTGAGATTGATCTAGAGTACAAATGTGTTCCTCATCACTAAAATAATCATGGGAGGGTCCTCAATCTTCAATATTTTCTGTTATGTGACATGAGAGTCTTCAACAATATCTTCAATGAATGGCTCTTCATGCACAAACTCAATGGGATCATCATGGATTTTTGAAAATTGAGTGTTGTTTTCCATGCTAATACTAGCTAGCTCAGGCTCTTCCACACGATATTCTTTCCACGAAAAGAAGTGAGCCAAATTAGTCTTAATGAATAATTCAATATCATTTTCATCATATCGCCACTGCCTTAGAAATATCTCAAAGAAATTGGCGAGGGAAGTAATAGATTTATTAGGAAGACCCTCATAAAACCAACATGATACAATCCCCTACAGAGAATGGGCAAACATCAACATCATATGATCCTCATGACGTATGTTGAATTCACTCATCGGTGAAAGGAAAATCATAACATGAAATCTAGCTGAGTGATTATTATCATGCCCTCGGAATATTGGAAGGGGATAATACGTCTGTTCACCATCAATACAATTTGGGAAGCCAGAGATTTTAAAGAAATCAATCGGAGGATGTGCATAGGAAATCCGCGTTGCAGTTTCCCTCCATTTAATATCCATATAGAGAATCAGTGATCATAGGAACGTCTGGTACTGGAAGAGTAGGGTTGTCAATTCAAGAGCTTTAAAATTTTACTATTTGCATGGACTCATCTACACACAATCAACTCAACAAGTTGTATGAGAAACAGGGTTTTATCCCTTCAATGGAGTCGCCATGTGAGAATATGCATTAAAATTTCTCACAAAAAATAATTTTTTGCTTTTCTTAAAACAGGAAAAAATGTTAGTGGAGTCACTAGATGAAAACTAAAGAACTAATCTAAACATTCATCAAACAAAGTAAAAGCAAAAAAGAAAAGAAATAAAATTCGTAACCCGGGAATAAAAAGATTTATCCTCGACAATGGCGCCAAGAATGTTGTCCGTCGATGTGCACACCGTCAGCAGAAATCTTTCGAAAGTTGTTTCCCAAGTGGGAAAGGTGTGGTCTTGGGGGAAAGCAAAGAGTCAGGTGTTGTCACCTGATCCCAACTCCTCCGTTTAGGCAAACTCCTAACGAAGCCAAGGGGGTAGACCCTACAAAGAGTTTCCAAGGCTCTTGTGTTTTAAAATGTTTTTTGGTGTATGATGAGGATGGGTGTTTTTTAGGAGTTTTTTAAAGAGATATACAATAACAGTTTAATGATCCAAGTATGTACTTGCAAGATAATTAAAGATGCCGAACCACTTGATAATGACAATTTAAAAGTAAAGCATCCATAGCATGATATGAAAATAGATAAAACAAGTGCTCCAGATAGATAATGAGCAAATAAATAATTGATAAGACTAGTGCCAAATGGAGTCAATGTAGTGCTTCGGATGCTTGATACAAGTCTTGGGTGTGCTTGATGACGTTTTGCAAGTGTTCTTGGTAAATTTTATTGTAAATTTTAGGGGTGAAGTTGATTATTACAAGGGAAGGGGATTTCCAAGATATACCTTTCGGTACTAGAGATATGTCCGGATAATAGTCTAAGTGGTTTCGTACAAGAACATGTGGGCTATCCGGAGTCTCTAAAGTGGTGTTCAACACTACACCAACAAGGATGTAGTCTAATTGTTCTTTCAAGGTCTCGGTACAATGGTTCCTGCATTCCCAGGCAAAATTTGCCCACTTTCGATTACTAGCGAGCAACACCTGATTTTCGTTGGTTTTCTTGGGAGAGTGTTTTATTTATGGTTGAAGTGGATTAAAATGTGAAGATTTAATGAATCTACAATTGCTTCTGGGTATCCCACAAGTGGGCAGAGCATACATAGTGTAGTAAATATAAATTCTAATTTTATTAAATGTTGTGAACAAGAACCATCGAAAAACTCTCTGACAGAGAGCACTCTTGATTTGCCTTATGGCGAGATTCAAGAGATTTATGGAAAAGGTAAAAAATGCTAAAGTAAATGAACTGAAAATTAAACAACAAACTCTCCGACAAAGAGCACTCTTGATCCACCTTTCGGTGAGATTCAAGAGATTTTATGTTCTGTTTATTTAGCAATTTATATGAAAACAAGAAATCTAATCTAAGACAAAAAGCGAAACCTCTCCAATAGAGAGTGCTCTTGATCCACTTTTTAGTGAGATTCAAGAGACTTTGAGTTCTTTTTAACAATTTATATGAGATAAAAATACTTGAAAAGTGAAGCAAAACTACACTAGCAAACTGAGATCCATCAAACTTTTTCAAAAGATGAAGCTAACTTTTTCTATTCTAATCTAACAATTTATGTGTAGGTCTAAAGCAAAGTAAAGTGCAAAAATAGACAATGGATGATACAGGCTTCCCCCGAATGGGGAAAGTCGGGTGTGGGAGCCTTTATCCCACTTGCTCTTTATTAATCATTACAATGTTGTGATGTTTTTGTCTTCGCTTGAAAGCACAATATGAGATGGGGGAATGAAAGAAGAGGGAAGTGCTTTTCAAGGTCTTTGTCTTTTTGCTCTTTGTTTGCGTCTAGCCTGTGGGCTTTCTTGATTTGAGTTGAAGCTTCTTGTATTTCTGAAAATGAGAGCTTTGAACACTAACTTGTTAAGAGTTAGTAAAAATTAAAAAATAAAGATCTAAAACTAAGCTCTAAAAAGAAACTATGTATGAACTAGCTAAGTGTTTAAACTAAGAACTAGAAGTAAAATGGAAGATGAAAAAGAAGCAAAACAAAGGAAGAAGTTAGGAAGGGAGAGAAGAAGGCAGGAAGCAAAGAAAGGAGGGCGAGAAGAGGAGGAGGAAAGAAGGCTACAAGGAGGCTGGCAAATAGAGGTGAGGGTAGCAACAAGAAAGGTAAGGGGAAACCAAACAAAAAAAGACAAGAAGGCAACAAAGAGAAGGCAGCCAAAGAGAGGAAAGCAAGCAACAAAAGACAAGAAACAAGCTCAAGAAGCAAAGTCGAGAGCACACGGTTTGGAGAAGAATGGGAAACTTGAGATCCAAACCTTACACAGTAACCAATTTAAGAGTTGAAATTTGATTTCACAGGTGAAGAAGAGAGGTAGAACCTTCTTAGATCTTGAATCTATGAAGCAAGCTTGGATCTCACTCAGCAAATAGTTGTTGAATTTTTATACTTGGCTCCAAGAAAAGGAGATGCAAACTAGCTCAACCTTTTACTCAGTAGAGTGGAATGATCTGCAAACAAAGAACTCATACACTTGCAAAAATGGGTATTAGATCATGTACCATCTACTAATTGAAATAAAAAAAGCATGAGATACAATTGAATAAGACAATGCTCTTTTAGATCTCTAAGAGTAAATAAGTAAATAGATAACTTGAAACTACAAATATCTATTCTTATGTGCTTATGTAAGCCCTATAAAGCATTGATCAATAACCACAGATTAGCAAAGCAAGAGAAAAATTTGAAATTGTATCACCTCATTCACCAAATCACATGCATCCAAGAACCACACCACATGAGCCTCCATAGCCTTTCTTTATTCAAATAATTGCATGAAAGCAACAAGCATTACAAAACTTTTCACCAGAGCTTCTCTGCAAAAATCATCCACCTCAAATGAGGAAGAAAGCCTTGCTTTTATAACAAAACCCAGCCCTAGGGGGGCCACCAACCAACTGAAGATCAACCTGGAGTGTAACTGAGTTGAACAAAGTTGAAGACGAGTCTCACTGAGTTGAACTGAAGAGGAACTGCAAAGGTGATTGACACCTTTCTCACCAATCTCCACCAACCAACCACCAACTGCCAACACATACCAACCACTCACCAACACTGAAGATGGACTTACCCTTTCCTCCAAGTGAGTGTATGGACCCTCCATGCGTGAGATATTTCATGCTCATATGATTTGTACAGCATTGATGAGTGACATGATCCTTCATTTTTTCAAACCACACGATTGCCACACTCCAAACAAAAATATAAAATAAACCATGGTTTTTTATTCAACGCATGGGGAGGGGTCCACCCTGACCCACTCCTAGCGCAACCCTCCTCACACTTTCAACTAGCATGACGTAAGCCCTCAAAGAATTAATTCGTAGCCATACGCTTGCTCCTTTGGTGATATATCATAACTCAACCCAAATTTTTAACAACTTAATATGGAGAGGGGTCCACGCTTTTGCTAACGAAACCACTACTTTGGGTTGACGTCACTCCCTCACTTAACCATTCGCTACCTCTTTATTTACCATTTGTTACCTTTCCTTTTATCCAAAGTTTCACATGGAAGAGAAGCACATGACCATGGGACCCATTGCCATGTCACCTTCACACCATTTTTTTATTATTTTTTGACTTTTTAATTTTTTGACTTTAGTGCATTTGCTCAAAATTTAGCATTTAAATGCCATTCCGGTGCTCTTTTAGCCAAATAACGCCTTCCGGGGTGTTTTAGCTTCCCGAAACATAGTTAAAGTGGCCATTGGAGTAAAGATGGTACTCTGAGCTTGAGAATGACCCCAACCACGCCAAAAACGGACTCCGGATCACACTTTTTCTACATTTTGAATTTTTCCATTTAAACCATTAAAATATGGTTTAACAAAATGAAAAAAATTATATTTTCTCGGAATCGGACAAAACTCTAGGGGGGCCTCGTACATGTCCATACGACTCAAAAACAGTGCCTAACATGCTTATATACATCGACACATGAACTTTAATAACCTCCTAAGGCCTAACCACCAAGATGAAAATTCCAGCTTTGGAGGAGCGGTGAAAAACTCGAAAATTATACATCGCTTATTCAACATTGCATAATTGACAAGGGAAAAAACACCTTGGAATAATCGGATTGATAGCCTAGTCTTAGGAAGCTCAGTCCTTTACAAAAAGTTTGTCGTGTTAGAGCATTTATTACAACGTCCCCAAGGGGTATGAACATGTATTTTATTAAAAAAGAGGCCCAAAAGAGGCCTTGATGAACCGCGAAACCTTCTAAGCACTAATAATGAATGATTGACTTGTTCAATACTCTGGCAGCTCACTAGAAATCCACTAAGTGCATAATTAGTGGATAACAAGAGGCAACACAACCACTAATCTGTTGTCATTTTACTGTATCAAATGCTTGTTTACTATAGTGTTAGTGTCATATCCTACTGCAGAAGTACAATGGTTGTGTTTTATTGCTTTTTTTCTCATCTGTGTGAATTCCTCAACTTTGTTGCAATTAAACCCGAATGAATTGCAGGTGTGATAAAACAACTTGCATATCAAAATTATATGGTGGCATTTTCAGCTCTAGAAAATAGCATATTGCATTTATGAATGGTTGTGGTGATCCTTAACCCAAAAAATTGAATCACAACAAAGATATAGAAGACTTCAAAAGAATCAAAAAGACATTCACTATAAGAATAACACCAAGATATAGAGAACCCTTAAGGTAGGGTAACACCATCAAATACTCCTTAAGGAAGGAATAATTCCTCAAGCCACGCTTGTACCATAACAATATTCCCATTTGGTACCCATTACATATATTATTCTCTTTTAGGTACCCATTACATCCTTTATTCCCCTTGTTTACCTTCCTAGGTACCCATATTATCCTCCCCTAGATATATAAGATTACACCCCCCTTAAAAATGTTTCGTCCTCGAAACATGAGAGGAATACACATAATAAGATTGACTAAGAAACTTAGTCAAATGATACCAAGCACGTGCATCCATCCATTTGAGCAGAATGTGAAAACATGGTCTAACGACCTCATGGCTTCCTTGATCTTGATTCGTGCTCTTGTGGTTCCAAAATGATGTTGCATGTCTTTGGTATCTCCTTGTATTGCTTACAGTTTTCCATGCATCTCCATATTGCTTTCTTCCCTGGTTTCCTCGTGGTCCATTGTAGGTTTTATGGTGCTCCCAACTTATCCTCGATGATTGCTGCTTCTCAAAGTAGTGTGGGTGGCAATAAGTCACAACCTGAATGATGAGATCCTCTTTCTTCGATTTCATAACATGTGATTCCTGGGAATCATGTAGCTCCTAAAATTCTTCTTCTTGTATATTCCCTGCTTCAAAATTTTCTTCATGTGTTTCTACAGTATCTTCTTCTGATTCGACCACAGACTCATCATCTGATGTGTCATCTGCTGCAATTGGTTCCCTTGCAAAGACTTTATATGTGCCTTCTCAGTCTCTTTTTGTGGTACAAGAGATATATCTTGCAATGTAATTTTCTTCTTCTTGTACCAAAGCTTTAAAAATTTCTTTTCTACATTAATATTGATTGTAACCACTAATTGCATCCATGGATATCCTAAAACAACATCCACACCATCCATATCTAAAGAATAAAATTCTGAATGCAACACATATTTATCCATAGTAATCTTCAACTCTTTAAAAATTTGAAAATTTTCACAATCAAGCTGTGTGCTTTGAATATGCTTGGCAAGAACTTGCAATTTTTTGGCCAAATTAACATGGATAAAATTGTGCTTGCAATTAGGGCTAATCGAAACAAGATTATTCTCGCTTTGAATACATCCATGGAATTTCAATATAGAAAATAAACCCTTATGTTCCACCTGGTATTTGTTCTTGGCATGAGACCGCTTATTTAAAAATATTTGTTCAAAGTCCTCATCAGAAAGTGCATCCATCTTTCTAACATCAAGTGAGCACCACCATACCTTAGCATCATCTTTGAAATAAGCGTTTATCCAAAGTCTCTATGAGTTTTCTCATTTCGATTTGCAGTTTTTTATACATTCTTCAATAGTAGGACCATCATTATTATTTGTAAAATAAATACTTCTGATTTTTTTTCAAAAATCTATAAATAGAGTTGGGGTTTCAAAAAATCACTTCTCTTCCTTGTATTAAGTTTGAGATGAAAAATTTAAAATGAGCATAACTCTATCAATATTGCTCAAAATATCTATTATAACCCGGTTTTGGAACTGGAACAACCATTTTGCATCTACCTACGCAGTTGGAACATACATCTGGGCACCCCGTCAAGATATTCGCTTTGCAAGTTTCGCGACTGTTATCGAAATTATGAAAAATAGCTGAGTTTAAATTAGCAATATCTCTACTTTTCGAACTCTAAATGAGATGATTTTTTTTTTAAATTGCGTATTTTTGCGTGAGGACTTCAAATATGCAACTTGTTTTTCCTTAATCTGCACAAAACGTTTCTGAAACTGATCTGAAAGTTGCTGCCCAATTTTGCCCTAATTTATAGCTAGGGTTTTGAGACAAAAAATGTAAAATGAGCATAACTCGATTAATATTGCGCAGAATATCTATTATAACTTGTGTTTGGAACTAGAACAACCATTCTGCATCTACCTACGTAATTGAAATAGACATTTGGGCATCCCGTCAAAAGATATTCGCTCTGCAATTTTCACGGTTGTCACCGAAATTCTAAAAAATAGTTGATTTTAAATCAGCGATATCACCACTTTCCGAACTCCAAATGAGATGATTTTTTTTTTGAAATTGCATATTTTTGCGAGCGAAATTCAGATATGCAGCTTGTTTCTTCTAAATATGCACAAAACGTTTCAGAAATTGATTTGAAAGTCGCCGCCCAATTTTTCCCTAATTTGTTTTTCAAAAAGAAAAAAAAATCTCCACTTGTGCCAAGGAGAGAGATTTGATACCACTTGTAGTGATCCTTAATCTAGAAAATTGAATCACAACAAAGATATTGAACACTTCAAAAGAATCCAAGGGACATTCACCATAAGAATAACACCAAGATATAGAGAACCCTTAAGGTAAGGTAACACCATCAAATATTCCTTAAGGAAGGAATCACTCCTCAAGCCACGCTTGTACCATAAAAATATTCCCATTTGGTACCCATTACATATATTATTCTCAGTTAGGTACACATTACATCCTTTATTCCCCTTGTATACCTCCCTAGGTACCCCATATTATCCTCCCCTAGATATATAGCAATGGTTACATGGACTAACACTTAATTTCAATAATCTTCCAACATGCTTTAGTTTGTTTCTTTTCCTTTTTTGAATCAATATGGACTTTTGACCTATGGCCTAATTTACTCCATGGCTAGTACACTCAAGTGCCCCTATCCTTATTATGTGGAGGAAATTATGATGATGCCATGTTTAGCATGTTGTCGCCCGAAACTGGCACGCGGGTGTTGAAAGCCCAAACCGCGGGGGAAACCACGGGGGCGCCGGCCTGGCGACAACTTCTTGAGAGAGAGGCCAATGTCACCACACCTTCTCTCTCCTTGCTTCAGGCTGGCTCTTCTCTAGCTCTAGGGGGTTTTCCCTAAGTTAGGATCACTAAGGCAGGTGCAGCTGAGGGCAGGGTGATCTAAAGAGGCTGCCTTAGAGAAACACGGGTAGCAGAAAGGTAAAATGAGTCGGATTGATGGGAAGGAAGGGAAAGGAGGACCAGTCCCCGAGGGAAGGCCAGTGCCTTTACTAGAAGGGTGAATGGAGTCAGAAGGGGACTCAGAAAAGCTTTGCGTTTTGCAGAAGGGAGGCTAGGATGGTTCGTTCCATAATCAAAGGCCAGGAGAATGGAAGTATAATTGACTACTTTCCATTACTCCCAGACCTCCAAGAACATAACGGCGACAAGCAACTTGGCAGTCGCAAATGCTTGCCCAACGTGCTAGATTGTTAGCCCTCTATGCCGGCTTAGTCTACAACTCATGAAAACACAAGACTACCATAGAGAAACCCAACATGTCCAAAAACTCAACATGATTTTCTTTATTAACTCTGGGGCAAAATCCTCCCAGCCCAAAAACTTCCTTCTTTACAAAGAAAGAGACTAATCTCTTTATAGGCCAAAAAAGGCTCTCTCCTAAAATACAAAAGAAAAAATAAAATAATAAAATAATGGGGAGAAAGTAGGATCCTAGATCCACTTTTTCTCCATAAGCGAATATGTGACCAATTTTTTATTAAATGGAACTCATGCTTTGACTAATTGTTACATGTAAAAAAAAATGACATGTAACCCCAACAAGACTCAACTTCTCTCGCGGTGGAAATCCGATCAGATAGTTGTCATTCAAGAAAGTGGGTCATTCGGTGGATAATCCATTCGCTACCAGATTCAAAACGTGGCAACCAGATACTATAAACCCACGAACTGCAATTGTAGTCGGTGTTTAATGAAGACGTGGGTGATTGGGTGGACAGATGTTTCTCCACAACTCCATGTGGTAAAGCCGATTCCACTAACAACCCGTGAGCTGCTCCATTGCCTCCTTGATTTGGTGGTACATCCCAGCTATCTCCCGAGAACTTGCACACTGCCAACGATAACCTGCTCGTTACCTAGATTTCCGTCTAACTCAAAAATAATTCCAAACAAGAAAATGCCCCACTAGCAGCCATCGGCAAATGGTGACTCAGACTTTAACCATCAGGTCCAAACCAAGAGGGGCTTCCAAAATAAAGTGGAAATCCCTGAATACTAGCCACTCCAATAGCCACGTCACCAACAATTCATATCGCGGACCTCTATCAGCTGCCAGGAAGAAATTTAAGTGCTGCTGGAACCCCATGTGGTTACAGTGATGCCTGAGTGGTTGTCATCTCGTTAAACACCGAGACTCTGAGTTTAAACATGGATTGATGATGAAAACATGGATTGCTCCACAAAATACTGGGTGAGCGACTATCAATCAATGGCCATCATAAACTATTCATCTGTAAACTGAAAAATGACTGTCACAGCTTCCCCAATACTCCACGATTTATTTGTATTTGGCTGCTAATAGAACGAATCTGGTTTATCATCCCGGATTTCAAGGTTTACGCCAGTTCCCAGATGGAATCTTATGCCTTAACTTTTTACTCTCGGAGTAAAGGAAACTGAGTGCTCTGTCTGCGTCGATACCCACAGGATCTGGGGAGGGATGTTACACACCTGATATAAGGCCATATTTCATCCACGCTGGTGAACATGAGTCGGCATGTTCAGATTTTTATGGTGGCATTCCTTCCGGATCTGGACAGCTCATGTCACGTCTTCGGGATCTAGATCATATACCTCAACCACCACGGCCTGTTTGCATTTCTCCAGTGACACATTTGTATTTGTCATTTGCTTCACTTTCTTGCTAGCCTTTGTTTCATCTTTAATTGATATCTCCAACTTTTCTGTCTCTTCTGACTATGATTCTCCTATTGCCTCAACCTGATAAGTCTTTTCTGCTGCTTCCTTTTTTTTTTAATTTTCCTCTTCCTCAATGCAGCAAGAGATGATGTATGTTGCATGTTTAATTCAGCATTAACCATCTCATCCTCAACAAACTGCCCTACAGCCAATTCAACACTCTTTACAGCATCCTTTCCTTGTTCAGATTCAAGCAAGCACTTCTGAAGTTCTGTACAATGGTCCTGAAACTTTCTAACTGCTGCATAGTATCCTGTAGAGTGCCACTAATGGCAGCAGCAGCAGTATGTTTTCCCTCAGCAGATCTGCAGAACTATTTGAAGAAATTGAGAAGTTATCCATTTCATTATTGAGCACTACACCAGTTTTCTGAGAAAACAATCCATCCCGAAGTATGAATTTACAATGCTTGTTTAGGGAAACAACATTGCGACTCTTATCTTTGATTTTCAAAATGCTGACTATTTTGTGATCTTTTGCAGGCTGTGGACACCTCTGTCAATTTGAGGTGGTAACGTAGCAAATTCTCCATATGATATACATGTGATATTTTAATCTTATTTCAATCATTTTTATCATTATAAACCATTAATAATAAACAACATATCCAAGAGAACTTAGTAATGTCTAGAGAGTGTGTTATAGCATAGAGTGCAATATTGCATGTCATCACACCTTTTATCATATTGCTCAACACATGGGCTCACTTATTTATACTTCAATCCCTAACCAAAGCCTTTAAGACATGGTTGATTAAGTACTTTTTGATCATCTAAGTCTGTCCCAAACAAATAGACAATCCCATGAGCTTAGGCCCTTTATATGTCAGTCGATTAGTCAACCAACTCTCACATCACCTAGTTGATTGTCTAGATAGCTAGTTAACCAACTCAAATACAGATTAGTTGAGTCATTGGCCTACCTCCAAAATATTGTTTATTCACAAATTCTAACACTTCTTCTAGAGGTGCAATTGGTGCATTCTTTTTCAGATGCCAACAATTGGATTCAACATTTGAGTGATTTTAGGGTCTGAGATTGATGTTTAGAAGTAGCTAACACGTTCTTGATTAAATGCTTGATAGGATTTGGGTTATCTATGGCACTTATGATCAAAGCATATTGTCTATAACAATATTTGAGTTTGCTAATTTCAATTGTTATAAATGACATTAGTGCCTCTAAATCTAATTAATGAATGGTCATTTGAATTATGTATGTCTCATGTCTAAATGACATCAATGCCTCTAAATCTAATTGATGAATGATCATATGAATTTTGTATGTCTCATGGTGTCTTTTATCTCTCTCGCTCTCTCTCTCTCACACACACACACATATTTGCGTGTGTGTGTAGCAGTGTTGAAAAACTCTTCGAAAAATTGCCGACCTTTTCAAAAATCGTGATTTTTTCCCTAAGCCGAAAAATTGGCTGGAAAAAATCATGATTTTTTAATTTTTCAAAAAGTCGCGACTTTTTCCAAAAAGTCGTCATTTGGCTAAAATGGCTTATTTTCCAAAAATTAGCCATTTTGTTGTGTACTAACAGCTTTCCTCTTCCATATAAAAGTTTTGAAACTTTGTTGTATTTGAAGATAAAGCCATGGAAGGATAAGCTATACAAAAATTGTATCCATTTATCAAAGATCACAGTGGTAATTGAATTACATTTTTTCACTATTAGAGAATTTTTTGAGCAAACATATTTTGAGTGATCGTCATAGCACATTGTAGGGAAAAGAGAGCAATGTTTCAAGTGGTAGATGAGTTAGGGATAAATCATAAATGTGGGGCTCATGTGGGAAATTCAATTTGGGAGGAGGGAAAAATACATCTATTATTTATCACCAATATAAAACAAGAAATACATTTAATGGCTGACAACCAAATCAAGAAAATATACCTTTTAAAAAATTAGGTTTAAGTCATAAGATGGAGGGACAAATAAATAGCATTTATGAAAACCTTATATAAACCTAATCATTGGAGTAGGGAAAAATATGAAGTATGAATGGGAAATAGAATAAATTGTGAAGAAAAGATATAATGAAAATGAGAAACAAGGAATAAGTAAAAAGGAAACTCATGAAGAGGGCATTGATATTAGATGGCTAGCTGCTAGTTTTCCTCAGATACATTTATATATGTGATGTCATTTTGTATTGGTTATCCACTTTTGAGTCCTTGATTGGACAACTATGATGTTTAAGGATTTAGTATAGATTTTGATGTATCATTTTATGTTTGTCATGACTACATGATTATGATAAATATAAGTGTTGTCTCCATATTTATGTTCCAATGTGTTTATCTGATGTTATTGTTGCTTTATATCTTTAAAATTCTGAAAAAAAATGAAATTATTTTGTATTTTTTAATGTTTGCCGACTTTTGCCGATTTTTCCCAATTTTTTCAACGATGTTGCCTAGAAGTTGTACTCGGGATCCTTGCCGAATTTTTGCCGATGCCGACTTTCTCAACATTGGTGTGTACTATCGTTTCCTCGACATATTGTATCTGACTTTTTTGAAGATTTACTGCATATGATATGTGTGTGTGCGTGCGCGCTATCATTTCCGTATTAGTTTCCCTTCCCATATATGTTTCAATGCAACTTAGCATCCACGTGGTCGAACTAAGGTCAAACAACCCCAACTTAAACTTAAAATGTGTCTATAAAGCTAGCACTCCATCAAGGGGTGTTAGATGCATCATGAGAAGCTGGTACATGTGTGAAATGCCTTCATATCTCCTAGGGAACTCACATTAGAGGTTACCAACCTTAAGAATACAGTAATAATTATGTTGGAACCTTGCAAAAGAATCAAATCGCTAGGTTGTTCCACCTCAATGAAGATTTATCATGATAAAACCTTAGCAACCATATAAAAAAACCCGTTTTTATTTATCATCAGTCCTATGAATGAATCATTAACACTTAGAACTCAGGGAGACCCTAAGTTGATGGGTTTCCACTAACATAAAATGCACTAAGTGTTAAATAATTTCATCAAAGTTAGGCAACATCACACCATCAAAAGTTCAACTATTTGGCGCATGCTATTTCATCCACTAGACCATCATTACAACATCTCATCCCTTACACAACAAAATCAAATCAACCATAGGTTAGCATCATCTCTAAGCCAAAACCCGAATGCACCCCTGTCCATCCAAAATCTAGCAATGTGATCCTGCAAAAATTTTCTTTGTGACAAAAAATCAGAAGTGTTGTGATGAAAATCACAAATGCAAGTCTTGTGCAACGCGAGGGGTAACATGTTACAACTATCTTTAGTATCTAATCTCAACCATATAAAATTGTTATTATAGCTTATCCTCGCTCTTGATTGTTTACTAAAAACTCAAGAGTAGGTCCTTTGTGTGTTGATCATCTTGTTGAACTTTGTGCTGATTTGTTGATTATATGGCAGCATACACCTTTTAGCCTTTAGGGAAACCCCCTTGGGACTGGAAATACACCAGTCCAAATAGACAGGCTTTCGAGCTGTGACAAGGGTTGGTCTGCCTACAATTATGAGGCAAATCTGCCCATGCATATTGGTATGATAACAGAACCTTGGGTCTTTCACAGTGGTTCATAATTGATCTATTCCTTCAGATGATGCTGACATTGGTTCCCAATTCAAGTAAGATTGTGTGCAAAAAGGTAAGGACTAAAGGAAAGTTAAGGAGATAAAATGTTGGCATTTGGATCATCAGCCTCCCAGCTCCCATACTCAGGGAGCTAGACTCAAGAGGACATGATAATTATCTAATGGTTAGTCCCTCTGTTACTAGGGAGACTGTCTGAACAACTTCAAAATGTATTGTTCTAAAGGATATGTTTGTATGATGGCTTTAGCTTTCCCTCATAAGATTGCTATGATTCATAATGAATTATTGTCTAGAATATGCAATGCAAGAAGTGGTTCTTGTATTTTATTGAAGGGTTATTTGGAGACTTCGGGATTAAGGCTTTTCAAGGAATAACCAGAATTTAGCTTTAATTCTTGGTGCACATCAAGAGTCCTCCAATGATCCTTTACATGGTCCATTATTTCTTGTCTTGGACATTTAATTCTCTGGATATAATGATTTTTTGAAGTAATATGAAGTAATAGACTTTTTCGCCTAAAAATATACATACATACATATATGCATTTATGCAATTTTTGACATAAGTTCGTAATAGTCAATTTGTAGCATGAGCACTATGAGGGAGCATTTATGTGCATGTGTGTGTGTAAACTACGAGAGAGCATGGTACTAATTTTCCTTGATGTTGTGTGTGTGTGTGTGTGTAAACTGCAAGGGAGCATGGTACTGATTTTCCTTGATGTCTTGTAAACCCTTCAGCTATTTTGCTATGCTGGTTTTCCGAGGGTTCAACTAAATTTGTTGTCTTTCATTTTGCAGTGTCTTATTTCTTTAACAGTTCTCTTGGAGATCCTTTAGCACTCCTAATGTTCACTCCTCTTTGTACTTTTCATATTCCCATTGATAATTATGGTCACTAGTGGACACACACACACACACACACGCATATATACCCAATTTTTGACATAAGTTAATAATAATCAATACTTAGCATAAACACTATTAGAGAGCATGGTTCTAATTTGATATACTTCAATTGTTATTGACTAAGTTTGTCTAAACAGTGAAGGTGCAGGTGGTGGCCATGCTCCAGATATTATTAAAGTTTGTGGTTTGATGAATGTTCTTCCATCCTCAACTAATCCCACAAATCCATTCACGCACAACACTGTTGATGAACACCTGGACATGCTGGTAGTTTTCATAATCAAGATTTAAGTGAATAACATCTATGCTCATCTCTTTTATATACTTATTCTCGCTATTGTAAACTAGTAATAGGGGGAACAATGCAAAGAGATATTCATTTGACTAAATAGTCAATTTTTACATTTCCTAGATGGTATGCCATCACTTGGACAAAGACAATGAAGAAGATGTAAAGTTTGCTGAGTCACGCATAAGAGAAGGAACAATAGCTGCCGAGGACGTTTTACATGATATGGGAGCTATTAGTATGATTTCTTCCGATTCTCAAGCTATGGGTCGGATAGGAGAGGTATAAGAATCATTATAGAATTGCTTCTATTGTTGTATTTCCGTTGAGACTTAAATTTAGAATTTTATTTTAATATCCAAGATGCCATTATCAAAGGACTACTACTTAGATTACATTAAAGAAAAACAATATGTAGAAGGAGAATAGTGAACAACAATTCATCTCTGCCTTATTGGGGTTATGGTTGTAATAAGCTCATAGTAAGCCAAAACTGATATATCTCTTGCATATCTAACTAGTAACTTTAAGCAGTTACATGAGCACATACCTCTTCTGATTACATCTTTTTAAAAGAGGAAACAGAACAACTAAGACCTTCAAATACAATCTGACAACTCAATTTCCAAATTTAAATTATAAATGCAATCTGAATGCAATGCAATAAGCCATCATAAGTCGAGAGAAGAAGATGATGCTAGTTACCATGAAGGTTTGTTCTCCAATGGACGGAGTCTTGAAGCAAGTATGCAAAGTTCTATTCAGTAATGCCCCAACAATGAAGAAAAGCTAACATATTAAAAAATGTGCTCAATAGCCTTTGATTGGAACAATTAGGGCGTTTATCATAATTGAATCTGCTCTTTGCTAACTGAGATTTAGAAGGCATCCCTTGAAACGAAATCAAACAGACAAAAACTCATTTATACAAGAGCCAGCGAGATGATAACTTGCTCACCCTGGTAACCAGTTTAATTCCTATATTTGATGAAGACCACTGCACATTAAGGGTAGGAGTCTGTTATCACATATATTGTAGCTGGGCTACCATGATGCAACATTTAGATTTTCTCTTTTCCTCTGAGCCAAACTTATTGATGGGGATACAACATGGATCATTTTTGCAGCATGAGGCATTCAGGGCCTTTGTTCAGGAGCAGATACAGAGTATTTCCTGGCCAGGACTGAGATCTCCTTGTCCTTTGAGATGACTTCAGTGGTGACCTAGTTCATTCGAGTAGAGCAACAGATATGGTATACAGTGTACAAATGGGCATAGCAGATAGAGACAGGTATATGGTGAGATTAGGTATATGGATCTTTAGTAGGATTTTGCTCTTTGATGTATACTAACACCTTGGACTTGTTGTGCTATGATGATTATGGTGACCCATGCTTATATTATATTGATGCTTAAACTTGTGTTGAGAATGATCAAAGAATCTGATGTAGAAGACTATTGCTTATGCCATGCTTTACACAACTTTTAAACCTTAGTGCTATGTTGGTTTCATGTATCACTTGTCCTCATCCATCCAGCTTCATCCATGACTGATTTTTCCCATGACTTGTGATTGATTGAGACTTATGAGATTGAAGATAATCTTACCCATTTTGACCCCTATGCATGATGGATCCCATGTTGTTTTGTGTCTTGGCTCTTAGATGTGCTACAAAACTTGCCGAGGCCTTGATCCTTTTGGGCCAGGAGAACATGCTGGTGTTGGTTCCAGAGCTTAGCCGAGTTGGGTTTTGAATCCTTGACCTCTCTGGTCGATTGCCCCCAATGTTTGGTCTTGACTGTGGATATTCTCCCCTAGTTTCCCGAAGAGTTGTCAGCTAAAACTTGAAGCAATATGTCTACCATCATTACATGCATTATGTGTTATATGCTATATACTATGAAATGCAAGCCCACAAATAAAGTTGCAAACTGTTTCTTTAGACACAACTCAAAGAGGGCTATGAAATGAGATTATGAAAGGCCTAAATAAAGCAGTGGATAAATAAATGCGAAGTCTAAAGATTGCTGGCCATCTTATCTAAAATGTAATGATTAATTCCTCATGGAGCCTGCGGGTTTTGATGTGAGATGGAGTAAGGGACAACTAATTCTAAGTGTCCCTTAGGATCTCTTCACTACTGTTTCTTGTGTACTCAACAAGGGTCCTAGAAAAGATCCTCACAGAGCTTGATTTTTAGCTTGGATGTGAGTCGTAGACATGTTAAAGTTGAATGGACTCTTTTCAGATCAACTCATCCACTTATGAGACACCACCATTCCCTATTGTTTATCTTTCATGCATATGCCATTGTGGTTGTGTGTATTTGTCATCATTCGGAGAGATCATATGGTCAAAATCAACTATAAGTCATTTCCCTTTTACCTTAGCCTTGTTTTCCACCACCTTCACCCAGCACTAGCAAATTGTTTAAACTTTGTAAGTATGGCATATACAAGAGACTTCCAGAGGATTCAATGATTTTTCAAAAACACAGGTATATCTTACTGGTTATTATTATTATTATTGTCACCATAATTCTGAAATGCATAATTTAAGTTGGATTTTAATATACATCTTGGAGCAGTGCTTACCTTGGATGCATGTAGGTTCAGCTTAGTTCAACATCTCACCTTTAGTTTGGGTATTTTGACCTGGTCAACTCAGTTGACCAAGTCAAACACGATTCCCAAGGTAGTGGCTAAAATTTTGACAGTGTTTATATTTGCTCCAGACATGTCGAGGACCAATACTACGGTTTCAATTTTCAGAGTTTGGCCCCAAATTTCACGATTAGTGATTATTATTACTTTATTATTGGTCAGATTATATTTTATTATAGATTGCAGTTACTATGGTTCTCTTAGGGCTCTACAGTGCACCAAGGGGTATGAGTAGTCACTGGTACCATTCTATTTTGTCTTCAGACACTTTTGTGCAGTCAATTTGCCCTAGTTCTTAGCCTGAATTAAGTTATGATGATTTTTATTATTTTCAAAGGATGTACCATTAAAAAATGAACTAGGAAAACCACTGAGGAAATCGATTTGGCTTGTGTGGTCAAGGAAATGGAAAGGGAATGCTTCTAGATGATTTATTATGGCTATTCGGACATATATACACCAGTTTCATTTAGTTTGATGTTCCAGATTATTTTCTAGGCTCTCGTAGGGAGAACATCCCCCAAAGGGAGAAATTGGCTAAAATGGCTAAAATCAAAGTGTAAATCAAGTTGTATATTTATAAATATGTTTGGGGGGGGCTAATGAGCCCCCTAGGTCCCCTAAGTGTTAAACTTGCAAAAATAATGATTTATCATGTTGTAAAAATAGGCTTTATGAGGTAATTTGCCCCCCTCAAATGTATTTGTGTAAGTTGATCCATGTAATGTAAAATTAAAAGATCTCCATCGTTGATGATGTTTTAATCTCAACCGTTGGATGGATGTTGGTTAGAATGTGGACACACTGTCAATATATTTAAGAGTTGTGATCGCCTCATTGTATCCCATCGAGAAATTTGGCTCTTGGCTCTTGGAATAGAGAAAATATTTTTCAAAGAAATCCTATGTCTTCTTTGTCATGGATTGTTCTTGTGCTTGATTGCAAAATTATTTCCGGAGGTGCTCCAGTTAATTTATGTTTGTTCCAAATATATTTTTGTGAGGGTCGTGTTGTCTGCAGGAAGGTTTTTTCTCTTGGGGCGTTTTTGTGAGGATCCAACTCTCTCCATCTGAAAACACCGACAATCAGGGTTTTTTTAATGTGTCTTTGATCATTGGTGATGCTTGATTTATCTTGCATTCATAGTTTCTTTTTCTGTGGATCAATTCTAACTTGACGTAGGTTGCTCTTGCAGGAAGAGGGGCGCACGAGCTCAACCTGGGCAATTCGATTTAGCTTGGAACTTCGTCAAATTCGCTTGGAATTGTGTCAACCCGAGGTAAAGTGTCATTGCACTTGAAATCTACAAGATTTCCGGGTATTTCTGTTAGTATTTCTTTTGTTTTAATTTCCAATCCACCCAACAAATAATCAAAACATTAATTAAAACCTTCAAAAAATTCTCTGAGTCATTCTGTTAGGATTTTTTGTGAAACTTTTGTTGGGTTATTTCACTCTTCCCTAGAACTAGGTGGGTTTTCAAAAACGTCATCGTTAGGTACTCCATTTGCCCTGTGGGCAAGGCACTGGTCTTTGGGCAAATCGCCCTCCTAGGGTTTTGAGCTAATTTTCTTGCTTTATGATCCATCTTTTGGCTTGTGCTTTAGATATTGTCAAATCCATCTTCAAGCCATCTTGTTGAAGTGTTATACTTAATTGTTCATCAAATTCATCATTCTGTGCATACTCTCATTTTTACCTTCAATCCCCCCGTAGCAGTGATTTTGATCATTTACATTAGCACTTACTACCTAGATCTACACAATAATTATACGGTCACTGAATATAAACATTTTGGGCCACATCTCCATTATCTAAATCTTTATAGTCCAAAACATCCTTAACGGTGGCTATCTTCCTCAGATCTAGGGTTTCGCTAGTTGCTCTCCTTACGTACTTTGTTGCTACAGTTTGATCTGGTGTGTTAGCTTTAGGTCTTTATTTCTAGGTTAGATCAAGGTCTACCCCCTTTGTCCCTTGGCGTATCAATGACATAAAGAGAAGGGTGTCCTAGCCGACGTGACAACAAATCCATATCTGGGGGTTGGGATACTCGTAGTTCACGTTTTTAGTTGCCTGTACCCTCTACTGTCCTAAATAGGTTATCATTTATGCGGCAACTACAAGTTGTGTGATAACATTTTTGGCGCCGTTGTCGGAGAGGTAGAGGCCTACCTTGGTTCGACATTTATCCTTAAGCTCTACTCTCATTCTCTTTTCCAACAGTTTTGGCGCCGTTGCCAAGGAGGTCGACGCTTACCTTGGTTCATCCTATGTACCTTCGGTTTCTGTTAATGTGTAATGTGTTTATTTTTCTATCATTCATATCACATCCTTTTTAAATTTAGTGATTGCATTTTTAATTGGTTAAATTTTCACAGGCACTATTTTATTTACTCACCTCTCCTACGACATTATCTGTTGGTCAACATGACAATTCATTCACCTAGCGACTCCACAACGCGACTCCTCTAAGTGACCTACCCACGATTACAACATTCGAAATACACTATTAGATTTTTTAGAAGACATGGCTTTCTATTAGAAACTCGATCCTGACTATGTGCTCCCTAAGAAATTTACAACCACAATGAGTGAAATGGTCCCAGCCTTCGCCCTTTTAGCCCAGCAATGTAAAGAAGATTATCTAGAACTTGGCGGTCCTCATTTCCCGCATGAACAATCGAAACCTCGTAGGGTAAAAGAAGTTGGAAATAACAACTATGCCATCACTCGGTCTCAATCTAAAGTTGTGCCTAAGAAAAGTGATAATATGTCTACTAAACCTAGGAAGTGACAAACTAGCAGCATGCCTCATCATAATGAAGGTGCTCCTATAACAAGAACTAAAAATCCTAATCACATCAAAGGAAACAACCCACAACAAGATGTTCAAAGAAAGAAGGTAGTGACACTTCCTAAGAAGGATATTACAATTATCCCAACTCCTAAACCTATTGTCATCAAAGGAAATATGTGGAAACCACCTCTGAATGCTAGAATACTGAAAAGAGATCCACCTCAGGACAAAAATGTGTCTCAAGAACCAACCAAGATAGACCTTGCAAGTAAGCTATCAAATCTAATGGTCTCGATATCACTAAAGAAGTTGGTAAAAATCCCATTCGTTAAAGCTCAAGTCATGGAATTCTTAGGGTTAGAAGTAGAAAAGAAGGATAAGACAAACCGCTTCAGGGTGAATATTGATATGTCTCCATTCCTAAATAAGCTAAGTATGCCTGTGTCGCTACAAGAGTTACTAAAGGTACCATCAATAAGTAATAATAAGGTTGTAAGATGTTTGGGAATACAACCTAAAACGAAGATACCAAAACCAATGCCCAAGATAACAAGGATCCCCCTGTCATGATTCAAAGTGTGATGAACAAAGGAGACGGGTATCTTCCTGTTGTCGCCCGAAACTGGCACGCGGGTGCCGAAAGCCCAAACCGCGGGCGGGCCGGCCCGGCGACAACCTCTCTCTCGAGAGGCCAATGTCACCACACTTTCTCTCTCCTCGCTTCAGGCTGGCTCTTCTCCAGCTCTAGGGGGGTTTCCCTAAGTTCGGATCTCTAAGGCAGGTGCAGCTGAGGGCAAGGTGATTTGAAGAGGCTGCCTTAGAGAAACTCGGGTAGCAAAAAGAAAAATAATTCGGATTGTTGGGCAGGAAGGGAAGGGAGGATCAGTTTTCGAGGGAAGGCCAATGCCGGTACCAGAAGGGTAAATGGAGTCAGAAGGGCACTCATAAGAGCTTTGTGTTTTGCGGAAGTGAGACTAAGCTGGTCTGTTCCATAACCAGAGGCTGGGAGAATGGCAGTATAACTGACTACTTTTCATTACTCCCGGACCTCTAAGAACCTGACGGCGACAAACAACTTGGCAACCGCAAATGCTTGCCTAATGTGCTAGATTGTAGCCCTCTATGCTGGCTTAGTCTATCACTTAATGAAAACCCGAAGCTATGACAAAAAAACCCAACATATCCCAAAAACTCAAAATGATATTTTTCTTTATTAGCTTTGGGGAAAAATCCTCCCAGCCCAAAAACTTCCATGATTACAAATAAAAAGCTATGCTCTTTATAGGCCCCAAAAGCCTAAAAGCTTTTCTTTTTCTTTTTTCCCTTGTTTTTAAAAGAAAACAAAAAATAATAAAATAATGAGAAAAGTGGATCCTAGATCCACTTTCCGCTCCATCGAATCCCCAGGGCTCATTAAAGGAACTCGCCTTTAACTAGAAGTTGAGAAAGATCACAAAAGATACCCCACATAAAAAGTTGAACAATCTGCAATTTGCAGTCAATGAAAATGATACGTGGCTCAAGACAAAACCACTACCACCTTGTGAACTGCTCCAACACTCTACGCAATCAAATGCTGATGAAAGAAATCGGCTGCCCTGTATCAAAGGCGGATTAAAATTTTGAGAAAAACCCGAGTGATTATAGAGTGCCAAAAATAAAACAACCGGGACGTAGCTCCAAGCACTCGGCTGCTAACGAGCTGTATGAGAAAGGGTCCAAGCTCCACGTGGAGGAGAATAAACTGGCTTGGGCGTGAAAGGGTTTTGCCACCTGTGAATTTAACTCGCGATTTGGTTGTGCCAAAAAACTGCCCCACGACTACCGATACCAGTCCAAAGATGCCAACCACTGGCTGCCGATGGAGATAAATGCCGGCCCACAAGTGGTACGCTTGCAGCTTCTATAAGTCACGACTCTTCTGAAAACGGCGGGCTCCAACGCTGCAATAATGACGCCAATTACCAAGATGCCCGCTAACTTGTCATATCTGTTGCCAATGAACACCACATGAGCCAGCAAGTGTGTAGGAGAGCTGCTCCGAGTCGTGGTGACAATAAAGAATACTATCAGTGAATGATAACTCTTTTAGCCGCTGCCAGTCAGAAGCTCACGAAAAGTATACACATGTGAACCCGTGTTCTCGACTGATTCCATCGGCGTTGGGTTATGTTGTTTTTTATGTGGAGGATCTGGCTGTCAACGGAAAAATCATGGAAGCGAGATACTCCAGTATCTATCTCTTCAAATCTGCATCACGGCCCCACCATCGAGAGAATGACGGAAGCTCCAATATCATCATAATGTACCCTTATTTCTAGTTCTCAATAACATTGATTTCCTTTGGAGTGTTTCTACTATCATATCAGTATGAAAATTGATAAACAGGTTGGCAACCATGTCGACGGCAAACTGATGTACTTTTCTGAGGGCTCTCCTTGACACACAACCGATGCTCGTATCTCCCTTGTATGTGCAGGATGCTCTCTGGCTGCCCCTACCTCCCTAACTTGCTCTTCAAGAGAGATAAGACCAACAGTTGGAATGGAGCCACAGATTCTTCAAGTTCACGGGTTTTGGTTTTGACAGGCACAATGCACTCATCTTGTTGAATTTTGTGAGCTCTCAAAATGTTTAATTCTTTTAAGGTATTACTGGCAATTGCAGCACCATCCTCTTTGAGAAGAGCCTCCTCCTTGTTTGTAGCAGTGCAATCATGCCACAAATTGACAAGAGAATCACCGCCACCAGTTGCCAGCATTTCTGTATTGCCTCTACAATCTGACACAATTGAACAAATATCACAGTTTCCACTCGTCTCCTAAAGCCTTTGCTAATCATTGATGGCTGGCTGATAGCAACCATAATGGAAAAGATTTGAATGTGAACAAACAGTCCATTCTTCAGTTTGATTTGTCCCAAGTATAAACCCTCATCTCTCTGTAGTGCTTTATACCATCTGCCTTGTTGCCTTCCTTTTATTTTCATCGACCCTGGAGATGCAACTCTGATGATGACCACTGCTAGAAGATTATATCTCCTCCCAAATTACTTGCTATGTTTGCTGCTACAAGACTGAACACCATCAGGCACAATTGTCATTTCAATTAAAGACTGTTAACACTAATTCGTTCCTCGGAAACTTATGAATGATCCCTGAGAAGCCTTGCTGCACAATTGATAAAATCATGGCAGACTATAACATTACAAGCTTTTAATGCAGCATTATAGTGTCCAAAAAATAGAAGCACCCATCTTATTTCCCATCTTTCATAGTCTTCAGGTGTTCTAGGACATTTAAGCAGCACAACACACCGCAACAACATTGTAGGCATTGAGTGTAACCTCGACCAGTCACGGCACTGCTTCTTTGTGGACAACCCTGTGAAATTGGGGGGTAACATCTGGCTCCATGGGGGACGTGTGCTCTTGGAGAGAGCGCACGAGAACGTCAGCTTCTTTGAGTATTCGCAGACCAACTTTAAAGAAACGTGATGTTGGGATGGCTTCATTCACATCCCGCACTTTATTACAAAACAAATAAGAACATGCTGAAAATTTAAATGCTCATGCAAGAGCTTATTTCTTCCTACGTACCTAACTTAACATGAATCTAGACACTGTCAAGTGTGTGCATACAAGTAATGGAGCCATTCCAGCATTTTGTTAATAATATGATCTCTTCCGTTGTGTTTGGTCATTACCCAAGACAAAATCTCATCAAATATGTTGCAGATCTGAACTGGAAATGCCATCAAAGTATGGCTGTCATAGAAAAGCTTATGCTGCAAACACAAGTTATCTTTCAAATCTCCTATCACATAGCACATTGGAGTGCATGCTTCATCAAGATAACACTGAAGAGGGCTTAGATAAGCATTGGGCAGCCCTTCGTCAAACTGGATTTTGTTATCCATAAGACTTTCATGAGACATATCTGCAACACAAATGTTATTAGTTTCAAAATATACCTGAGGCAGCTTCTCATTTACATCATGAGGTTGTTCATAAGCTTGGGACAGCTTCACATCTTCTATTTCAGTCATATCCGGGGTCTCTTCAGTACTATTTTCCACCAAAGGCCTTTGTAGTGCTTCTTCAATGGTCTGTTCTTTAAGCTCGGGGTGGACCCTAGGGATGAGGGCATCATATTTTTTAGCAAGTTGCCCAATTTCATCAACTGTTCCATTGTGCCAACGGAGGAGAAACCTCTCAAAAAACATTGACACTGAATCTATGGATTCATCCAAAAGGCCATAGAACCAGATCATTGCATCCCTTTCCAAAGTTATAGCAAAAACAACCATAATATCATCCTCGTGATGAACATTAAAATCAACCATCAATTTGCAGAGAGAGGCAATATGATGGGTGGCTGAAACACCATCATTTCCATTAAATTCAGGAAGAATGTCATGCACCTTCCCATGGTCGTAGCACTGATTAGGAAATCCATAGATTTTTGAGAAATCCAGTGGGTTGTAAGCCTCATGCCAAATATCATGTGGTTCTCCCGTAAATCAAACAACAAGGTACTTAATTTGAAAAATGTGTTTAATCATACCTCATACCAAACCGTGGAGTTGCCAAGGTGAGCTTGAAAGCCTTCTGATGAGTGTGCTCACCTGTACACCCAATAGGATCTTCAAATCTGCAAAAGGGCAAGGGCTCTGTCCCTTCGTGGAGTCGCCACGTGAGAGGAAGAATCTACAATGTAATCTCCCACAAATGTCAATGAAGCATAGTCTTCAAAATTCGGGAACTGGACTTTGTCCCAGGCAACGGCGCCAAAATGTTGTCGCCCGAAACTAACACGCGGGTGCCGAAAGCCCAAACCGCGGGCGCGCCGACCCGGCGACAACCTCTCTCTCGAGAGGCCAATGTCACCACACCTTCTCTCTCCTCGCTTCAGGCTGGCTCTTCTCCAGCTCTAGGGGGCTTTCCCTAAGTTCGGATCTCTAAGGCAGGTGCAGCTGAGGGCAAGGTGATCGGAAGAGGCTTCCTTAGAGAAACTCGTGTAGCAAAAAGGAAAATAGTTCGGATTGATGGGCAGGAAGGGAAGGGAGGATCAGTCCTCGAGGGAAGGCCAGTGCCAGTACCAGAAGGGTAAATGGAGTCAGAAGGGGACTCAGAAGAGCTTTGTGTTTCGTGGAAGTGAGACTAAGCTGGTCCATTCCATAACCAGAGGCCAGGAGAATGGCAATATAACTGACTAACGAGCTGTATGAGAAAGGGTCCAAGCTCCACGTGGAGGAGAATAAACTGGCTTGGGCATGAAAGGGTTTTGCCACCTGTGAATTTAACTCGCGATTTGGTTGTGCCAAAAAACTGCCCCACGACTACCGATACCAGTCCAAAGATGCCAACCATTGACTGCTGATGGAGATAAATGCCGGTCCACAAGTGGTACGCTTGCAGCTTCAATAAGTCATGGCTCTTCTGAAAACGCCAAGCTCCAACGCTGCAATAATGCCGCCAAATACCAAGATGCCCGCTAACTTGTCATATCTGTTGCCAATGAACACCACATGAGCCAGCAAGTGTGTAGGAGAGCTGCTCCGAGTCGTGGTGACAATAAAGAATACTATCAGCGAATGATAACTCTTTTAACCAATGCCAGTCAGAAGCTCACGAAAAGTATACACATGTGAACCCGTGTTCTTGACTGATTCCATTGGCACTGGGTTATGTTGTTTTTTACGTGAAGGATCTGGCTATCAACGGAAAAATCATGGAAGCGAGATACTCCAGTATCTATCTCTTCAAATCTGCATTATGGCCCCACCATCGAGAGAATGACGGAAGCTCCAATATCATCAGAATGTACCCTTATTTCTAGTTCTCAATAACATTGATTTCCTTTGGAGTGTTTCTACTATCATATCAGTATGAAAACTGATAAACAGGCTGGTAACCATGTCGACGGCAAACTGATGTACTTTTCTGAGGGCTCTCCTTGACACACAACCGCTGCTCGACTGTCCCTTGTATGTGCAGGATGCTCTCTGGCTGCCCCTACCTCCCTAACTTGCTCTTCAAGAGAGCTAAGATCAACAGTTGGAATGGAGCCACAGATTCTTCAAGTTCACGGGTTTTGGTTTTCACAGGCACAATGCACTCATCCTGTTGAATTTTGTGAGGTCTCAAACTGTTTAATTCTTTTAAGGTATTACTGGCAACTGCAGCACCATCCTCTTTGAGAAGAGCCTCCTCCTTCTCTGTAGCAGTGCAATCATGCCACAAATTGACAAGAGAATCACCGCCACTAGTTGCCAGCATTTCTATATTGCCTCTGCAATCTGACACAATAAAACAAATATCACAGTTTCCACTCATCTCCTAAAGCCTCTGGTAATCATTGATGGCTGGCTGATAGCAACCATAATGGAAAAGATTTGAATGTTGAACAAACAGTCCATTCTTCAGTTTGATTTGTCCCAAGTATAAACCCTCATCTCTCTGTAGTGCTTTATACCATCTGCCTTGTTGCCTTCCTTTTATTTTCATCGACCCTAGAGATGTAACTCTGATGATGACCACTGCTAGAAGATTATATCTCCTCCCAAATTACTTGCTATGTTTGCTGCTACAAGACTGAACACCATTAGGCACAATTGTCATTTCAATTAAAGACTGTTAACACTAATTCGTTCCTCGAAAACTTATGGGTGATCCCTGAGAAGCCTTACTGCACAATTGATAAAATCATGGCAGACTATAACATTACAAGCTTTTAATGCAGCATTATAGTGTCCAAAAAATAGAAGCATCCATCTTATTGCCCATCTTTCATAGTCTTCAGGTGTTCTAGGACATTTAAGCAGCACAACACACCGCAACAACATTGTGGGCATTGAGTGTAACCTCGACCAGTCATGGCACTGCTGCTTTGTGGACAACCCTGTGAATTTGGGGGGTAACACCTCCCTTCTATGGCATGGACTCACAACTTATAGAGTCTAAAGGAGTGATTGAAAACTTAAAAATGAAATTGGAAGCTTATCTAGATGTCGAGATAACTATGAATGTCTTGGTCATTGATATTCCTGATGCTTTGGGTATGCTCTTGTCTAGAGATGGGAAACAAAACTAGAGGGTGGCATTCAGTTAGATCTCACGTATGCAACAATCCCTATTAGTAAGATTGCTTCAATCAAGTTAATGAATGAGCCACATATGATAGAACACGTAGAAGCTCCTGACCATTTGTTTGATGATGCCATGCGTGCTACAAATGTTGGAAATTTTATGGTATTAGCGAATTATTGGGAAGAAACTAGACCACATCCTTTCCCCCCTAGCAATATTTGGAAAATGCGATTCGATGGTGCCAAATCTAGACATGGTGCAAGAGCTGGCATTGTCCTGATTTCACCAGGAGGAGAAGAAACCATACATTCTTTTGGGTTAGAATTTGATTGCACTAACAATGTGGTCAAGTATGAAGCTTCTTTCTTATAGAAATTGCAAGAGACATGAATATTAGGTGTTTGAGTGTTATCTGTGATCCAGACTTAGTAGTCTCTCAGGTAAGAAATCAATTTGTAGCTAAGAACGATAGATTACACAACTACCGAAACGTAGTATGGGATCCCATAGAGATGTTTGATGCTTTTTCAATTAAAGCGGTCCCTAGGGAGGAAAATACACTTGCTGATGCTTTATCTTTAATTGCATGCTCTTTCGAGATTCCTGAAGGCCTAAAACAGAAAAAATGCAAGGTAGAAGTTCTGTTTAGACCGTCCGTCCCTGATAATTAAGATCACTGGCAAGTTTTTGATAATGATGCTCAAATAGTCTGTTTCTTGCATTGCATCAATTATCCGCTAAACAATGCTATCAGTCTAGAAGATCAGATGCAGAACCAGTCATTATCCGATATAGATGCCATCGAATTATCAATACCTTTAGATAAGAAATTTAATAGGCATGATGAGTACAAGGGGAGAAGGGTCGAACCTGCAGATGAGATTATTGAGATAAACATAGGATCTCCTGTTTCCCCTAAATGGTCAAGATTGGAAAGAATGCTTCTCAAAAAGAATGAAAGGAAATTGAAAAACTAATTCGAGAATACAAGGATGTTTTTTCTTAGACTTATGATGACTTGAAAACATACGATCCGTCTATCATTGAACATACTATTCCTATAAAAGAAGGATCCAAACCCTATAGACAAAAGCTTCGTAACGTAAATCTCAAGTTGGCTCCGCTGATTAAAAAGGAACTTGAAAAAATGCTAGCTGCTGGAATCATTCGGCTTGTAAGGCATACTACATGGGTGTCTAATATGGTAATAGTAAGAAAGAAAAGCGGTGAGATTAGAATTTGCATAGATTTCAGAAACTTGAACCAAGCATCGCTTAAAGACAATTACCCTTTACCTAATATGGAAAATTTACTACAAAGTGTTACCAGGGCTGGGATGTTTTCCATGCTAGATGGTTTTTCGAGGTATAATCAGGTGCAAATTAAAAAGGAAGTAGGGGAAAAATGACATTTATCACTCCTTGGGGAACCTATGAAAATATACGGATGCCATTTGGATTATTGAATGCAGGATCCACTTTTCAAATGGCTATGGATCAAGTATTTAGTGATTTAATTGGTAAAATTATTGCGATCTATCAGGATGATAGAACATTTTTCTTTAAGGAAAGGGGTGACCATGTGGGACATGTTGTCTACCGATTGCACACTAGCAGCAGAAATCTAATGAAAGCTGTCTCCTCACTTGAGAAAGTGGGAGAGGTGTGGCCTTGGGAGCAAGCACTGAGTTAGGTACTGTCACCTACTCCTAACTCCTCCATTTAGGCTAACTCCTAATGAAGCCAAGGGGGGTAGTCCCTACAAAAGAGTTTTCTAAGGCTTTTAAGTTGTTAAAGTGTTTTACTTAGTTCCGGATGCGGATGGGTGTTACTTAGGAGTTTGTTATGATTAGAAGTGTTTGTTTATTAGGAGAATGACAATTAATCAAAAGCAATCCACATTGCTAACAAGAGATTACAAAGATACGCAAAGATTCCAGACTTTTAACTAAACATTCAGAGATAGCAATTAAAATAAACCACAGACAATTGATCAAGATGGATAATTATTCAAATTTAATCAAGGACCAGTGCCTTATGGAGTCAACAAAATGCGCAAATAAAATGATAAGTCTAGGAATTAAGCTAGTGGGTATTATGTTGTGTTTTTAAGGATTTTAAGTGATCTTGCTTAAGGTGTCTGGAAATCCTAACTGGAAATACCTTCAGTGGCTTCGTTCGAAGACATGACGGACCTGTCTGGAATCACAGCTAGGTGTTCAATAACTTAACCAACTATGTCCAGATTGGGTTGCCTGGCGCCCACACTTGGAATTTGCCCACTACCTGAGTATTGTGTCGAGACAATGCCGGTGCGTTGGTTGTGGGGTAAAATTTTAATTAAATTGTTATTGCGGTCTTAGCAAGTCCGTTCACCGTTCTGAGTACGAGCCCAACTCGAAAGTCGGCAGAGCATACTAGGTGAAGGATATCAACGAAGTAAGTTAATTAGAGGGGTGTGTGTTGAAGGTTTTATTAAGTTAATTAATTAAACTCTCCGACAGAGAGCGCTCTTGACCTTGTCTTATGACGAAAGTTCAAGAGTCTTATCTAGTCTAGATGCCTAATGCAAGGATGATGCAATACTAATGATGCTCTCCGACAGAGAGTGCTCTTGACTTGTGTTTCTGCAAGTTCAAGAGTCTTACTTAATCTATTAATTGGATTAAACAATAATGGAAAAATAACGAAGATCTACCCAAGAGTCTCTTTCAGGCTTTTTAGGGCTCTACTCGGGAAAGCAAGGGGGTAAGTATGCTAAAAGAAAGATGTCACATTCAATTTGAATAATCAAAACAATACTTTTAAAGTATCTTTTTATGAAGAATAGATTAATCAAACATGCACTACTTGACTAAGATTTGATGATTAAACTACACTATTCTACCATTAGCAATAAAAATGGAAAACATGAAAAGGAGACGATACAGGCTTTCCCCAAATGGGGGAAGAAGGGTGTGGGAGCCGTAATCCCACACCCTTTTTATTAATTTATAATTTTCTAATGACTTGTTCTTTGCCTTTTCTTGGAAGAACAGGGAAGAAAGGGATGGAAGAAGAGGGGAAAAGTCTTTTTTGTTCTTTTGCACTTCTTGCTTGCTTTTAGCCTTTGGGCTTTTCTCGGTTTCTCCTGCAAATAAGAGCTTTAGACAGTTTACATGTTATGCATTAGTTAAGACTTTAAAGACAAACTACTAACTAAAATCTCGAAAAAGAGGACAAAAACCAGCAATGAACAAGAGGAAAAAGAGAGAAGAAAAACCAAAGAAGAGGAGAGAGAAAAGATGAGAAAGAGGGCTGTCCTAAAGGTGAGAAAGGGGGCTGTCCAAAAGCAAAAAGAAGGCCGCAAAACAGTAAGAAAGAGGGCGGCGAACAATCAAAAGAGGGCTGCCCAAAAAGAGAAAGCTAGGGTCAAAAAACTAGGGCAAAAAGGGACCAAAACTAGGGCAAAAGATGGCTGTCCAAGAAGAAGAAAAGGGGTTGCAAACTAAAGTAAAAAGAGGGCAGCGAGGAAGAAGAAGTAGAGGCAAGACAAACAAGGCAATGGGGAGGAACCCTAAAGGTTGAAAAAATTAAACTAGGGCTTCCTAGGTGACCAGTAACCAAAAGAACATTAAATTTATGGATGGAACCAAAGAGAGAGAGTTAGACTCCCAACTTTCTTTTTTGTATTTTAAAGAGGAAGATCCTTGTAGGTCCTGCAATGAAAGTGTTAGACTCAAAAGGTTGCTTGAAGCCTGGGATAGAAGCAGCTGAGCTCACACCCTTCTTCAACTTGTGAAGCTTGATAACACACTACAACTTAACACAAACGTGAGATCAAAACAACATGTTAGTATGTTAAGAAAATTAAATCACGATCAACATTACGTATATACTGATTACTCATGTCCATCAAGATACTAATCTACTCCGCATAAACAATCAAATTGAAACTACAAATGATTGTTCTACTGTGCCAACAATGGCCTTCTTGAGCTAACAAAGAAACAATTAATCTCATACAAGCATTAAAGAAATAGGGGTTAGAGACAATATCACCTCAACCATTTATAAAAGCTACCACATCCGAGAGCTCATAGACCTCCAAAGTCTAATCTTTATTAACAATTCAAAGCAAATGCTTGATACAATTTTCTCAGAGTAACTCTGCTACAAAAGTCCATCCTAATAGAGCTGAAGGAGCCTCTATTTATACAATGAGAGAGTGCTAAAACCCTAAAACCAAATCACATAACCTGACCGACTTGGTCACCTAACTGAGGACCCAAACCTAAAATGAAGAGATGGGAGTGAGGGGAGACCTCCACCTAGGTAAGGCGCCCCCATTCCAACCCTGAGCACCGAAAACAAGCCTAAATTGAGACCACACGTGTGGAAGGCGCCCCCAGGCTGAGGAGGGGCGTGAATGGGTGAAGTAGGCGTCTGGATGTAGGTAAACCACCTTTTAGGTATGGATGAAGCCCCTGCTAGGTTTAGGAAGGTCACTGATGGTGCAAGCTTCAGTCTTTACCTCGATCAAATCATCGGACCAACGAGTGCTCTCCATCTCATTCTTTAGCTGGAGATGACAAATCTACTAACTGAATATAAATTAATTGCTCACTGAATGCAGACTGAAGCTGAGTTATGATAACTCCAATCATCATAAATGCCCAATGAGATGTCATTTAGCCTTTTATTTCGCTGAATTTGGATTAATTTGTAGAGTTTTAATTTTCTCCAAAATATTTTTTAATAAAAAATCATTTTTTTCCTCGAAAATGACTTTTTTGAGAAAAAGGGCGTTATGTGTTCGATTGATGATCTGAAAGTTGGATCTGACTGGCTGGCTGGTCAAGAATGATTTTTGGCTTAAGGTTAGAGCCTTTAATCACTGGATTCGCGGTCTGGATGATCGACTTATTACAAACGGGTTTTTTCCATTTAATTTATGGAAAAATGAACCCAAAAAACATAGGAAAATAATTTAAAAATTTAAAAATTTAAAAAAATAATTTTTTCCCCGTTCGGAAAGATTTTTTTTGAAAAAAATTTAAATGTCCTGATGACTTAGGACAAGACCATGCTCTACTTAAATAATGCCTAGTAGGTTTATAACACTCAGTTGGGCTCTAATAACCCCCCAAGGCCCAGAATTCAACATCGGGCATTCCAACTTTGAAGGAAGCGGGAGAAAACCTCATCAATTATACTCGGCTATAGGCAAAGCATAATTGTCAAGGGCAAAAAACTCCCTGGAATACCTTATTTGAGTTTCTACACCTCAGGAGACCGAACCATTCAAAAAATACCCTACTAGCACATTTTATTACAAACCCTACGGGGCCGTGGTAAAAAATATTCAAATGAAAAACTGACTAGCCAATTTTGGCTAGACATGAAGACGGATCAACTGATACACTGGAATCAGACATTGAACATGTCTGTCAACCGGCGGCTCCTCAACTAATCCAACTATGGTACAAATAAGTGGATAACATCTGGCTCCAACTGCGGGATGTGTGCTCGATCTAGTCTCTTATGCAAGGAGAGCATACGAGAACCCCAAAATCTCTGGTTTCCATATCCTGTAAAAACATCTCAACTTGACAAGAAAACCTTAGTAGCACAAGTTTTATGAAAAAGAGCCAATGATCCAAAAGTTGCTTTATTCAAAGAAAAAACTTCACTGAAAAATTTATTTATTTCTAAGTACATAAAGAAAATGCTAAAGTAAACGCTCACTTTAAGGAGCCTATTTTCCTACTCTAAGCATGATACACAAAAGGTTAGGTGTAATCATAAATCCAGTGTAGCCACCTAAGCATTTTATTAATATAAAAAAGTTTTGCCTTGTCTTTGGTTACCGACCAAAGTAAGGATGCAAT
The DNA here is from genome assembly GCA_001517045.1 of Pseudotsuga menziesii. Lineage (NCBI taxonomy): Eukaryota > Viridiplantae > Streptophyta > Pinopsida > Pinales > Pinaceae > Pseudotsuga > Pseudotsuga menziesii. The sequence continues at coordinate 191,979 of LPNX011217791.1, read as the reverse complement.
TTTCAGAAAATGCAAACCTACATGATGATCCAAAATGGGCGAGTTGGATGGGGAATCATAGGCATGAATAATGTAGTCAAACTTCTTCCCAAACTGGTAGGTGCTCGCGCATGTTGCTTCTATCCATGACTGAATAGCGCTGATATACAAATCGAGATGATGCGGCAAGTCGACTACTCCATCATGGTGATCATCAAGGCTTATCAAATAATAACTCGTTGTATAAGCCCTGAGTTGCTTCAAAACATAAGGAACATCTATATGTGAAGACAATGGTTGAGAAAGAATTTCAACTAGTTGCTCCCCATCTGATTCTTCACTACACTGCTTCTCCAAGTCCTTATTACAGATACTAAGATACAATTTTGACTGATCATAGGAAAACTCTAACTGTTCCTTTTTACAACTTTCATAAGTCTCAGAATAAACACTCCCCTCGCTGGACACATCATAGATGAGATTCTCAAAAGTATTTTCAAAAATATCATAGGTTGGATTTTCAATAAAAGTCCAATAATCATTATTGCCATCTATGTTGGATATGAGAGATGCCTCATCACTGGTATCAAGTCCCTGGCTACGCTCCTCATTCTGCTCAAAACAATCTTCTTCGAAAAGCTGGGTTTCAAAGATATCACATGGGACCCAACTTTCCAAATATTTGTCATCCGGTGGGGAGCATGGAGGACTTTCATCAAATGAAACCTTGAAGATTTGATTTTCCATTAAAGTCTCGTAGTTGTCATCCATCTCAGAAGAAAGGGATTCTTCCTCACTTGTATCACATCCCTGACTATATCCCTCCTCATGATCATAGTCATCTTCTTCAGAAAAAAGGTCACAAGGTAGTAAGCCTTCCAAACTATCATCATTATGCTCATTTGTAGGATTAGTACAAAAGTTTTTAGTGAGGTTATCCAATTGTTGATTATAATCTTCGACTTGACACCGGGTTTCTGTGGTGACAGGATGGAGCTGTCCAACTGCGTTAATGTACTCAGGCTCGCTTGAATATTGTTTTGCCTCTCTCCAACTTTCTCCTGAAATATCATGCATGTCATCTACATAGTTTATGTACTCAGGCTCGCTTGATGATGCTTTAGGACCACAACCCTTTGGAAAACCATGCTCCTGAACATAGCATGCATAATAGCAGGAAGATTCTTCATGAAGGTCTTCACATGCCCTACAAAATGGTGTGTAAGTTTCAACCACATTAGCAGCCTGTAGCTGATGAGGAGGCCTCTGTTCATGGCTGGGATTTCTTCTTTGCCATGTTGGTTTTGCAGGGAAGGTTCTAGGAGGTGGCTGAGTTTGAGTTCTTTCCATTGTTATTACCCTATTTTGAATTTCTTTCAACTGTGCTAAGTGTTTATGTTTTGCTTCCTCCATATTTTTCTTCATCTCTCTTTTCATTTCGATCATCTGTTTTTTATAGGCATCCTTTATAGTTGATAAAGGATCCTTGTATTTAGTTTCATTAATTTTCAAAGGAGTTGAAGACCTTGAATAACCCTGGAGGTTAGATTCACCAGATGATTGCATATTCTTGTCAATTTTGACCGCCAAACCTTGAGCTATAAGTAAAGTAGCCGGCTCCTTATCTCTAATCTGGTACTGGATCTTGCCACTTAATGCTTTGATGTAATAGTCCAAAACAGAAACTGCTGGAGGAGAATAAGTGGCAGGGATGGAATTTGCTAATTCAGTGAACCTGTTGTTGAACTCATCCATTGTTTCAGTTTCAGATTTCTTCATGCTAGTCAAAGCTGCTACTAGATGTCTAAGTTCTTTTTTGTTGCCAAACTTTCCAAGGAAAGCAGTTTTGAAGTCCACTATGGTGGCGAAAGAATTGTCCGGCAAATTATCATACCAATTGCCAGCCTTGCCATCCAAAGACAAGGCAAACAAGGTCATGTATACATCTTCATGCCTATCAGTACCCCTGACATGGGCACCACAGTGTCTGGAGAAATTTCTGAGATGTTGCTCAGCAGAGAGGGAGGCATCAATGCCATTAAATGTCGTAAGTTTATCGATGGCCTTTTCAGGAATGTCATGGGGATGACCTGCTATCTGAGTAAAGTTGAGTTGAGTAAAGCACCCACCCATTGTGTCAAGGAAATAGTTATTGCTTTGCAAATTTTCTAAATTTTCTGGAAATAAAAGATGGATGTCTGAAACAGACTCAAATCCAAGTTCTGCAAGGATCCTACGAAAAGCTAGTTTGTTCAGTCTCCTCCTATAGACTTTTTTAGGGTCAGGGATGAAATCGAACAAACCTTCAGAGTTTCTTCTAGTAGAATACCTTGAGGTGTTAACTGACAGTGGAGTCGCCAGGTGGACTTAAGTCTAATTTCGGAGAGTGATTGGACTAAAATCTACCAAAAAAGGGAAAAGGGTAAAAAACTAAAAGAAACAAAGGTTGTCCAGGAACAAAAAAGATTTGTCCCTGGCAGCGGCTCCAAAAGATGTTGTTCGCCGATTGTACACCAGCAGCAGAAATCTAATGAAAGCTGTCTCCTCACTTGAGAAAGTGGGAGAGGTGTGGCCATGGGGGCAAGCACAGAGCTAGGTATTGTCACCTACTCCTAGCTCCTCCGTTTAGGCTAACTCCTAATGAAGCCAAGGGGGGTAGTCCCTACAAAAGAGTTTTCTAAGGCTCTTAAGTTGTTAAAGTGTTTTACTTAGTCGCGGATGCGGATGGGTGTTACTTAGGAGTTTGTTATGATTAGAAGTGTTTGTTTATTAGGAGAATGACAGTTAATCAAAAGCAATCCATGTTGCTAACATGAGATTACAAAGATAAGCAAAGATTCCAGAATTTTAACTAAACATTTAGAGATAGCAATTAAAATAAACCACAGACAATTGATCAAGATGGATAATTATTCAAATTTAATCAAGGACCAGTGCCTTATGGAGTCAACAAAATGCGCAAATAAAATGATAAGTCTAGGAATTAAGCTAGTGAGTATTATGTTGTGCAAGTGCTCTTGGTATATTTTTAAGGATTTTAAGTGATCTTGCTTAAGGTGTCTGGAAATCCTAACCAGAAATACCTTCAGTGGCTCCGTTCGAAGACATGACGGACCTGTCTGGAATCACAGCTAGGTGTTCAATAACTTAACCAACTGTGTCTAGATTGGGTTGCCCAACGTCCACACTTGGAATTTGCCCACTACTTGGAATTGATGTACCTTTTTGCTCCTAGTGATATCAGTCCTCAGTTATTCCCTTTTCTTTAAGACCCGCACGAACCTATGGGAATAAGATAGGTTAACGGGTGTTCTCAGGGTGGTTTAGTTGGAAGAGGACATTACACGTTCATTTTGAATCGTTTAAACAAATCCAAAGCATATTTGGGTTGAGAAAGAAAGATACCATCATTCATTTAAAGCACTTGAATGCATAGAAAGAAATGCAAAAGACCAAGTTCAGACATTTCAAAGGTATCTGCAATTTGTTTCTTCAAACTCAAAATTAAGTCAACATTGTTACGAGTTATGACTAGATCATTAACATACAATGCAACAATCAAAGTATCACCATGAACATGTAATACATAAATACTGTGATCAAGTTCACAACGTTTGAAGTTGAGATTGATAAAGAAACGATCAATTTTCTCATACCAAGCACATGGGGCTTGTTTCATACCATACAAAGATCTCTTCAGTCAACATACAAGACTGGAATCTGTCCAAAAAATTGGAGGATGTTCCATGTATATTTATTCAGATAAATAGCCATGAAGAAAGACACTTTTAACATCAATTTGATGAAGCTCCTATCCAAACCGAATAAGAAGTGAAAGAAACAGTCGAATCGAGTTCATCTTTGCAATAGGGGCAAAGGTTTTAGCATAGTGGAAAAAATCGACAGTGGCAAAAGATCAACGAGGGTCCAAAAAACATTGTCTTGGAAACATCGACGAAAATCGCAAACTATGGCAAGCATTAAAAAATGCAAAATTTGTACTTTAATAGGGTTAAAATTTGCTTACCGATTTTTTCCTCTATTTGCTGATTTTTCCTGATTTTTGACAATTTTTTCCCGACTTTTGATGACTTTTGCCGGTTTTTTCCCGATGTTTGCCGATGTCCAATTGTTGAAAAATTGCAAATTTTTCGGGTCGAAAAATTGGTAGGCAGAAAAAATTGTGATTTTTCAGCGATTTTTTCCACTATGGGTTTTAGTGTAGTCAATACCAGTGTTACAAACATCGCCGATATATCGGCAACATCGCGATGTTAACTCACGGGCGATATATCGGCAATATATTGCATCGATAGTTTCTCCGATTTTTTGGCGATTTTTTCCCGATTTTATCACGATATTTGCCTATTTTTTCAAATATATCGCGATATTTGCCGATTTTATGGCGGTATTTGCCAATTTTTTCGAATATATGTGATTTTTTGCATTTTTTTATTTTTTATTTTGCCAATATATCGCCAATGTTTTCCGACATTTTCGTCGATAAATCCAATAATTTCTTTTTGGACCCTCAGCGATATATTCGCCGAGACGATATTTATAACACTAGTTGAAGCCCTTAGCTACCAAACAATCCGTGTGATGTTCAACAACATCGTTTGAGGTAAACTTGGTCTTATAGACCCATAGACACTTCACAACATTATTTCTAGATGGTTGGGAAACTAAATACCAAGTGTGATTCTTCACCAAGGAATCAATTTCAGCAGACATGGCATCATCCCATTCAGGCAATCCTTGAACATCAACATAGGTGTCAGGATCATAGGTTTCAAGAACATGAGCCATTAGGGAAACACTACCATGTTTAGCCATTAGGGAAACACTACCATGTTTTTTATTGCGGGTCTGTCGACCAATACTAACATCACTGGCATCAAGTCCAATAATACATTTTGCATCCCATTGAAGTAAACAAGTCAGTGGTGTATTTAGTCGGTTGTTTTTAGGAGGATGAGTAGGTGTGTCGACATTTGTAGTCTATGTAGATTGACTACCAGTCGATTTAGGAACAAAGATAAATTGTATAGTTGAAAATTCAAAGAAACGTACAATCGATCTAGATTCTTCAAGAATATCAAAAGGATTGCTATGTAGTAGACTAGAAGAAGAATTAAATAACTTAATACCTGAAGTCTTTTGATCAAAGATCACATTCCTACTCAAGATGATTTGTTGTTTGACAGGGTCAAACAATGAATAGGCTTATGATTCATCAGAATAGCCCATCACGATACAAGCATGACTCTTTGCATCTGATTTCTTTCTGCAATTATCATAGATATGTGCCCAAGTAACACATCCAAAGGTTTTAAGGTGTCAGACAAAAGGTTTCCCTCTTTTCCACTTCTTGGTTGGAGTCATGGCGCTGACAGCTCTAGTCGGAACAAGGTTCAGGAGATAGTTTGAATAGTAAACAACTTATGCCCAAAATTTAGTCTATAGGCCTTTGGCCCGTAGTAGACATCGAGCCATTTCCAACAAAGTCCTATTATTCCTCTCCACTACACCAATCTGTTGATGGGTTTGAGAGATAGATATTTGCCAAGAGATACCATTCAAACTGTTGACTCACATATTCCCCATTATTGTCTGATCTACATTTAATTGGTTGATCACATTGCTTTTTAACCAATGCCCTAAATTCCTTGAATCTTTCAAAGACGTAACTCTTATTTTTTAAGAAATAAACCCATGTAAATATGGAGAAATCATCAATAAAGATTAAAATATACTTTGCATTTGCTAATGAGGGTTTGTTCATGCAACAAAGATCACTGTGAACAAGTTCTGTCCAATTTTGTGCTTGCCATGCTTTCTTGGAATCAAAGTGTGCCTAATGATGTTCTCCAAGAACACATCCTGTACAAACTCCATCAAGTGGAACTGTCTTTGGGAGACCAGTAACCACATTCTTTGTTATCGTCATCTTTAAACTTCGAAAGTTCAAATGTCTAAGTCAATCATGGCAAATCCGACTTTTGTCATTGGTCTGAGCAACAAATGCAACTGGTCTGTAATCATGCCTAGGAGAGTCACAAAACTTATATAGTCTATCTTTGGGATCTAAATGGTCTGTAGCAACAAATGCCTCCCCATGCCTTAGATCCTTTATGATAAAGGGATTTGACCAAAACTCAACAATTTTGCCAGTCTGAATGAGTTGAGCAACTGACAACAAATTTGCACTCAATCTTGGTACATGATAGACATAATCATCGTCATATAAATTTTTTGTTCTAGAGCTCCACTTAAGGAAGAGAACATAGAAGTATTCTAAGTCTTATGATAAGTACAACCAAAATTGACAATCCACTCAGTTTGAGTGGTGTGGGCATGTAATGCATGGGAAGTGTTGATAGAAAAGGAAAAATTATTTGCAGGTTGATTGATTGAGCTTGACCTTTTCTTCCAAATATTTTGTCTTCTTCTAGCAAGTTTTCTCCACATGTCCCACCTTTCCACAGTAGTGACAGGTTTTCTTCTTTCGATTCTTCTTAGTCGATGCCAGCTCATCAACCTTTCCTTTAATAGGTTGGACTATACACACCTGTCATTTATTTAGGGTATTGGTCAACCCCATTCTTGTTAATTTTGCTTGATCTTTCCTTTGAGCAAGTGAGCCCAGTGTCTGCTACCAAGTTTCCCATCATCAGGCAACTTTTGTTGATCCTTGATCAATAAATCTTGTAAGCTATCAAAGGAAAAGTCCTTACCATCTTCCTTGCATGACATCCAATTGACACAAAATGAGGAGTAGAACACATCATAAGGTGTCTTCAAATTCATCAAGACCAGTTCGATGAGTTGTCCATTATTCTTTGGAAAACGTTTCCCACATTCACCCAATTTCAACTGCAACTCTTTCATATGAGCTAAATAGTCCTCAATCCTTTCAAAGGAATGGGGTTCTAGAGAGAACAAACTCTTTCTCTCTTTGCATCACTTGACTTCGATTAACCTTGTCGAACAGTGACTTCATCTTATTCCATACGACATGAAGACAATCAATCTCGCTTGTATGAAAGTGAATTTCGCTTGAAATGTAGGTTGTGATGCCCCCAACAACCTTATTTAACTTTCTGTCGATAACAAACTTAGCCTTGTCATCAGTTGGATCTGGAATAGCAATTTTGGTACACTGCCAGAGTCCCTTGGTCGTTAGCAACGTTTCCATGTTTAGAGTCCAAGTTGCATAGTTATGGCCAGTCAGAATAACAGGCTCTATCTTGGAAGCCGTCCTTCTGATATCTTACAGATATGATCCAAGTTAAAAAAAGTACCAATCGACAAATCTTCATTCTAGAGTCAATCAACCCTAGATCCAACTCAAACACAATATGTAGATGAAAAGCTAGGTCGAAACCAATAGCCCTGATACCATGTTGTAAAAACCCTTTGAACAATAGGACTTACAACATAAAATAACAGAAGGGATAAGGATATTCCAAAAAGAGAGGTGTTGTTGAAAGACACCATTTACAGCACTTAGGCATAGAGCATTATACTCAAAACATCAAAATGCATCATCACAATTCGATAATTTTCCATATCAATACAACCCATAGGGTTGTTCTTTTATAGTCTCTAAATCCAACAAAATTCTTTGAGATGAGGAAAATTTGGTCAACAAACAAGGTTCGTCGGTTCTAACTGTTTCCTGAAAGACTGCAATGTCTTATTGATTAGTCAATTGCTTTAGTCAAGTTGACCGCTGCTTTGTTGACCATTCAATTGATTGATCAATTGACCACTCAGTCGATCTTTCAGCTGAATGCCCAGCTAGTCGACTGTAGTCTTTCGACTGATTGTCTTCAGAAGATCTTCAGGTTCGATGAACCTTCATAACCTTTGGTTCCAACAAATCAGATTGCCGCATTTATGTTTTACTTGTAAATGGTGAAACCTTAATTGTTGCATTGTATGTAGATGATTTAGTCATTCTTGCAAGTAGTGTAAATATAATACTAAGTTTGAAGAAACAATTGGTTAATACCTTTGAAATGAGTATTCTTGGTCTCTTACATTTATTTTTGGGCTTTCAAGTTCTACAAATGGATGGCAATATCTTTATTTCTCAACCTAAGTATGTAATGGATTTTTTGCAAAGATTCAAGATGGAATACTATAACTTGTGCTACACCCTTTCAATTGTGAGTGAGGTTGACCAAAGAATGTGATTCTCCGAAAGTCAAAGTGACTCTCTATCAACACCTAGGTAGCCTGATTTATTTAACTCGTAGTAAATCTGATATTTCCTTTGTTGTTAATGTGGATTCTCAGTTTATACAAAATCCACAAGAAATCCACTAGAAGGCCACAAAGAGATTTGTCAATTATATCAAGGGCACTTATTGACTTGGTCTAAAATATTCCAGTGATACAATAGACTCGGTGGTTAGTTAAACCAACTCTGATTAGGCGGGGGATAAATCATAGAAATGACATGAAGTCTACATCTAGCTATGTGTTTTGTCATGGTTTTGGACCCATGGTCTAGTCATTGAAGAAGCAAAAGGTGGTCTCCCATTCAACCATAGAAGTTGAACATTATGGTGCAGCTAAAGCTGGCACAGAGGCAATATGGATTTCATAGCTCTTGGGAGAGCTTGGTTTTCCAATGCATTACAGGTTTCCAGTAATCTTGTTGCACATAGCAAGATGAAGCATGTAGAGATTCATGCTCATTAGCTATGACAGTTGGTACAAGATAACATTGTGAGTCTTGTCTATTGCAGAGCTGATGATCATATTGTTGATATGTTTACGAAGCCTTTATCAGAAGCTGAGTTTGTGAAACTTCAAGCTATGTTTGGGCTTCAGGAAGCTAGAATTATGGGGTGGTGTGTAGAAGCATTTTCATCTCTTGAATCTCCAGAGCGTTGTGTTGATGGGGGGTTGCTATAATAATAGGCTTTGCTAGCTCTTCACAACTCTGGATCTTTTAGAGATAGACAGTCGATAATCAATGGTCAACTAGGAGAGTCAACTAAGTGGTCAACTAGATGGTTGATTGACAAATCAACTGAGTCGAGTAGTTGACCAACTAAGCACTCGATCGATGGGGCCATTAGAACATAACAGTGCGAAAATCACAGAGGTTGTTATTGTTATGACCCAAGTATGTAGACCTGGTCTTCCTCACTTGAAGGGACTTTATTACAACTTGGTGCTATAAAGGGATGGTCCTATGAGTCAATCTAAGCAAGTGTGTAAGTGAAATTGGTTATGATTTCCTTATGTGTCAGCATATGCCTCTTTATTGCATTTTGATGTATTTTCTGTTGTGCTATGCTGGTATGCTGGCTTGTGCTTAAGTGCTGTAACGGTGTCTCTCAACACCACCTTGAAATAACTAGCTCTCTGATCTATCTAATTCCCTGATTCTTCAACAAAGGGGCCAAAAATATATTACAAATGCTTGTGACAAGTACTTGACATAAACAAATATTCTTACTTGCACACACTATCTCCAAACTATGTTCCTTCTAAAAATGAGCCTTTAAGACATTTTATATGCTCTCAAAATTCTTTGGGTTCTTGGAGGGACAACCAATCTGTTATGTCCAAAACCTTTAATTGTCTTTGTACGAATTTGTCTGCTTGTGAAGCCTCTTCACTTTTGTTCCTCTTTTGGTTTGAAACTAGTAAAATTTGTGTACTCAGCTTGTCTCTATTGGACCTTTTTTTGGAGTTATATGCACTCTTTCCTAAGTCTAAACTATCTTCCTAAATCTCAAATACTGTGCAAAACTTGAGAGTTTAAAGAATGTTTACGGCATGTGACAACCTTTTCCTTTTCTATAATGAAAAGATTTTATGCACTATCCTTATTCTACATTCCGTGAAGTGGTTGTACAATGTGTTTGTGAGGTTTTCTCTAGGTTGAGTTGTTTATTTCCCTCTCTCTTTTCAAATAGCTTAAAAATGAGACTATGTTACTTGAAAGGTGTATGTTTTGAAAGATCAAGTCCATTTACTAATGATCTATTGTGTAGGTTATAACTCGCACATGGCAAATTGCTCATAAAATGAAGTTGCAAAGGGGGCAACTCCCAGAAGTTAAGTCTGATATGAATGACAATCTCCGAATTAAGAGATTTATAGCAAAGTACACAATCAATCCAGCTATTGCTCATGGTATCTCTCAAATTCTTGGTTCAATTGAGGTACAAAACCATCCTTCGTAATTTATTAATTCACCTTCTATAAACATGAGTTAGTAGCTACTACTAAACAAAGTTTGAAAGTAGCTTACCTTAAATGCTATTAATAGGGTTTGTATTTTTATTGTTATTTTTTAATTAGGAACATTTTCTCTTCTAGTCCATTTCTAGCTTAAAAAATTATAGTCCTTAGTTACAAGTGTTTCATTACTATCGTTATTAAGATAAAACAATGCAGGTTGGAAAGATGGCAGATCTTGTTTTGTGGAATCCTGGGTTCTTTGGTGCAAAGCCTGAAATGATTATCAAAGGTGGTGTAATTGCCTGGGCACAAATGGGAGATCCCAATGCAAGCATCTCGACACCTGAACCGGTAACTAATTGTAACATTCATTTTTTTATTTACTTATTGTATGAACAAGTTTTAGGTTTGCTGATCATTGTTTGACAAACTGAATTTCCCTATATACCCTCAAGAATGAAAGGCCTCTTCCTAGGACTAAGACACACCCATTATTTTCACTTAATGGAGATTCTTTTTCATTGAATCTCTGTATGTTACTTAGTGGGGGCTAGGCGAAGCAATAAAAAATCAATATATCAGGTTTTTTTGTTTGAAGTTGTGAAGTGATTTTAGTAGTTAGTAAAGTTTACAAGTATTTTATAACAAAAAGTACAACATAATGACGCACTTCAAGCCTTCTGTCTAACACCTACTACATATAGAAGGCCTATTTAAAAATACAACAATATAAAATCCGAAAGTATAAACCATAAGCAAATTCCAATGCTGCCGTGACCTCCTCCAACACTGTGTGATCTGTCCATTTGGATTTGATTATCATCGGTTCAGATTATTTCCCTATATCCTTTTTATGCTCATTGGATCTGATAGCCAATATGAGGCTTGTTATTACCCGAAAATTCCTGCCTTGCAAGATGAAGAGAGTCCAGAAACACCAGGAAGTAAGCACTGTCACATCGCTTACTTCCCCTCTCTTTGAAGTTAGTGCTTCCTAACTTCATGGGGGTATCCCTAAATGGTCTAGGTACTAGTATCAAATTCAAGAATTATTAGTAACTCCTAAAGTTGAAATCAAAAGCTTGTTGGTCTTGTATAAAATCTACAGTAAAATATGGAAATCAACCAGCTGGAAACTCTCTAAAAATTGTCCTAAATTTACACAAAGCAATGCAGAAAATTGACACTAAATAAGGACATCTCTGTAATGTCCTCATCTGATTAGGCATTGAGGACCAAAACCGCTAACCTATGTGATTCCTGTGGGTTCGAGCGGTTACTGACAGTTAAGGAATCATCTAAAGACTGATGCCATCTATAGAAAATCTAGGGCATCAATATGTTATCACCATTAGGTCAAGAAGGGCCACCATGGCCAAAGGCCACTGTCATGCATGCCATCTAAGCATTATTTAATGATGCATGCACCCATTTAAGTCTCCCTGCGCATGCATGCAAGTCAACTGCAAATTAGAAATTAAAGTGACCTAATTTGGTCAAAAGTTAGGGTTTTTGCAGTTGAAAGTTATAAAAGGGAGATAAAGTGAAATGAGACTCACTTTTGATGATTATTGATTTTGGAGTTCTCGAGTAGCAGCACAGCAGTTGGGGTTGGAGACGGCGTCTTCAACTAGTGGGGTTTCGGCAGTGAGATCTCTGCCCTAGTCTCATCCAGGGTAAGCCATACAGGTTCACCATTCGCTCTTCAATTTATTCATAGTTATCCAATATACAGCAGAGATTGTTGCAGGGGCATGTGTGCAGTCGTAAGGGATTTTCAGCCGGAAAGCCCAAATCATTCGCTAAGTCTTCAGATCTCAGTTTACCTTTGAAACCTAGGCACCATTCTCATCATGGGTATCTTACTCCAGTACCCGGTGATTATCAGATCCGATCGTGCTCATCCTGAGCAGTTATCATCCAGTTCGGGATTAGGGGGGCATGAGCAGCTGCACCTCTAGAACAATTCACTAGCCTGCCTAGAGACCTCAGAATTTCTGCATGTGACAGGCATTCTCTCCGGCACGAGAAGGCTATTAGTCCTACAAATCATCAGCTTCATCGGACTCCTTCTTCACTGAAAACGTCACCCTTAGCTGATTTGGGGTTCGTGTTGCTGGGGTATCACCGAAAGTAGAAGATACCTGGTCATCTTTGATTCATCTCTTGATGCATGCATATTCTCTCAGGAGCATTCCAACCAGCTTATCAGTGGTAAGTGTTCATTCTATCCTACAAACCCTAACCCTAATTTTTGCTATAAAATAGGGAATTTTACATGCCCGGTTGTTTCAGTGTATTTGCATAGAATTAGAAAATATCGGGATTTGGGATATTATAGTGGTATCAGAGCTATCTTCTTAGCCAGCTGTGGGCTTAAGAAATGAGAAATAGATGAATACAGAAGGAGACCCTTTTGTAACCTATAGGAAAAGGAGTAGATACACAGGGGAATTTGAGGATATCCTACTAGAGGATATTAGCTCAAACATAGAACAAACAGGTATACACTCTGATAAGGGAAAGGGAACGGGAGAAGAGGAGGACAGGATGGAGTTTCGCAACTTAGTATCTGCATTGCAAGATTTGGCCAAAGGACAAAAAGATGTACTCAATGCAATCAACAGATTATCTGCAAAACCAGAAATAGGTAACAACAGTACACCTCCCTCACCGATAGATCGAGGATCTACAAGCAGCAATGGAAAGGTTGTGTACACTAATATACAGAATACACCGCACATATATAGCAGACCTTCCAATAGGCCTACCATGCCTCACTTCTTGGCAGATGTAGTAGGTGGTCCAGTCATGCAGGTAGAGCCTAGCGAACCTTTTGGGGCTTATTTGCAGGAATATAGGGACTTAGGGGATGAGTTTCATGCTGCCATGTCTTTCTCAGATTTTTGCAACATGAAGAGTAGGAACAGGCCCATGAATTTCAACAAGGGATTCAATCACAACTATGAGTTACAGAAGACCTTGGGCAGGTTGACCATTCCAAACTTTGATGGGACTCGCAGAGGTTCAGCGAGGATATGGGTTCAAAAGTTGGATACCTATTTCCAACTCAATCCCATGATAGAGGTAGATGCCATTAAATTGGCTACACTCCACCTGGACAGAGAGGCTCACGAGTCGTGGTACCACGGATTGGTGACATTGGGTCACAATACCATACACTCCTACGGTGAGTTCACTCAGAAGCTCATGGAGTGGTTTGACAGGAAGGATCCAGAGATACATTTCAGGGAGTTGGCTCAACTCAAACAGACAGGTAGTGCATAAACCTTCATCTCAGAATTCCAGAGGATAGCCGTCATGGTAACAGACGTGTTAGAGAGTAGGTTGATTATGTTATTCACTTAGGCCCTAACAGAGCCACTACGGGGATGGGTGAAAGCCTACAATCCCCCCACTCTGTAGGATGCCATTAGCAGAGCCCGAGATCTACAGGATTCAGTTCCAAAGAACAGGTTCCCGCTCAAAATCAAGTTCCCTATTAGGGACAAGGACAATAAACCTTTCCAGCAGGATGTTCCCAAGAAAACATGGTTAGATGAGGACACTAGAAAAGACTTGAGGAGGAAGAAACTATGTTTCACTTGTTAGGAACGATGGGTGCCAGGACACAGGTGTGCAGGGAAGGCGAAGGCTCACTACATTGAAGTATATTTAGACAGTGATGAGGATGACTATGAGCAAGAAGCCACAGAAGAACTATGGGCAACTGAGCAAGAACCACTCCAGGGTGATACACGAGAGGGAGTCATTGCTACACTATTTGGAGTACCAAGATTCCATACTCTCAGGGTCAGAGGAGTAGTACAAGGACACAGAGTAGGATTATTGATTGATGGGGGAGCAACCCACAATTTCATTGACTCCGCTTGGGTAGCCAAGAGAGGCATTCAGACTGAGAAGTTCGAAGGATTCACTGTAGCAGTAGCCGAGAACTCTAGCAAGGAGTGCAACTACTGGATTCCAAAATTGAATGTCACCCTAGGTAACTATCAGATGACAGATTCATTCTATGTAGTAGATGTATCAGATACTCATGTAGTATTAGGTGTTCAGTGGCTTTATTCAATAGGGAAATACACTACAGACTACCGAGCAATGGAAATGGAATTCTAGGGGCCATACGGCAAATGGGTAGTTTTGAGGGGCATGAACACTTATGCCCCAAAACTGGTCTCGTCACAGAGAATGGAGGCAGTACTCCGATAGGATGATATAGAATGGGCTGCAGAATGTTTTGTCACCTTTAGGAAACCCCCAGAAACCAGCACACAACACCCAAATGACATTCAGGTCTTGCTACAGAAGCACGAAAAGGTTTTTCGGGACCTTCCATCATGTAGACTGCCAGACCGAGGCTTTGAACACATTATTGAGCTAAAGGAGGGGACACAGGAAGTCATCACCACTCCTTATCGGCATCCCAAAAGATACAAGGATGAGATCGAGAAAACAATCAAAGAATTACTGGAGCTTGGATACATTCGGCCCAGTTCTAGCCCCTTCGCATCCTCAGTAGTCTTGGTCAAGAAGGATGGTACACTGGGAATGTGCATCGACTATCGAGCACTCAACAAGAAGACCATTAAGAACAGGTATCCCATCCCTAGAATAGATGAACTCATGGATGAACTTCGGGGAGCCAAATACCTCTCCAAGATTGATCTTCACTCAGGGTACCATCAGATCCGAGTAAGAGACCAAGACATCTCCAAAACAGCTTTTTGTTGTCACTATGGTCACTATGAGTTTTTGGTCATGCCTTTTGGACTCACTAATGCTCCAACCACTTTTCAGTCATGCATGAACCATACCTTCAGAGTTCAACTACGTAAGTTTTTACTAGTATTCTTTGATGACATCCTGATTTACAGCAAAACATGGGAGGAGCATCTGAAACACTTGGACGAAGTACTGAGCATTCTAGAAGAACACTCGCTTTACGCGAAAATGTCCAAGTGTGAATTTGGCATGAAGGAAATGTTGTACCTAGGACACATAATCAATGAGGAAGGAGTACAGGTTGACATGGAGAAACTCCAAGCTATTAGAGATTGGCCTGTGCCAAAAACAATCACAGAATTGAGAGGTTTTTTAGATCTTTGCACTTATTACCGACGGTATGTTAAGGGATTCTCCCAATTTGCAGCACCCCTCACAGATCTCACAAAGAAGGGAGCATTCACCTGGACAGAATTAGCACATAAAACTTTTGAGGAGATGAAAGTTATTATGAGTTCCTGTCCAGTTTTAGCATTACCGGACTTCTCACAACCATTTGTAGTAGAATGTGATGCCTCAGGGAAAGGGTTAGGAGCAGTATTAATGCAAAATCATCACCCTGTTTTATTTGAGAGCTATAAACTGAAGAACTGCGAGCGCCACTACTCCATATATGACAAAGAGATGCTAGCCATCTTACATGCTCTCATGAAGTTTAGACAGTACCTGGTGGGCAGTAAGTTCAAAATCAAAACAAATCATAAAAGCCTCAAGTATATCCTGGAGCAGAAGGAACTGAATGAGCGCCAACAGAAATGGGTCAACAAAGTACAAGCCTATGATTTCGAGATCAAGTATGTAAAAGGTAAGAATAATGTAGTAGCTGATGCATTATCCAGGCGTCTCGCCTCACTATCTCTCAGGAGTATATCCACAGATTAGAGGGCACTTCTCTTAGTAGAATACTCCAAAAATAAATTCGCTTGCGAATTATTGGATGGACAAATTCAGGATGACAGGTACAGGATTATTGATGACATCATCTATTATAAGAACAGGATATACCTCGTTCTAGAATCCACTTTGAGGAAAAAGATCATACAAGCGGCACATGACTCTCCATTATCAGGACATCAGGGTTTCTTGAAGACCTACAAACAGATCCGAGAGAGGTTCTCATGGAAGGGCCTCAAAGGAGAGGTTATGCAGCACGTACGGGAATGTAGCATCTGTCAACAAAACAAGATTGAGAACATCCATCCAGCAGAGTTGCTTCAGCCACTACCAATTCCAGAACAAAAGTGGGAAAGTGTCTCCATGGACTTCATTATAGGATTGCCCAAAGTCCAAGGGCGGGATTGTTTATATGTTGTAGTTGATAGACTGACCAAGTTTGCACATTTCTTTTCTATATCATCAGATTACTCTGCAGCTCAAGTAGCAGAGTTATTCTTCAGGGAGGTCTTCAAGTTACACGGGTTACCTAAAACCATTGTCAGTGATCGCGATAGTAGATTCACAGGTGCCTTCTGGTAGGAACTATTTAGATTAGTGGGGACCAAACTGGCTACCAGCACGAGTTATCATCCCTAGAGCGATGGACAAACTGAAATTGTCAACAAGTGGATTGAAGGATATCTGAGGAACTACGTAACAAGGCAGTAGCGAACCTGGATCAAATGGCTACACTTAGGGGAGTACTGCTACAATACTACCTATCACATGTCTATTAGGATGACACCTTTTAAGGCATTCTATGGCTATGAGGCCTTGGACTATGCAGATTTAGCATTTGGAGATAGTAGGGCTCTTAAGGCAAAGGATTGGATACAGGACAGTCAAGATATTCTTAAAAGATAGACAGCCCAAAATCAACAGAAGTTATATGCAGACAAACAGAGGGTTGAGCGGAGCTTTGAGGTAGGGGATTTGGTATACTTAAGGCTCCAACCTTATAGATAGTCTTCGCTTAAGAAGAAAGGAGGGGAAAAGTTAAAAGCTCGCTTCTATGGACCCTATAGAATAATCAGGAAGGTGGGAGACGTGGCATATGAACTAGAACTACCACAGGAAAGTAAAATTCACAATGTATTCCATGTGTCCAATTTGAAAAAGATCCTTGGGCAACACATTGCTCCATCAACAGAATTACCTCCTTTAGATGATGAAGGACTATTGATATTGATTCCTAAACGGATCATACAGACTAGAGAAAGGAAACTCAGGAACAGGGTAATTAGGGAATACTTGGTTCAATGGAAAGAACTACTGCCAGAGGATGCCACATGGGAAGGTGAACAAGTATTGCAGCATCCCAGTTTGAGGACAAGCAATCTCAAGCGGGGAGGACTATAATGTCCTCATCTAATTAGGCATTGAGGACAAAAACCGCTAACTTATGTGATTCCTGTGGGTTCAAGCGGTTACTGACAGTTAAGGAATCATCTAAAGACTGATGCCATCTATAGAAAATCTAGGGCATCAATATGTTATCACCATTAGGTCAAGAAGGGCCACCGGGGACAAAGGCCACCGTCATGCATGCCATCTAAGCATTATTTAATGACGCATGCACCCATTTAAGTCTCCATGCGCATGCATGCAAGTCAACTGCAAATTATAAATTAAAGTGACCTAATTAGGTCAAAAGTTAGGGTTTTCGCAGTTGAAAGTTATAAAAGAGAGATAAAGTGAAAGGAGACTCACTTTTGATGATTATTGATTTTGGAGCTCTTGAGTAGCAGCACACTGTGCGTCACAGCAGTTGGGGTTGGAGACGGCATCTTCAACTAGCGGGGTTTCGGCACTAAGATATCTGCCCTAGTCTCATCCAAGGTAAGCCATACAGGTTCACCATTCGCTCTTCAATTTATTCATAGTTATCCAGTATATAGCAGGGATTGTTGCAGGGGCATGTGTGCAACCGTAAGGGTTTTTTAGCCAGAAATCCCAAATCATTCGTTGGGTCTTCAGATCTCAGTTTACCTTTGAAACCCAGGCACCATTCTCATCATCGGTATCTTACTCCAGTACCCGGTGATTATTAGATTCGATCGTGCTCATCCTGAGCAGTTATCATCCAGTTTGGGATTAGGGGGCGTGAGTAGCTGCACCTCTAGAACAATTCGCTAGCCTGCCTAGAGACCTCCGAATTTCTGCATGTGACAGGCATTCTCTCCGGCACGAGAAGGCTATCAGTCCTACAAATCATCAGCTTCATCGGACATCTCCTTCACTGAAAACGTCACCCTTAGCTGATTTGGGGTTCATGCTGCTGGGGTATCACCGGAAGCAGAAGATACCAGGTCATCTCTGATTCAGCTCTTGATGCATGCATATTCTCTCAAGAGCATTCCAGCCAGCTTATTAGTGGTAAGTGTTCATTCTATCCTACAAACCCTAACCCTAATTTTTGCTATAAAACAGGGAATTTTGCATGGCAGTTTGCATGCCCGGTTGTTTCAGTATATTTGCATAGAATTAGAAAATATTGGGATTTGGGATATTACATCTGTCCATTTGGATTTGATTATCATCAGTTCAGATTATTTCCCTATATCCTTTTTATGTTCATTGGATTTGATAGCCAATATGAGGTTTGTTATTACCCGAAAATTCCTGCCTTGCAAGGTGAAGAGTCCAGAAACACCAGGAAGTAAGCCCTGTCACATCGCTTACTTCCCCTCTCTTTGAAGTTAGTGCTTCCTAACTTCATGGGGGTATCCCTAAATGGTCTAGGTACTAGTAGCAAATTCAAGAATTATTAGTAACTCCTAAAGTTGAAAACAAAAGCTTGTTGGCCTTGTATAAAATCTACAGTAAAATATGGAAATCAACAAGCTGGAAACTCTCTAAAAATTGTCCTAAATCTACACAAAGCAATGCAGAAAATTGACACTAAATAAGGACATGAATTGCAATGCAACTACACATGCAATACATGCTAATATGCCGACAGAACAGAATTTACAGCAAGTATGAGTATTTTAAGGTTTCTGTTCTAAGTTAAATGCTGTTTATTGAGTACTTTTTATGTTTTTTTAGTGTTGTGACTTTTCCAATGCATGGAAATCGAGAAAAATGTATGGTTTCTCTCTATTTCTGCGTCTAGAAAAAATTACAAGAATTTAAGCTTCCTTTACTTTAACAGAAAATTGAATAAATATAACCTAAGATGAAAGTTTTTCACAAATCCCAACTTAGTTTCAAGCCTTTTGGCTTCTCTGCATAATTTAATGCCCAAACTCTCTATGCACAAATTTTAATCAAGATTTGACTAAAACTTGAAACACATGAGATTCTTTTTCGAAATTTAAGAATTCTGAAATTTTTCTCTTTCATAAAAAATTCAAACTCAGAAAATTTCAGGCAAACATACACACATGAAATTTAACACGCTTGTTTTTGACCAATGGTCTAGGATAAAACCCCCAAGGGAAAACCTGTTTCTGAGTGAGAGAGATTATTATTATTCAGGTAAAAATCAGAAATACAATCAACAATACTTATCAGATTTCTGCCTCAATTTCTGAACCCCTTTACTGCTGATTTTTCTCAATTTCCATGTCACTTTCACCTCGAAAACTATGCCCAGAAATTTCTGTACGAACATAATTAAATGCAGGCCATACTCCTTGATTTATGTGCATTAACTTCCTCGAAATCTATGCAGGCCGTACTGTACGGTTTTGACAGTCCGTACACCTAGATTTTTGTGTTACTGTATTGCTGTACGAATCTCGAAATCTGTGTAGCTGTACTTTGCCTCGATTTTTGTGCCACCTCGAAATTTATCTTGGCCTTGGGAAATGTGCCTTGCAAATATTTTCTCAATCTTTGCAATTTCTCTCTCCTGGTTCAAAATCTCTTCAAACCCTCACTCTCTCTTTTTCTTCCTCTCTCCAAAAATCTCTTTTGGAAATGATCACAATGAATGAACTTTTGGCTTGTCCTAGTCCTTTTTGTTCATGGTAGCTTCTCTGTCAATCCAATGGTCAAGATTAGATTAGATGACGGGTTCACATTAAATGTTCCATTAAATATTAATTAATTGACATTTAGTGCATCTCATGTCATTTAATAAGGTTAGAGCAACCCCTTTCTATTTAATCACTCACTTAACTTTATTTTAAATGTGAACTTAGGAAAACCATAAGCTTAGCCTTTTTAATAAAGTCACTTTAAAATTATAAAGTGCTTCTCACTTCATTAAATGCACAAGACTAGGTAGGAGTCACAACTTTCAAGTGTCATTGTCCACCCCAAGGCAAGTCTAGGTGGACAAACACTTCCTATGTAACTTTTCAACACTCCCTTTTATCGAGGAAAGTGTTTTTCACCACTCCCAACTTATCTCTGAAATAGACATGCTTCCCTCTACCCAAAGCCTTGGTGAGAATGCTAGCCACCTGCTCATCTGTCGAAACATACTGCAACTGAACAACCCCTCTTTGAACATAGTCTTTGATAAAGTGATATATGATCTCTATGTACTTCGACCTGTCATGAAATACTAGATTCTTAGAGAGCTTGATGCAACTCTGATTATCACACTGTATAACTTTAGGACTCAGCTCCAAATCAAATAAATCCACTATCAGCTTGCAAAGCCACAAAGCCTCACAACTAGCCTAACTGGCTGCCATATACTCATCCTCAGCAGAACTCAATGCCACAGAATTTTGCTTCCTGCTGAACCACGACACAACTGCCGAACCCAAGCTGAAGCAACAACCAGAAGTGCTCTTTCGGTCCGAAACACTACCTGCCCAATCTGAATTTGTATAACCAACCAATCCCACTTCACCAAATCTCCTATAATCCAATCCATAATCAGTTGTACTTGCAAGATATCTCAAAATGTGTTTTGCAGCAGTCCAATGCACTCTCCTAGGCTCCACCATGAACTGACTGAGAGTGTTCACTGCAAAACTCATATCTGGTCTGGTGTTGACCAGATACATCAATAAACCAATCAACTGACGATACAAAGTAGGGTCCACCAACTCTCTCTCTGAAGCATGAGGCTTCGCCCAGTTGGTGATTATGGGTGTAGACATAGGTCTGCAATCAGTCATCTGAAATCTCTTCAGAACATCTGGAGCATATTTTCCTTGCCCTAGGAAAACATGTCCATCGTCCTGCCAAACCTCCATCCCCAAATAATAATGCATCAGTCCAAGGTCTGTCATCTCGAACTCTGAAGCAAGATCCTTCTTACACACATCAATCAGATGCTCTCCCCCAGTAATGAACAAGTCATCAACATACAACAGAAGAATAAGTGGAACACCACCAACCACAATGTAGTACAAGTTGGGATCCTCTTCACTCTTTTGAAACCCAATCGAAAGTAAGTAGGAATCGATCCTGGAATACCAAGCACGAGGGGCTTGCTTCAGACCATATAAGGCTTTTTTCAGTGTGCAAACATGAGAATCTCTCTCACACACCTCAAAGCCCTGTGGCTGCTCCAGATACACCTCCTCCTGTAGAAAACCGTTGAGAAAAGTAGTTTTCACATCCATATGATGGATCTTCCAACCCATCTCTGCGATGACAGAGATCACTGCCCTGATCGAAGAAAATCTGGCCACTGGTGCAAAGGTCTCATCATAGTCAACTCCCTCGACCTGTGAGAAACCACGTGCAACAAAATGAGCTTCGAACTTCTCAATATAGCCATCCACAACATGCTTTATCTTCTAAAGCCACTTGGAAGTCACAACTGACTTCTCCTCTAGTCTCAAAACCACTTCCCACACCCCATTCTTCATGATGGAGTTGTACTCCTCCATCATGGCATCTCTCCAAACTTGGTGTGCGGAAGCCTCCTCATAAGTATTAGGAACGGTGTCACGCAAGCTAGTCACCTGTGCCATATAGCTGGAAAACCTCTCAGGGGCCCTGCTTTCTCTAACCACCCTCTTGGATGGTCCAACTGACTCCTCTGCTTCCTTCATCAACTCCTTAAGTCAACTTGGCTTTCTCTTCCTGGAGGAAGCATCCTATCTCAGACTCTCCTCTACCTCCTCATCAGACACCTGTCTCCCTGAAGAAGTACCAACAACCTGAGAACTTGTCCCTGGTGAACACCTGTACCACTAGAACTCGAATCACATGAAGGTGTCACCTATGAACCTGTTCATGTACCAAAAGTACCTGTAGACTGAGCCCTTGTAACTGAAGAACTTGTAACCTGTGACCCAGTCACACCTGAAACCGGTGACCCTGTACTCTGACTCGCTGAACTCTGAGTTGTCACCTATGTAGTACTCTGTTGATCCTCCATCTTGGAATCTAGAGACCTCCTGAAGGCTTTCTCCTCCTCAAACTTCACCTCCCTCCTCACCACAACTTTCCTCTACATAGAAAGGTATATGTGAAAATCCTTCGATGTCTCATCATAACCAACAAAAATACCTCGCTCACCTGTAGCCTCCAACTTTGTCCTCTTCTCAGAAGGGACATGAGAGGAGAGTATGTAAGGCAACTAAAAATACGAAAGTGACCTATCTCAGGCACTTTCCCTGTAAACATCTCCCAAGGAGTTTTGCACCCCATTGCACCGTGCAGACTCCTGTTCAGAACATAAACAATAGTGCTATAGGCCTCTGCCCATAGAAAGAAAGGAAGACTCTGATCATGCAACATGGCTCTAGCTGCACCCACTATACTCCATTTTGCTGTGGAGTGTAAGGAACTATTAACTACCTCTTGATCCCCTCCTACTGGCAATACTTATCGAATGCATAGGAAGTATACTCACCTCCATTGTTTGATCGAAGTACCTTGATCTTCTTTCCTGTCTGGTTCTCCACAAGAGCTTTGAACTCTTGGAACCGAAGCAAGACTTCCTTTGATCTATTGCATCTTAGGAAATAGATCTAGGTCTTCCTGGAAAAGTCATCGATGAAAGTGACATAATACTCGTATCCTGTCAAAGAGGTAGATGACATGGGACCACATAGATATGAATGAATCAACTGAAGCACTCCCTCTGATTTGGAATCACTGCTTGGAAAAGCAGTCTTGGTGTACTTTGCCAAAGCACACCCTCTACACACACCACCCGACTCTGTGATGAACTCTGGCATACCTGTTGTCATATCTCTCAGCATCCTCAAAGCTAGATGGTAAAGATGGGCCATCCTCCTATGCCATAGCTCACACAACTCACTGTTGCTCTGAGTGTGTGGCAGTGCATGATGTGGCTGGAAAAGAAGCTTGTACAGTTTCCCACATCTGACTCCAATCACTCGTGAATCAGATGAACCTGCTGACTTGGGAAAGATGTGAACTTTTCGATCAAGGACATATACACTGAAGCCTCTGTCCTCAATCATGGAAACTAAAACACGGTTCTTCTTCAGCCCAGGGACATACAACACATCTCTCAGAAACATAGGCTGCATGGACTCCCTCTCAAAGCGGGCAGTCCCTCGCCCAACTACTCTCACCACTGTATCATCTCCCAATATAACCTCCTTCTCCAAGTCTGCCTTGACATATCTGAAAACATATCACGATCACCTGTCATATGATTGGAAGCTCCACTATCAATGTACCAAGTGGAGGAAGCAGTGGTAGCACTCGAAGAATGCCCAACAATCATGGAATGCTCCATGTGGTCCTGAAAGTCCCTGTTGGTGATAGAAGGTGCTCTCTCAACACTAACACCTGCAAAGAGAGAAAAGTCTCTCTCAAATATCGCATCAAACTCACCAATCTCTGTTGTAGCTGTTGTCTGTTGTTTCTTCTTCTTCTTGTTCGAACATTGTCCTACATAGTGTCCCATCTTCTGACATGCAAAGCATTTCACTTTACTCATGTCCTTCTTCTCCCCATCATGCTGTTTGGCCCCATCCTTGGAACCCTTCTTGAACTTCTTCTTCTTCTCCCCATCATGTTGTTTGGCCCCATCCTTGGAACCTTTCTTGAACTTCTTCTTCTTCTTGCCCTTCACTGCTAAAGCAACATTTTCGTCATCATCCTTGTGATGTGATGAACTGCCCTGTAAGTAACCTCTCCGTGTCTCCTCATGTGTGAGATCATCCCACAATCGATCACATGTGGGCATGTTCTTCCTACAATTGATAATTTGCACAAACACGGTCCACTGCTGAGTCACACCATTTAGTGTTGTATGCACCATCTCAGCTCTTCCTATCACCTCACCTACAGCTGCAAACTCATCTCTTACCTGTGTGATCTTGATAAGACATGAGGCCATGCCTTCGCGTTTACCCATGTGCACACTCTTCAACTTCTCTTGCAATACCATCTTCCGGTTTTCATTTGAATTTTGGTACAAATTTATTAAAGCTTCCCACATCTGGAATGCATGATCTTTTGCTGAAATTGGAGGGATCACATGATCCTTCACAGCATAAAAAATAACCCTTCTTTCCCTCACATCCCTTTTCATAAAGCTGTCTTATCTGTTGCATCAACAGGTACTACTACAGGATTCGTTGTTGTACTATGAACTATATCCCATAGTTCATTCTCTTTAAGAATCAAACTAATTATAGCCTTCCATGGGCTAAAATTTGCAGTCCCCTCTAACATGTCTTCCAATCTAAGACCAAAAACCATGACTGCAAGCTGTAACTTCAAGCAAGCTGTTTAAGACTTTCTTTTCTCCAAACCCCAGTTTTCTGAATGTTTAAAATTCTGAATCTTTAATGTGCTCTGATACCATGAAAGTTTTTCACAAATCCCAACCTAGTTTCAAGCCTTTTGGCTTCTCTGCATAGTTTAATGCCCAAACCCTCTATGCACAAATTTTAATCAAAATTTGACTGAAACTTGAAACACATGAGATTCTTTTTCGAAATTAAAGAATTCAGAATTTTTTCTCTTTCATAAAAAATTCAAACTCGAAAAATTTCAGGCAAACAAACACATGAAATTTAACATGCTTGTTTTTTACCAATGGTCCAGGATAAAACCCCTAAGGGAAAACTTGTTTCTGAGTGAGAGATATTATTATTCTTCAGGTAAAAATCAGAGATACAATCAGCAATACTTATCAGAATTCACCTCGAAAATTGTGCTCAAATTTTTTTGTACGGACATAATTAAATGCAAGTCGTACTCCTCGATTTCGGTGCATTAACTTCCTCGAAATTTGTGCAAGTCGTAGTGTACAGTTCTGACAGTCCGTACACCTCGATGTTTGTGCTTTCGTACTACTGTATGGATCTTGAAATATGTGCAGCTGTACTTTGCCTCGATTTTTGTGCCTCCTCAAAATTTGTGCATCCCTCTCGATTTTTGTGCATACAATTTCTTCTCGAAATTTGTGCCTGCAAATTTATCTTGGCCTTTGGAAATGTGCCCTACAAATATTTTCTCAATCTCTGCAATTTCTTTCTCCTGGTTCAAAATCTCTTCAAACCCTCACTCTCTTTTTCTTCCTCTCTCCAAAAATTTCTTATGGAAATGATCACAATGAATGAACTTTTTCCTTGCCCTAGTCCTTTTTGTTCATGGTAACTTCCTTGTAAATCTAATGGTCAAGATTAAATTAGATGAAGGGTTCACATTAAATGCTCCATTGATTATTAATTAAATGGCATTTAGTGCACCTCATGTCATTTAATAAAGTTAGAGCAACCCCTTTCTATTTAATCACTCCCTTAACTTTATTTTAAATGTGAACTTAGAAAAACCATAAACTTAGCCTTTTTAATAAAGTCATTTTAAAATTATAAAGTGCTTCTCACTTCATTAAATGCACAAGACTAGGACACAACTTTTAAGTATCCTTGTCCACCCCAAGGCAAGTCTAGGTGGACAAACACTTCCTAGGTAACTTTTCAACATAAGATACCTAATCTATATGCCTAGAATGCCTAAAATGCATAATTTTTTAGATAAAGAAGTGGTTTTGTTTTTATGTGAATAATCAAATAACTAAAATGATTAGATTGATGCTTTATCAAGTAAAAAAAAAACAAGTAGGGTGGAAGAAGGATGCAATTCCTACTAAAATTCTATCAAAATGAAATTAAAAGCAAGAGTCTATGAAAATTATTGAAATTCTTACACACACCGAACAGAAGATAGTTCTGACTCACATATTCTATTTGAAGAAATAAGCATATCTTCCTCAGGCTTGGGGTCCTTGATAGCACTATCAGCTACATCTTTTGATTCCTCGTCATTCCCAATGAACAAACGACTAGAAGAAGGCATACTAGAAACGTCATCACATGCCAACTCTTTTGCAGGATCAATAGACAAGGTTGCTCTTTCATCATGCTATTTTTTTGAATGGTCCTCAACAACGAAAACTTCACCACATGGATCCTTTTCAGGGGCTGCTATGTCCATAGGAATAAATCACAGGGGGGCCACCAGAAGGGGCCTCACCCCATTCGCTTTGATTATGGAGCTAACCCGATGTGGACATCAAGTGAGGCCCTTATATAACAATGTTTATCCACCCGGAGATTTGACCCCGAGACCTTCTGCTCACAACTTACAACACTCAACCACTTGAGCTAGCCCACCGTAGGCTATATATATATATATATATATATGGAAAAATTGTGTGTTCTTGATTGTTCAAACTTATGACATCGACTTATATGAGTAGGCCTCTACAAGGCACCCTTTCAAGTTGTTATACTCCAAAGTTTATGTAGTGCACCCAACCAGATGTGCCAGTACAGGGGGTCGTTTTGCCATTGTAAAAGGCTAAGCTAGGGCTTCTTTATGTAAAAGTGTTGATCTATTCGCACTCCAGATTTGTGGTTGGTTATGGTGTTAAACATAGTTGCACGGGTACCGCTCCCTGGATTCTGGTAACCCGTACCCGGCATTTCCATGTTCCTGGGAGCTGGTACGAAACGTCCCCTTTTTTATGGGAGCTTCCTTGGAAACTTGGGAGCTTTTCGGGAGCTTTTTAGGAACTTGCTTTTGTCGCTCCCTTTTTATTGGGAGCTTGTAGAAGCTCCCTGTCTGTTTGGGAGCTTCCAGAAGCTCCCAACCATTTGGAAGCCAAAATCATTAGAAAAGTGTTGAAAATGAATTGAATGATTGAAGTTTATTGTATCAAGAAATCACCAATAATAGAAATTTCAATTGAATCTATCAATAATGCCATTTTTTTTATTTTCAAGGTTATATAAATGAAGAGGACCCACACCTCCTAAATGTTCAGATCCATTCACACTCAAAATATATGGTGCAAGTGTACTTAAGTGAATACAAATGGACTTTTTACAATACTAAGATATTGAACAACTTTAATTCATATCTCAAATGATTATAGCTAGCTTACGTTATTGAATATTCACACTGATTGATATAGCAATTTAGTATCATAAACCATATCAAACTCAAGATACCAAAAGATTTGAAAGTTTGTTAGTTGAACTTAAAACAATCAAGTTCATTCAAATTAGAATTAAGTAGTAGTTACCATAAAAAAATGCAGAGGCGCCCAAAGACTAAGCACTCTTAGGAGCAATAATATAGATGGAGTTGGAACAAGGAATTAGAAAAATATTGGATCTTATGTTTTATGAAGCTATTGGTGCTTCATACACATATATGCAACCTGCCTTTACAAACTCATACAATGAGATTTGTATAATGTGAATCTAGAGTAGTGAGCAAATTTAAAAAGAATGAATTTCATGACACTACTAGACGATTAAGAGGATAAAATAGTTTAAGCAATGAAATTAATCATTTATGTTTTTAACTTTATTTTTTTTAAATATATTAAAAAAATTAATATATATTATCGTCGCTCCCAACCCTACGTTTTCTGCAAATTTGGGCGAAGCTTCTAGCCGTATCAGATACTCGTGTCTGCGTACCCAACGTACCTGCATTCTAGAAACTTGTGCAACATAGGTGTTAAACTAACAACAACAAAGAAGGTCTTCCTGCATGCATGTGTTCTT
Organism: Pseudotsuga menziesii; assembly: GCA_001517045.1. NCBI lineage: Eukaryota > Viridiplantae > Streptophyta > Pinopsida > Pinales > Pinaceae > Pseudotsuga > Pseudotsuga menziesii. The sequence continues at coordinate 164,125 of LPNX011217791.1, read as the reverse complement.
GCATGTAGAAGACTTAAAATAGGAAGCCGATTGTATTTGATTATTTTTCCTTCGGAGAATAATTAAAGTGGTTTAATTATTTATTGACTTTAAGTGAAAGTGAAATTAGGGTTTTTGCTCTACCTAAAGTTATAAAAGAAAAGTTAATTGGTGGAGAGGATACAAACACGCTTGTATTTTGACAAAGACAGGATACAGATAGGGAGAGAAAGTCAGACATAAGCTAGGAAGACGAAGGAGCGAGCAGCAGGATCACCGAGCTGACAGGCAGGACAAAGGCCGCACAGGTCGACATGCAGGAGCTACAGAGGGAGGTCATACAATACTGTACAGATTTTGTACAGATGTCGTACAAACAGTACGAAAGCCATACAACAGCTGTACAGTCGTACGACCGTATGGATCTGCACGTGTGAGGTCGTACAGCTGGGCCGTACACTCTTGCAGGAGGGTGTTGAGGTTTAGTTGGGGTTTTGCCCAGTGATTCTGTCGTGTAACTGCATTCGTCAGGTTTGGGTGAATTTGCAGTGTTGTAAAAGTTCCATATTTTCTCATAATAAAATCTATATCTGACTATTGCACTGGTTTTCCCATCTTGGGTTTTTTCTAGGGGTTTCCATACCCAAAATAATAGTGTCAATATTGTGATGTGATGTTGTGATCTATTTCTCAGCTTTATATTCTGCTGCATATTGTAAAAGATATTCATGTGTGGTTATCAGTAGAGATTTTGAATGCACTGTTAGCCCTAGTTTGAATATTAGAGAAAAATTTACATGGTATCAGAGCTCTGGTGAGCTAAAGCTGAGAGATTTGCAGTAACCGTGATAGATCAGGGGCAGACCTATTGAAGACACAAACTTAGATTGGAGATCTAGGGTTTGACAGGTAACACTTTACTGTGGTCGTGCAGTTGAGAGTTAAGGATAAACTCCAGGGTGCTCAGAGCTTTCCTACATGGAAAGAAAGGATCACAAGGATCCTAGACGTTAGTGATGCAGAGGAGCACATTGAATCCATGAAGGTTGCACCCACAAATCCGATAGATTTAGCAGCTTGGAAGAAGATTGATTCCAGCGCCATGTTGATTATCATGGATGGAGTGAAGGACCATATAGTCCCTCACCTTTCTGGTAAGAAGGTCGCAACAGAGATGTGGACGGCTTTGGAGAGTCTGTACCAAAGCAAGAACAAGAACCTGAAGATGGTGCTGCAAGAGAGGATGTGCAACACCAAGATGGCCAAGGGAGAAGGAGTGGTGCCTTATCTCAAGAGGCTCACACAGACCAGGGATGAGCTTGGAGCTGTTGACTCTAAGACATTGGATGAGGAGCTAGTTGGATAGCCCTCAATGGCTTCTCTAAGCCATGGGACACCTTTGTCAAAGGTGTTGTGGCTAGGGAGAAGCTCCTTGATTGCAGAGACTATGGGATGACTTTGTGCAGGAGGAGACCCGCATGGGTCAAGGATCAGGCTCATCCAGCAGTTCCACACAGATTGTGGATGAGGAGGCTCTATCCCTTATATGGAAGAGCAAGGGTAAGGCAAAGAGGAAGAAGGATGGTAAGAAGAACCTTGATGTGTCAAAGGTCAAGTGTTTTATCTGCCACAAGCAGGGACACTTTGCCTCCCAGTGCCCAGACAGGAAGAAGAAGAAGAGTAACACTCGAATGGCTAGATCTGCAAAGTTGGATGAGTTTAGCATGAACTGCGATGAGGATTTTTGCTTGATAGCTTGCATGGCAAGCAACATAAGGAGCAATATATGGTACATCGATAGTGGAGCATCTAGTCACATGACTGGACATACGAGATTCTTCAGAGACTTGCAGGAGGGTGGAACAGGGATCCACGTTGAGCTGGGTGATGATGCGCGGTATCAGGTGCAGGGAGTTGGCACTTTTTCATTTCAGAGGGAGTCTGGCAAACCCCTCAGTTTTGTTGATGTGTTATATGTTCCAAGACTAACCAAGAACCTTATATCAATCTGCCCTAGAGGACAAGGGATATCAGGTGAAATTCCATGACTATAGAGTGTATATCATGTCCAAGGGGTCAGATAGGAGCTTGGATCAGGTGATTGGCAGAAGGAGCGAGAAAGTGTACAAACTACACTTTGAGCTTGCAAAGGCTCTAGTCAGCAGTAGTAACAGTCAAGGTGAGTTGTTGCATAGGAGGATTTTGAGACAAGCAGTCATTGGAGTGCCTCAGGTACAAGAGGAAAAGCATAACCACTGCAAGGGTTGTGCTTTGGGAAGAACATCAGGAATCCTTTCCCACAGAGTGAGCACAAGACTAAGGAGCCATTGGACTTGGTGCATTCGGATGTATGCGGAACTATGAGTGTCCATTCGTTCAGTGGTTACAGTTGCGTAACTTTCATTGATGACTATTCAAGGAAAACCCGGATCTATTTCCTGAAGGCCAAGTCAGAGGTCTTTGAGAGGTTCTGAGAGTTCAAGACTCTCATGGAGAACCAAACAAGAAAGAAGATTCAGGTGTTGAGGACAGACAACGGGAGTGAGTACACCTCCAATGAGTTCATGGAGTACTATTTGGCAGAGGGGATCAAGAAGTAGCACACCGTGCCCCATACCCCACAGCAGAATGGAGTTGTAGAGTGGAAGAACGAGACTATGGTTGGAGCATCCAAGGCCATGCTATTTGATCAGGGATTACCACTATTCCTATGGGCTGAGGAATACAGGACTGCAGTATACATTAAGAACAAGTGTCCCCATACAACTTTGGGGAGGAAGACACCAGAGGAGGTCTTCACAGGCACTAGGCCAGATGTGAGTCACATTCGCATATTTGGTAATGTCTGCTATTGTCATGTTCATGCTGAGAATAGGAAGAAGTTGGGCTCTTCTGGAGAGGAGGAGTTACTTGTTGGATATAGAGAGACTTTGAAGGCATATAGAGTTTACATTCCTGCTCGCAAGAGGATCATTGTGAGCAAGGATGCCCAGTTCGATGAGGATAGGGCCGTGCAGAGATCTATGGACTTATCTGCAGAGCAGCAGCTAGCACAGGATATAGGGATCAAGTTGGAGGAGCCATATGTACATGTATAGATACAAACACAGGGCACAGGCTCTGGTAGTCAGAGGGAGTCAGGTGGAGATGATCCTCCTATGTTTAACGTGGAGGATGAGCTACAACAGGAGATGGACATCCAACAGCTGCAGCAGGTAGACATTAGGCCAAGGCCTAAGTGGTTTAGGTCCACAATACAAGATTCCAAGCAAGTTGATCTTCCACGAAGATCTTTAAGACGAAGTGTACCACCAGAGAGACTCAGTTATATGGCACTGATGACAGAGTCAATGGAATCTTAACCTTCCAGTTTTGAGGATGTTGCACAACATGATGTGTGGCAGGAGGCCATGGTTGAGGAGTATGACTCAATCATGAAGAACTAGGTATAGGAGGTTGTGTCGAGTCCTGAAGACAAGAAGGTGGTAGGATCTAGGTGGGTCTACAAGGTGAAGCATGTAGGAGGCAAAAGTGTGGAAAAGTACAAGGCACACTTCATGCAAAAGGGGTTTTCACAGAAGGAGGGCATTGACTATGAGTAGACCTCTGCCCCGGTTGCCAGGTAATCTTCCATTCAGACCATTTTCTCTTTAGTAGCAGAGATGGGTTGGCGAGTCCATCAGATGGACGTAAAGACTTCCTTCCTCAACGAAGTGATAGAGGAGGAGGTATATATTGAGAGCAACTAGAGGGGTTTGATGTGGAGGACAGGGAGACGCATGTATGCAGACTGCATAGATCTCTTTATGGGCTCAAGCAGGCACTTCGAACATGGTATTCGAGGATAGACAACTATCTACGGGAGATGGAATTTCAGTGGAGCGAGGCTGACCACAACCTATACTTCTTGACAGGTGAGGTGCCTCTCATACTGGTCTTATATGTGGATGATCTCTTTTTGATAGGAGATGAGAGGTTGATTGGAGACCGCAAGTTCATCCTTGCAGTGGAGTTTGAGATGAAAGACCTTGGGTTGATGCATTACTTTCTGGGCTTGGGGGTTTGGTAAAGAGATGGATGCTTCTTTATTGGACAGGGAAAGTATGCAGTAGAGATCTTGAAGAGATTCAGGACGAAGGACTGCAAGCCTATATCCATACCTCTAGTTTCCAACTAGAGGAAGATTGATGCATCAATGTCAGACGGATTTGATCCTACCTTGTATCGTCAGCTTATCAGATCACTTATGTATCAGGTCAACACTCGACCAAACATTAACTTTGCAGTCAACTCTTTGAGTCAGTTCATGGTGGACCCTTGGAGAGTGCATTGGACGACTGCGAAGCACATACTTCGCTACATCAGAGGTACATTGGAGTATGGAATGGTTTATGAGTGTAGGAGAGTGTACAATTAACAAGTTTCACAGATGCTGACTGGGCAGGATGTGTAGAGTGTTGACACTGAGAGGGGGCTGAATCAGTGTGAAGCCAATTTTAACCTTCTCTTGGCTTATCACGGTTAGCTACCAAATCATCAATCCATTACTCTACCATAATCATTTCATAAACATCATTCACAAAGCATAAGCATTTCATTCATAAGAATCATAACACAGAAGAACACCACACCATATAAATTTGTAATCTTTTTATATTATTTTGGTCCGGCTACAACCGTTAGGCAAAATCAGCACCTACTGATATATAGAGCACCTACTCTTAATCCAGGACCCTGCCTGGTTTTCTTAGACCCTGCTAAGAAGGATTTGAGGTATCCTAACCTCAGAAGCAAGACAAGCTTGCTTTTACATTAAGGCTTACTGTTACATCAACTCATCAATCTGCAGTCAACTGTCTCAGCTCATGCTCATCTGCTCACCATCAATGCTGCTCATCATCACTACTGCTGGCCATCTATTGCTGCAAATTATCCTCTGATCAGAACTTCTTCTGCTGGTCAACTCAGCTCATACTGCTCATCATAAATGCTGCTCATAGCAAAACATCATACAGCTGCTATCGCTGATCATCTATTCAGCGCTGCTGCAACACACTTCCCACTGCTGCTTATTAACCTCTGTACTCTAGTCACTGTCAAATCAGCATAGAAGATTTGGAACTGTCACTTAGCAGCAAAAGAACATCATAATTAACTCAACAATAATGTGAACCTCTGCAAATTTTGGGACATAATCTTGCTCAACACTGTATGTGCTTATTCCAAGATATGAACTTTTCTAACTCATCAATTCTGTCAGGCTGTCATCAAGTCTTTGACAAGTTACCACAGATTCTCTTCATTACATCATAGGTTTGTCCCGTGTGTATCTGCTGTCTCAAGACAACTTCTGCTTATAGATGCTTAATCAAATTAGCTCATGCAAGCAGTTCCTGAACCTGCTTCTCTCCTGTTTGTGAGCACAGATTGAATGATATGAAAGTTGTATTTTCTCTCTTAATTCAGCTGGGAATCAAGAGCACTCTCTAATACTTGTGGAAGAAGTCGTGCAGGGTGCCCCAACCTCACTAGTTTTACTCTATAATTGACAAGCCTCTCCACGATATTGTCAACAGCAATATTAGAGGCAGCACAGGAAAGAACCTTGGATCCACGTTTCACTTCCTGCAATATCATTTCCACCACAGCTGTGGTTTTTCCAGTTCTAAGTGGCCCATGTAGTAGAAACACAGTCTGAACTTAAAGCCTTTGAAATAGCAGCCTTTTGTGAATGATCAAGTCCAGTGTTGAATAGTCTTCTTTGAGAATGCGGGGGGGCTTCTCCCCAAATAATACAGGAAGCAATTCTGCTGCTGGTCCCTTCTGTACACCCTTGCTCAACTGTATAATGGTGCCCTTTAGTCTTCGATATGTAACCTCATTGGCAACCCTTTTTAGACGAAGAGGAGTATTCAAGCCACCTTCTGGTATATCATCAAATGCTACAGTAAGTGAAGAGTCCTTTAACCGATATACCACTCCTTGCCCTAGTGGAGCACTTCACAAGCTCTGCCTTATTTTATTTTAAAATAACCACATCATGAGGAGCAAGCTTGTGTGCAGGAAGAAGGTCCCTCTTATTTGGTTGCAATTCCAAAAGCACCTTACCCATTAACCCTGAACATCAATATTTAAGAAAACTTCAATTACAAACAATGAGAGAAATACCTTCAGATCTAGATGTCTGTAGAAGACCACCAGCAGAGAAAAATATGAGCAGCAGTAAACAAATACAAGGGAGTCCTCTTTAGTTTGAAGAATTCAGACATTAGTATCTGATACAAGACAACCTCCTTTCAGCAGTAAACACCGCCCTTTTCTCACAGTCGACTTGGTTGATTTTTAGTGGCTAAACGCACTGGAGAATAAGAGAAAATTTTCATATAAAGGAACGGTCTCCTCTCACAGTCAAATTCTGCAGTTATTGACAATCCTCAAACCCAGTGATAAGTCAGCCTCAATTAGCTTGAATTTGTCTCAGACTGTCCCAAAAATGCAGAGATAAAAACTCAGAAAAACTATCAGACTTAAAAGGCATATGTTAGCTCCTCCAAGAACTGACTGCTGCCCATGGGGTTAATACACTGCAACAAGCACTGAATTGCTGTCTTCTTCATTGGAATATGATTGATAATGATGACCATACCTTCGTTGTTCATCTAATTTTTTTTTTGTCTGATGTTAACAGCCAACATGAAATGCCTGAAGCGGCTTATGGCTAAACCCAGCAAGAGTTTGGAAATGGATATTGAAGGTTCCCAGCTTGAAGAACATATGAACCAGAAGACAATAAAAATATCCCTTATAAACCAGCAGACAATAAGATATCCATTTCTCCAACAAACAAGGCAGCAATAACCTCTATAACACGGCCAAACGTCCACCACTGGAAACACCCAAAACCAGATCTGTATTGTATAGCTATTCCCAGACACCAAAGATGTGACTCTTCTTGCTGTAGGTGTTGATTAACAAAGGTATTTGCTGCTACAGAATAGACTAGATGCATAGGCAGGGGTCCTCCACGCAATTATGGCTGTTCAGAAGGTAAATGTGTTGCCCAGCCAATCAATTCAGCACCCAGGGACATCCACGCGAGTCTTTATCTGCCCAAACTTGGAGATTCATTGCCCAGGAAGCAGATCCACAATTTCTCCTTGGAGAATAGACCCCAACACACAAGAAAGCAAAAAATTGCAGCCACGGCCTCCTACAGTGCCACGAATTTTTTTTATTCTGAACCCACGGCCTCTACTGCTCCCACGAAATTTTTATTCAGATCCCACGGCCTCTACTGCTCCCACGAAATTTCCTCTGCTGCCACTGAGATTTCCACGCTGTTCTGCGTCTCCAAAAATTTCCACGTATTCTCAAAAAATTTCCACGCCTGCTCCAAAAATTTCACGTGTACTCTTCCTACGGCTTCTTCACTTTTCAATTCCTTTTATACCCCTGGAGTGAGAGAATGATTGAAAAATATATACACCTTTGAGGTGTCCATATCCATAGAATAAGGAATGTATATTTTTGTTTTTTAATTTTTAATTATTATTTTTATTTTAAATCACCCTTTTTATTTCACCTTACCCCATTTGTAATGTAATTATGTTTTATTAAAAAAACTTTCTTCAAACCACATTAGGGACACCTTAAGAATGATATTATTATTTTTATTTATTATCCTTTTGACTGGGCTGACTTTACCATAAACTTCAAGGTTCCAGGGGCATCTTCATCAAGCAGGAGGCATCATGGGCTTCTCAACATCTACCAGGGCTTTAAGACCATCTCTAGGGTCTTCTGCATCATTAGCTAAATGGTGACATCAATGACATCAAGACCATGTTGGCATCAATGACAATTTCATCAACATAGAGGACTGGAAGCGTACTTTAGGTTGTTGTTTCAGCATTGGGTCAAAGGTTGTCTCTTAGTTCAACAAGAAGCAGAAGTCAGTTGCATTGAGCTCGGTAGAGGCTGAGTACATGGCAGTTGGTATGGCTGCTTGTGAGGGTATGTGGCTGAGGAAGCTACTTTCAGGGTTGTTCAAGTGTGAGCTAGAGGCTATAGTAGTTCACCGTGACAATTTGAGTGACATCAAGCTATCTGAGAATCCAGTGTTCCATGATCGGAACAAACACATAGACATCAGGCACCACTTCTTGAGAGATTGTGTTCATAGAGGATGTTAGATTTTTATAGTTTATTCAATATGATCTAGGATATTATCTAAGAGAATAACATGCACAACAATAATCATAAGAGACAAGAAACACAGATTTTTCCTTGGGGAAACCATAAAGGAGAAAATCCCCCAACTTTCTCAGAGATAGAATGAGCACCAATAGTAAAAGTAAAACCCAAAATATGGAGATGTTCTCCAATAGTTTCTCTCTCTCCTACTTGTGTGAACTTGTCCTCTCTTCTACTCATGTGAACTTGTTGAGGGAGTGGATGGATAAATAGAGAGGCACCCTCTCTATTTATACTTTTTCACTTGACTTTTTCCCTCAATGGGGCCGACTTGTCTAGGAGAGTCTAATAACCCTATTACAACTTAACTCTGGGGTCTAATGCCTCGACATACAATGGAGGGTTATCCTCAATGACTTTACATGACTTAAATACAATAACGACTCTCACGTACGGAGGAATAAACATCTCCATCGTAGTTACAATAACTACAATATGAAATATACAAGTGAATATCTTCCGAAGTTACAATTACATTAACACTCCCTCTTAACTAGGAAGGTATTCTCTTGACACAGACATCAATACATATAGGCACGAGTCTTCAATGTTGGATCATCATTGTCACTGCTACTACTGTTCTCATCATCTTGATCAAATGGTGCTATCTCTCAAATCTACTCGTCATAGGAAGTTCTACAGAGCCAAACATTTTTCATACTAGATGTAGGCCTAGCCTCCATGTAGGTCTTCAAATCATCAAGTAGTTATAGCTCATGACTTATTACATTGCCTCTGCAAAACTTGAAGGATCTCCCAGGACTTATTATATGCCTCGGCAAACCCTGAAGGAGCATCCCAGAACTGATTATATGCCTTTGCAAAACCTGAAGGATCTCCCAGGATTGATTATATGCCTCTGCAAAACCTGAAGGAGCATCTTAGGACTAATTATATGCCTTTGCAAAACCTGAAGGATCTCCCAGGACTGATTATATGCCTCTGCAAAACCTGAAGGAGCATCCCTGGACTGATCATATGCCTCTGCAAAACCTGAACCCCCTACTACCATCTCATCATCTTCAAATCATCTCATCGTCACTCAAAGCACCGCCGAGATGCACACACTTCAATCATGCTAGAACAATCACATCCCTTACATATGCACCATGGGAGGACACACCTACCACCATGTGAGAAAGGATCTCGTGCATCTACATCTTCTGGACTCATCACCTTCCATTGGAGGGAACCTCAATCTGAAGTACACCAAGCTTTTCTTTAAAGTATTCAAACTTCACTCTGGTTAGTGGCTTGGTCAACACATCGACTATCTGCTCGTCCATCGTGCACACTGGAGCTTCACTGTTCCTCTCTGCACCATATCCCTTATATAATGGTACTTAATCTCAATATGCTTCGACTTGTCGTGGAACACTGGGTTCTCAGACAACTTCACACAACTTTGGTTGTCACAAAAGATACAAGTCGCCTCTAACTAGAGATCAAACAAATCAGACAGTAACATCCTAAGCCATACTGCTTCACCACTGGTCGAACAAGCTGCGACATACTCTGCTTCGGCTGTACTCAGTGCCACGCAAGACTGCTTCCTTCTAAACTAAGAGATCACACCTGATCCCATACTGAAGCAGCACCCTGAGGTGCTCTTCCTATCTACAACACTGCTATCCCAGTCTGAATCAACATAACCCTATAGATTAACCTTTTGATTCACGTCATACCTGAGCCCATAATCAACTGTACCCTTCAGGTACCTCAATATATGCTTTGCAGCAATCAGGTGAACTTGTCTTGGATCCGTCAGGAATTGGCTCAAAGTGTTCACAGCAAATCATATGTTAGGTCTCGTGTTCGTTAGGTACATCAATGACCCAATCATCTGACGATATATTGTGGCATCGGTTGACTCTGATGAAGCATCGTAAACTAGCTTCAAGTTCGACGCCATGGGTGTGGTTCTTTCCTTGCAGTCCATCATCCCAAACTTGTTCAGGATCTTTACTGTATACTTCCCTTGATCAAGGAAGACTCCATATGTACTCTGCCACACCTCCATACTTAGAAAATAATGCATCATGCCCAAGTCCTTCATCTCGAACTTGACAGCAAGCTTCCTCTTTGTATCTGCAATCAACCCATTCTCACTTGTCACAAACATGACATCTACATACAGTAGGAGTATTGCTGGGTTCCCTTTTTCAACCTTATAGTAAAGGTTGGAGTTTGCTTTACTCTTGGTAAAGCTCAAACTAGTCAAGAAGCCGTCCATCCCGCCGTACCATGTCCTGGGCGCCTAGTTCAATCCGTACAAAGATTTCTTTAATTTGCACACGAGTCTTCCTGTCATGTGTCTCAAATTTGAGTGGCTGCTCCACATACATTTCCTCTTCCACTACACCATTCAAGAATGTTGTCTTGACATCCATCTGGTGTACCTTCCATTTCATCATTGCAGCCAGAGAAAGTACTGTTCTGATGGAAGTGTATCTCACTACATGTGCAAAAGTCTCCTCATTATCTATCCCTTCCTTCTGGGAGAAGCCACGTGCCACGAATCTCGCTTTATATTTCTCTATGCTACCATCTGCAGCATGTTTGATCTTGTAGATCAACTTGGAAGTCACAACAGACTTCCCTTATAGTCTTGGGACCACATCCATACATCATTCTTCATGATTGATTGGTATTCCTTGATCATGGCATTCTTTTGTTTCTGCTTCTTCTTCATAGTTGGAAGGTTCCTTGTTAATAATGTCACACAACATAGCTACATACAATAGAGGAAATTTCAACTCAAAATGGGCCTTTTAACCATAATTCAAATTCCATGTCATCATGTGTAAGCCAATGAAATTGCTTTAAATTTTAAATACCGTATAGGTCTTAAACATTTTTTTAATATAAATTTGGGGATAGGTATCATTAAAAAAACTACTTTTTCGTTCGTATTTTCGACATATCTCCCTGTGTTTTTACTCAAATTTCGATCGGGAGAGCTTGTTGGATGTAGAATTAAATTCTGCATCCAACGAGTACCCACACTGCATACTTTTGATGGACCCCGCTACCCAAAACCAAGAAATACCTGAAAAAATGCGATGATGATGTCACCATTGCGTTTTTTCAGGGATTTCTTGGTTTTGGGTAGCGGGGTCCGTCAAAAGTATGCAGTGTGGGTACTCGTTGGATGCAGAATTTAATTATGCATCCAACGAGCTCTACCGATCGAAATTTGAGTAAAAACAGAGAGAGATATGTCGAAAATACAAACAAAAAAGGTAGTTTTTTTCTTTTCTTCCTCCAAAATTAATAAATATTATTTTCCTTAGAAGGCCCATTTTGAGTTGAAATTTCTTCTAATGACTGTAATATGGCCTAGGTCTCTTGCTTTCTCTGTGTATTCCTTCTAGAGCGTCATATCTCTTTGCATCTAGAATTGCCTCTCGTACCCATGTTGGTTTCCTCTCATGAGAATTCTTCTAACGGGGTGGATCTACAAGTTCCTGGGGTTCTTCCATTTCTCGATCTTCTTCTGGAATCGCTTCATTCATTGTTGTAACTCGGATCCTGGGTACTTTTGGTTCTTCAATGTCTTCAATAGGTAGTTTTCTGGATTTGTTGTATGCCGAGTCTTCGTCAAATGTCACGTCCTTGCTGATATCGATATTCTTGTACCTTGGAAAGTATATTCTATAAGCCTTCGAGCTTTCAGTATATCCCACAAATATGCTCTTCTTTCCTGAAGGGTCTAACTTTGTTCTTTTCTCCTTTGGGATGTGTATGTACATCGAGTAGCCACATATCCTGAGATGGTCGACTTTTGGTTTCTCACTGGAGAAGGTTTCTTCTACTGTCTTGTTGTCTAGTATTCTATGTGGAGTACGATTATGTACATACACGACTGTTCTTGCAGCTTTTGCCCAAAGATGCATAGGAAGATCTTGATCATGAAGCATTGCTCTTGCTACTTCCATAATCGTTCTATTCTTCCTTTCTGCAACTCCATTTTGTTGTGGATTGTATGGAGTAGTCAACTCCCTTTTAATCCCTGAATCTCTTCATAATTCCTTGAATTCTTTTGATGTGAATTCCCCGTCATTGTTTGATCGAAGGGTCTTGATTCTCTTTTTCGTGTGGTTCTCTATCAAGGCTTTGAATTGCTTGAATTTGTTGAATACTTCAACTTTGTTCTTCAAGAAATATATCCATGTCTTCCCAGAAAAATCATCACTGAAGGAAACATAATATACATACCCACTCAATTAACTCGATGACATTGGACCACATACATCAGGGTGGATGACTTCCAAGATTCCTTTTGCTTTGCTCTTGCTATTTGGAAATGACTTCTTTATGTTCTTTCCCTTCGCACATCCTTTGCAGATGCCTTCATGCTTTGTTTGGATTTTAGGAAGATCGTTAACTGCTTTGCTTGCAAGTGATAGTGCTCTATAGTGCACATGTGCAAGCCTTCTATGCTATAATTCACTTGGCTCCATGGAGTCATGGACCAAGGCTTGTTTAGGTTGGCCCTTTAGTTTGTATAAGCCTCCCTCTTGCTCTCCAATCACTACTGCATCATCTATAGTCTTTTCTTTTGGCCACATAAGAACTCGGCCATCAATAAATGCAATCCTCATACCTTTTGCAAAGTTTCCACCAGATTCTATCATGTATGAGGGTGTGGAATTGACATTTAATCAAGCATATCAACCCCTATATGTACCTTGATGTTGGTGGAGTTGATTGTTGAACTCCTCTGTCATGACCTTAATAAAAATATATTCTTCATTGAAACAAAATCACTTATTAAGCATGGGAGGCTTTTTCTACGTTATTTTAACGATTGAATTAGGAAGTTTCATCAAAATTGTAGGGTGTTGAGTCGTTGACTATGCCCTTGGAGGATCAACTTTGAAATTCGAGCTGGAGGCAAAGGCTAGATCCTAGAGGAGGGAGGCATAGGGTTCTATTGATGAATATGATCTCAATATAGGAAATGATTCATCGACATGTATGATTTATGATTTATATTTCACATTCATTTTTTTAAATGGTCTTGCTCATATATATATATATATATATATATATATATATATATATATATCGCGTTTCCTCGTTTCCAAAATTTTGGGGGGTCATGTATCCCCCGTTTCGAAGTTTCCCTGTTTCGTCCTTGTTTCTTCGTTTTGGTGACTGTTCACAAAGGGTTGCATCCCTTAATTACTATTGTTTAATAATTAGTAATTATTTTTATTACTGTGGAGTATTTGTCTAACTTTCTTTTTGAAATCTTCTAATTTTTTATTGTCATTAAACAAATCCGATAAGAATTTCGTTTTTTTACTATCTCACATCGTATAGATTCCATTCTAATAAAATTTTGTCAACTTTCTTCTTGAAAGGCTTCTAATTTTTATTGTCATCAACAAATCCTTATTTTTCTTTTCTACAGAAATATATCGTTTTTCTACTATCTCACATCGTATAGATTCCATTTTTAAATAACTATGTGTTTATTCCTTGTAATTTGTAATCATTTCTAATCAGAAATGGTGTGATGCATGCAAAGGCCCACGAAATAGGGCTTAAAATTCCTTAGAATACCTTTATACTTCTCAATCAACTTTTATACTCAACTTAATAATACGCTTTATACTTCTCAATGAACTTTTATACTCAACTTAATAATACGCTATATTTAATAGCCCCTTAATAACATTTTGCTTTTTCTATAAGGTTTTGTATTTGACAAACTTTATAAAAAGTGTCTTTATAAAAATGCTTGTAGTTGGGCTATTATTGTTCTTGAGCAGTAATGAGCATTTCTTTGAGCTAGTGTTTTACTATGAGATCAACAGATGATGAGCCACTAGTTGATGATCACTTTGAGCAAATCCAAAGCATCCAGATTGACCAATTCTATGCCATGACGGAGCTTCAGATTTGGTGACCGAGTTAGCCATTTTTATGACCCAGAGCAGAGGTTATTATAGTTCTCATGACATTAAGGGAATTTTGAGGTCTAAAATAGGCCTCCTAAGAGATATAATAAAATATTATGAGTTAGACATTTTGTGAGGGAGCTATATTTACAACTCATCTTTTACAATACAACCAATGTAACTATAGTTAATTTATGTTGAAAATATGTGTAAAATAAAAACAATAAAAAACCTTTTTTGATGTGACTAAAAGTAAAATTACTTTTGAATACATAAATTACTTTTAAATATAATATGGTGAATGTACTAATGTACTCATAAATTTCAATTTTGAAATATAACTTACTCAATATCCAAAATATGTTTATAAAACCATATTTTTATAATTTTGAATTTTAAATTAAATTTATATGAATAAATTAATTTTTTTTAGTATATGTTTATAAAACCATGTATTTATAATTTTGAATTTTAAACATAACTTCAATTTATGTAAATTTTGAAATATAACTTACTCAATATCCAAAATATGTTTATAAAACCATGTTTTTTATAATTTTGAATTTTAAACATAAATTAAATTTAAATTTATATGAGTAAATTAGTTTTTTTAAAAGTATATATGCATTATATAAATTTATTTTATATTCATTAAAAATAAAAATCATAATTCATATAAAACCAACTTATATTTTTATATAAATCTAACCTTATCATCTGTTTATATTAATATTTACATTATTTAAATATATTCAAACCACGAAATATTTCAAACAATTTTAAACATAAATTAAATTTATATAAATAAATTAGTTTTTATTTAAAACAATTTTAACCATAAATTAAATTTATATGAATAAATTAGTTTTTTCTTAAGTATATATGCATTATATAAATTTATTTTATATTCATTAAAAATAAAAATCAATCATAATTCATATAAAACTAACTTATATTTTTATATAAATTTAACTTAATCATCTATTTATATAAAAAACAATCATAATTCATATAAAACCAACTTATATTTTTATATAAATCTAACCTAATCATCTATTTATCTTAATATTTACATTATTTAAATATATTCAAACCAGGAAATATTTGTTTTAAATATTTATTTATAATTCATATAAAACCAACTTATATTTTTATATAAATTTAACTTAATCATCTATTTATATTAATATTTACATTATTTAAATATATTTAAACCACGAAATATTTATTTTAAATTTTTATTTATACATTTATTTTTCATTCATATAAAACCAACTTATATCTTTATATGATGATGATGGTGGTGGTTAACACTTCGACCAAATTGGTCTATCGAACCCAAAAGAAATGCATTATTTTCTTTGTTTTAAAATTGTATTTCTATGCTCAAAGAGCTTGGAGAGAAGCGTCTTGAGCTCACTATAATTTTGACAAGTTAAAAGGCTAAGAAGGTCAGAATTACAACAAAGATTATGAAACGAAACTCATGAGAGTTCGTTCTTATCTTGGCTATATCAATTTTTTTCTTTGAACTAGTTAAAATCAAGAGATACTTTTGATATTCTAGAGTAAAGTTGATGACCTCCTTACAATATCTTAATTTTTTTTTATCCTCTAAATCTTTCTCACACCACATTTTCTCTTTAAACTTAGAACTGACAATATTTTTAATATTATTTATATTAATATAAATCTAACCTAATCATCCATTTATATTAATATTTACATTATTTAAATATATTCAAACCACAAAATATTTGTTTTAAATATTTATTTTTCTTTATTTTATAGCACAACATATCCTATGGCATTTAAATCATAACACATACCCCGTAACACTTCATCACTCATTAAAAATGGATTTAAAATGTTTTAGGACGTATTGATTATTCATTAAAAATGGATTTAAAATGTTTTAGGAAAGGCTGATCCCATAGCACTTATTCCATTACACATACGTATGTTTTTATATAAATCTAACCTAATCATCTATTTATATTAATATTTATATTATTTAAATATATTCAAACCACGAAATATTTATTTATACATTTATTTTTTATTTGTTTTATTTTTATAACACAACATATCCCATAGCATTTAAATCATAACACATACCCCGTAACACTTGCATAATGAGTATTGATTATTCATTAAAAATGGATTTAAAATGTTTTAGGAGGTATTGATTATTTAAAAAATGGATTTAAAATGGTTTAGGAAGGAAGATCCCAGAGCACTTATTCCATTACACATGTATGCATTATTGTTTTAAGTATTAGCTCAATTGGTAAGACGTGTGCATACTTTCTCGGTTTGGGAANGTTCGAGCCTTGAGTCCTTTGGGGTTAGGCCTTCTGCGAGGATGGCCGGCGGTTTACCACCTCTACCATCCACTAATGTGGGGAAGTATTGCTGGGTTTCTCGTACATATTTCCATATGAAAAAAAGTATTCTTTCAATTCAATTGCCATTATGATGGCTAACCAAAACGCCCACAACCCGCCCGGCAATTTCGGCAAAGCGATTATGGTTGAAATCTCGATTTGGAATGTTTAAATGACCATTCTACCGATTTGGGTAGTTTTAAAATTAGGTTTTCAATGCAAAGTAAACAATTACTATTGCTAAAGTTGCAAAATACTTGAAACTATTGCCAAAGTTACAAAATACTTGAAATAACAATTTATTTACAGTAACAAATTTAACAAGTTTTTATCATAGATTTGTTAAAAATATTAGGCATTTTAGTTGTCTTTTATTCTTGTGGCAATTACTTCACATTTTGATTTATTGATTTACTTAATGTAATAGCACGGACCATATTAGAAATTATGGATTTGTAAGTTATTTTTTCCATGAAAAAAAGTCATAGTTTTTATTAATAAAAAGCCATATGGTTCATGTCTGTAAAATCATACATCTCTGATGAATAATCAAATAACAACACTGGCCAGAGAAGCCAAAATCATCAGTAAAAGAAAAATCTTGATTGAAGTTTTGTCAACATCTAGAAAAATCTGAAAGCATCATAGTAAGCAGGGGAAAAAAGTGACTAAAAACAAGATCGGCCCAAAGGCCTAGAGATGCCCTTGGTCACCTCCTATTTATCCATGAATCCATCTGGCAAAAGAAGACCTTTCTTAGAGAGCAAGTCGGCCACAGTATTGTTCTCCCTGAAGGTATGATGGAAGACAATCCAGCTGAAAAGAGGTCCGATACTGTCAATGGCCTCATAGAGAGGACGAAGATGTTCCAAGGCGGTTTGCTCAGCTTGAGACAATCAATAATCAACTTGGAATCGCCAAAAATCTGAAGTTGGTGAACCCCAAGCTTGTGGGAGAGTCTCAATAGGATGAGACAGACTGAGAATTCAGCACAATTGTTCGTCACGTCACCCAAACCGGTAGCAAACTAAAAAGAAAGATGGTTGGATAGATGAATAGTCCCTTCGACACCGCCAACCCTAGGCCTGCCTTGTGAAGCTTCGTCCACAAAGGCCCAAGGAAATGAAACATCAATAATAAGAGGATTGATGATGCGCACAAGTCTAATAGGAGCCTCTTGGGGAAAAGGATTTGTAAGTTAAATACATATTCATTACATAATCGTTCAAAAGGTTCAAATAGGATTTAAATTTATATATTAAGAAGTATTTACACAAATTGATTTATTTAATGTCATAGCACGTACCATATTAAAAAAATTTTGATTTATTTAATGTAATTCCACGTACCATATTAGAAAATTTGAAATTTGATTTATTTAATGTAATAGCTCGTACCATATTAGAACTTATGGATTTGTAAGTTAAATATTCATTAGATAAAGACTCAAAAAGTTTAAATAGGATTTAAATTTATATATTAAAAAGTATTTATACAAATTGATTTATTCAATGTCATAACACCTACCATATTAGAAATTATGGATTTGTAAATTAAACACATATTCAAGGACTCAAAAGGTTTAAATAGGATTTAAATTTATATATTAAAAAGTATTTATTTGAATAACATTTTTTTAATATTTAATATTTATTATTTTAAAGTATATATTATATATTAAAAAAATAATGATATAATTTTGATTTTAAATAGAATGTTATATTATATTCAATAGTAATTTATGAGTATTCTTTTGATCATGTGTATTTTACTTACAATATTGATATGGTTAATTATGGGTTTTTATTCATCATTTAGATTTTGACAAATATTCTTCTTTAACTTAATTAATGTGACCTCAACCATTGTGGATGATGTCATCCTCTAGAATGTGATTGATTGTTTAAAAGTTGATTTTTACAATACATTTTTTGTTTTAAGGTCCATGTTTTTACCTCAAAATTCACCTAATGTATATAGCAGCAACGATTGTCTCAATGCCCTACAGATTGTTCAGATCCGGTGCAGGTATATGACCTAGGTGATATTATCGATTTGTGCATATGGGCTATGATGTTGCTATGTTTTCTATTTTAGTAGTGAGACTTAATTGATAGTAGTTGTATGTTGTTGATACTTTATCGATCTTACTGAATTCTAAAGCATGAATGATCCAATTGTTATGTCCAAGAGATTCCTGTGTATACTCATTGGTCATGCCCTATTTATAGTATGGATTTGGTCATTTCCCCTAGGGACACAACTTGCTAGTCTTGGCACCATCTTCACTGTCTCAGTCTATTCGTTTCCTTTCCCTTATTCTCGTTTAACCTTGACTTGTAACTTGACTAGTGACATCTACGATCCCCCCCCCCACCTTCTCCTCTATGTTGGAATAGGCTTCCATGCTTAATTTGTGTATCGATGTTCGTTTTTGTGGCTCTTGTCACAGGGGATGGTCTACCTCTAGGTCTTGAACACAAGTAGTCTTACCAAAAGTGTTTTTAGCATTAGAGGAAATTTGGGGTCTAAAATGGTCCTTATAAGAAAACGAGCCAATAATAAATTCTTATGAGTTGGAATTCAATAACCAATAGAATTTCAATAAAATGAGTCAACCATAATGGTTGAATTGACATATTTGTCATAAAAAAACTATTTTTTTCATATTTTCAACATATGTCCCTGTGTTTTTACTCAAATTTCGATCAGGAAGGCTCGTTGGATGCGGAATTTAATTCTACATCCAACGAGTACCCACATTGCATACTTTTGATGGACCGTGCTACTCAAAAAACAAGAAATATCTGGAAAAAAAATGTGATGATGATGTCATCATTACGTTTTTTCAGGGATTTCTTGTTTTTGGGGTAGCGGGTTCCATCCAAAGTATGCAGTGTGGGTACTCGTTGGATGCGGAATTTAACAAGCCCTTCCGTTCGAAATTTAAGTAAAAACACAGGGAGATATGTTGAAAATACGAACAAAAAATGTAGTTTTTGTCTTTCTTCCTCCAAAATTAATAAATATTATTTTAACTATTACTTTATTATTTTCTTTTGGAGGCCCATTTTAGACCTCAAGTTTCCTCTAATGACACTGAGGTATCGGAGCTTAAAATTATTCTAAACGGATGCCCAGCTAGCAAAACAAAAGTGTCTTTAGACACTTCTGCAAATAAAATTAAAATTAGTCAGTTGCCAAAATGTGAGCACTCATCCATTGTATGATGTAAGGCTCATTTCCCCCCACCGGGCAACTGGGTGAGGCAAACCCGTCGGGGCTATGGATGGTCGCTGGCAGCGGGGCTAGGCCTTAGTAATTTTCTAGAGCCGAGAAGGATTTCCAGGACACTTGTTGTTGGATTTAGGAAAGTTAAGAAAATAAATGTTTTAAAAACTTGATGGCTAGAGGATGAACACTCATTCATTGTATAATGTACAATTCATTTTCCCCCATAGGGAAACATGGTGAGACTGACCCACAAGGGTCATGTCTTTTTCATTTTTTGGAAGCCCAAAAGGCTTTCTAGGGCACCCACCTCTAGAGGTTAACTAGTGTATATTGTTGTGCAAATAAATTGCTAAAAATGTTGCTTGTCTAGAGTCTAGTGGAGCCTTCTCATTATTCCACCCATTTGTGAGACGCTGTCATTCCCTATTGTTCACCTAGTCCAACTTATGTGTTGTGTGGATTCCCTTGTCCTTTAGCCTAAATGCTTATAATGTCTAGTGTACAGTCATCCCCTTGGCCTTACTTGGTTTAATTCACCTTCACCCTTGCCTAGCAAAATGGCAAAATCTATAAATGAGTATAGACTGGAGTTTCTTGTTCAAAGCAACTAATCATTTTGATTTAGATTATTTATATATATATATGTATGTATTGTGCTTATAATCGCTAGCAGAAGCTACTTATACTTGAGTCTTACTGTTAACAAAGATAATTGAGCATGCATACCAATTTTGTACTTTACAGTATCAGAGCTTAGCACTTGGGTCATTGTTTGATCATTCTTGACTAGTCAACCTAGTAGGACCAAGCCACCTTCACCTCTATGTTGGAATAGGTCTCCATGTTTAATTTGTGTATCGGTGTTGGTTTTTGTGACTCTTGTCACAGGAATGGTCCACCTCTAGGTCTTGAACACAAGTAGTCTTACCAAAAGTGTTTTTAGACACTAAGGTATCAGAGCTTAAAGTTATTCTAAATGGATGCCCAACCAACAAAACAAAAGTGTCTTTAGACGTTACTGCAAATAAAAGTAAAATTAGTCAGTTTCCAAGAGATGAGCACGCATCCATTGTATGATGTAAGGCTTATTTTCCCCCGCGGGGTAATTGGGTGAGGCAAACCCGTTAGGGCTATGGATGGTCGTTGGCAGCGGGGCTAGGCCTTAGTAATTTTCTGGAGCCTAGAATGCTTTCTAGGGCACCTGTTGTTGGAGGTAGGAAAGTTAATAAAATAAATGTTTTAAAAACTTGATGGCTAGAGGATGAGCACTCATTCATTGTATAATGTACAATTCATTTTCCCCCACAGGGAAACATGATTAGATTGACCCACAAGGGTCATGTCTTTGTCATTTTCTGGAAGCCCAGAAGGCTTTTGAGGGCACTTGCCTCTAGAGGTTAACTAGTGTATATTGTTGTGCAAATAAATTGCTAAAAAGGTTGCTTGTCTAGAGTCTAGTGGAGCCTTCTCATTATTCCACCCATTTGTGAGACACTGTCATTCCCTATTGTTCACCTAGTCCAACTTATGTGTTGTGTGGATTCCCTATTGTTCACCTAGTCCAGACCCATTTGTGCAATTTGTTGGCTTCAACTTTTGGTCCCTGGTGGGATATTGACAATTTTATGTTCTCAAGGCACATTTTGTTGATAAAAAAATGGCTAATGAGGAAATCAATTTTGGGAAAATGAGGCAAGCAAATGGCATGGAATTGGTCTGAGCCGCAATGTTGGGGTCACCTTCATCATCTGGCATCAACTTCACTTTAGATGGGGTCCAGATGTCCTTGATTTCTCGACTTGGAGGGCATTTAGATGTAGTTTTGAGGGAGACGTCCTAATGATTTTGATTACTTCATGATATTATTGATGATCACATCTTGTTATTTTAGGATGGGGCCATGCTAATGAAGGATATTATAACCTCCTAGCCCCACCATGTGTTATCTTATGATTATTTGTCATCTTTGTGGTGCATCCCCTCATTCTTCGAGGGAGTGACCAATTGTCTTTTGTGCATTGAGTTTTTATCTTTTAGATGACATGCATAGATCTTCTCTATTTGTGAATCGAATCTCACTTCGGTAGTTCAGATTTGCAAGTGGAGGGGGAGTTTTACCTCTTTGGAGCAACACATTTCACACCGGAAGCTATTGGATCTTGCTTGGAGTTGTAACTAAGTGGAAGGATCATTGACGAGTGAGGTAGCCACAAGTATTTTCAAGTATGATCTACAAGGTTAGTATCGTTTTCAATATTTTTATCCAATTGTCCATCAAAAACCTATTCTTAAAACCCTAGTTTTGTAGATCTAATAGATCGAGTGAGCTTTTGATGACGACCATCAGAACCCACTTAGAGATAATTAAATAAACCCTAGATCTCAAGTTCCATAAAAAACGGACTCCATTTACCCTAGGATCTAGCACTAGTCTCTCTATTTGGGGCACCCTCCTTGGATGGTGTTGCTACTGCAACCTCTACCCTAATTTTTTTTAAGATTTAAGGGCCCCTCAGATTTTTAGCTTTTAAACTTTCTTAGACTACTTTTGGCTCTTTGAGGATCCTTTCCATGACTTAGTTTTTTTTCAACAAGTTAGAAAAGCTTTTTTTGCCAAGATAGAACTTAGCTTTCTCACTCGATGTGTCGGCTGAACTCATCAAGTCTAGTCGACACGTTGGGAGAACTCATTTTTCTCATCCGATTTCTTGCCTGCTTTATTGTTTTTCGGAAATATTTGTTGAGTTTGCCGATATGTCGGCGAAACTCGATCTCTAGGGTCAACATTATCGGTGGGGTTATCTTTTTCTTGCCGACATGTTTGATCGAAGTTTTGCGAGGATCGTCAGGAAATCTCGTTGTTTGGAATTGACAGTATCGGCTAGACTAGAAAATTAACGCTGAAGCTATCGGCAGAAGCTGAGGTTTTTCGCTAGACACTTTTTCTTTGGAGTTCTTTATAAGTTTGCCGATGACCTTTTCTTGCCTCTCTAGTGAAGTTTTGCCGACAACGTCGATATAACTCGTGTTTTCATGCCGATACGTTCGGCTAGGTTGAAAGTTTGCGGCCGATGAACCTATCCTGTTTTTTGTCGACAGACCTTTTCTGCGGAATTTTTTGAAGAATTTTCCCAGTAGGTTCGACATAACTCGGAGTTTTGTTCCAACTAATGTGGTGAAATTCAGAGCCTGTAACCGATGTTCGTCGTCAGAACCTTTGGATGAATTATGTCGACGAGGTATTTGCGGGTGTTTTCAACGAGTTGAGCCGACAGTTGCAGCAAAATTTGGATGTTGGAGTCGACGCTATCATGGATTTTATTTCTCTCTCGTTGATTTTGAGTCGAAGGATTTCCTCGATGAATGTTAAAGTTTTGATAAATTGGTGTTTTGGGGGGACTGATTGTTGACGGGATTAGGGTTTTTTCCCCTTCGTGGTTTTAAAGCCATTGCCCGACCTCATAGGATTTATTCTCTCGCATTGACCTTTGGAGGTTTTCCGCAAGTCGGTTGCCTTAGGATCCTGGGCATCTCTCATCTTGACCTAGTTTGATATCTCGGCCATGACGCCTTTTACCTGTTCCGCACTTGTTATTTCCGTTCCTTAGACTAGAGATGGATCTATCAGGTTTTGGGGATTGTAATGATTGGGAGCAATCAGTGCAGGTTTAGCATGGCTTAGGGTTTATTTATGAGTCGTATTTTTTTGCCAATGTGTCGTCTCTGAGGTTTCAAAGGGTGTTCATGGTTTCGGTTAACCTAGGGTTTCGTAACACCAAGTTATTACTGCAATTTCGCTTTGGTTGTTTTCTTGCATGTAAAAGAAACGTGCATCTCTGTATGTTAAAACAGAATGAACACTGAGCAAAACCAGGCTTAGCAAGCCTTGTGTAGGGATTAAAACATGAGTTTATTGTTTTCTTCATCTTGACCTAATACACCAAAACTAAGAGATCTGAATCCCAAAACAACATTTAGAGCTTGCACTTGGGTAGTTGTTTTTTAGTCGATTTTTTTTTTAAATGCTCAGATGACATACATAATTTCGTTACATCACAAGGTTGTTTTCATGTGGCCAAAGATGAAACGGTAAAACATCTTTTGTTCTCCAACATATTTAACACTGAATGCAATCTTATTTTTAGAAAGAAAACATGATTTGGCATTTAAAGCTGTCATTGATTTCTGCAAGTTTAAATGGTAGTTTTCATTTTATCTTGCTAATATGAATGCATGCTGTATGATCTCAGTAACACTAAGTTTTTCTTATGGTCATGTCACAGTTTCAGTCTTCTCAACACACCATGACAAAGGAAAAAAGAAGAAGAAGAGCGACTTCAAAAGGATAGAGCAAGAAGGGAAGAAGAAAAGGCAGCTGAAGAGTTGAAGAGGAACACTTGAAATATCTCCATGACAAAGTGCACGAGGATGAACTCAGTATTCAACAATTTAAAGGAATCACCGAGAAAGTGGTAAAGAACTGGGTTGCACAAGCCTCAGTCAATAATTGCCTTCTGGAAGACCGGCTTTGGGTAAGTCCACCTAAAGCAGCGGAAATAAAGTCACAACTAGCTATACATGAAGGGACAGCTAAATTGTTGGAGCCTATAGCTTTCAAGACTATTGCTATAGAAGCTGATGCATGGAAAGAATTCATTGGAGGATCAGTTGGGCCCTCCTAAGTTTTGTCTTGTTTACATGTGGCACTTTTGTAAATTATCTTATCTTATTTCATTTTCCTAGTGCGAGTCACTAGAGGACGAATTTTGTAAGTCGAAGAGTTAAGGAAGCCCAAAAGAAAGGGGTAGCCCAAAAGTCAATTGTAAAATGTATAAATAGGGGTAGAATAGATATTAGAAGGGACTTTTGACTAGCGCATTGATGTTGAAGTTGGTTGTAGAAGAACTATTTTTTTTATAAATAAATGAGAACCAATTTTGCTGGAGGAAGTACTGTGCGAGTTTTGAATGGATTGTGTGGATTGCTAATGTTGAACTACTTCTTATTAGCTGCTATACAACTGTGAGATCGTTCTAACTTAATGAACTACTTCTGCAGTGATGAATGATTTTACTTTCTGTTAGAAATCTTGTGCATATGAATGAGTAATGAATGTTTTAACAAACAAAGTTATCTTTGTTTATATTTTCTGTTGTGATTGTGTATGTAGAATTTGAACAGCTACCTGTAGGATTCCATATGCAACCCATTACAGCACATTACTCTATTAAATATAATCTTTGCTCCCCTGGGGATAGGTTAGATAAGTAGTTTAGAATAGATTACATCAGTCACTTGCATTTAGTTTAGGCACTTGCATTTCATCCTAAAACATAAAATCACATAAACAGTGGACTGGGCCACAGCCAGTAAAAATTATTTAAAACGTTCTTTTAATTCTACGGTAGTCGGGCCGGTAACTGGATGGATTCCCCATACCAAACAGTAAACGATCTAATTGGGAACGATTATTGGGAGAATCCCTATTGTCGGTACCTGGGCTTTTCCAGGCATCAACAGGTGGGTGGTCTATTTTTTGTTCTATCAGTTGGGTATGCTTGAACACACCTTAATTTCACAGACCTATCCTTCAAGCCACTAGATCTAGCCATTTTCTACCCCAATCTACTCTTTTGGGTCCATCATCTCCCCTTTTGTATAAACCCTAGGTGGGTTTCATTAGGGTTTTCTTATGTTTGGCTATATCTCTCTAGATCTACATTACTAAACTCTTGTGGTGCATTCCCAATCAAGTTGGGTAATTTTCCCTATTTGCTAAGCCTCCCCAACTTTTCCCTAACCTTCTATACCACATCTATTCTCTAGATCTAGCTTCACTTGCTCATCATTCACCTATTTCTTTTGTTGCATAACCGTAGAAGTGTCTTGAGTAGGTGCTCTAGCCCTATTAGGCTAGTAGGGTCTTCCCCTTGATCATTCTCTGGATTGATCTAAAGCGACAAGAGCTCGTCCGGTGTGATAGCTACCCTTCAACTCGTAGTGGACGAGACCCTGGAGGTGTCATCAGTTAGCTACCTTACCTTTACCATCCCTGGTAGGATATCTCTAGCGGGTAGCTACACTTTGTGTGATAACACTTACGATAACATAACTTGGCCACTTTTCATGTGATGTGGACAAATCATTGCAAAATCGATACATACAACACTGTAGACTGATCACAAGGTTTCTTCCAATAGATGGCTTCATGATGTCTAGAAATGGAAGATACCTCTAAAATGCAAAATCCTTTTTTGGCTCTCTTAAAAATTACATTTTAACTTGTGATAATCTATTGAGAAGAGGTATCCAAGGACCGGAGGTTTGTATTTTGTGTATGCTTGACCTTGGAACAGGAGTACACATCTTTGTAAACTGTGTATACACCCAAAAGATATGGTTCAACTTAAAGACATAGTTGTCTTTCAATGATGACTGGAGGGGTGAATACCTAAATGAATGCATGACATGATGGAAAAAGTCAAACAACAATATGGCTCATCTACCGGTGTTAGTATGCTAGGAAATATGGAAAGCTAGGAATAGCGAGATATTTGAGGACAAAAGACCATATGAGAAGGAGATTTGCAGAAAAATTTTGGTTTCTTTTGGTGGGGAATCTGTTACCACTAAGAAGAAATTATAAAAAATACACAGGTCCCTAGTGTTCCTATCGAATTGTTGCAAGGCATATTTTGATGGGGCATCTCAATTAGAGAATTCATGTGGCGGCATTGGCGTGGTTATTTGGTTCAATGATGTAGAGGTATATAAGATTGCACTAAATTATGGCCCGGGTACTAACACTAGATCTGAGGTTATTGGTTTATGGACCCTCCTTTTTATGCAAATAAACTGGGATTAGAAGAGTTAAGAGTCCTAAGTGACTCCAAGGTAGTAATTAACTGGATAAATGGATGTGGGAGACTACAAGTAATCTTTCTGAATTGTTGGTTAATCATGATTAGGAGGCTAGTCACTTGCTTCGATAGAATTAGCTTTGAGCACATATATAGAGAATTCAATGATGATGTGGATACACTGTCAAAGAATGCAATTAGTATGGAGGAAGGCGTGATCCA
The DNA here is from genome assembly GCA_001517045.1 of Pseudotsuga menziesii. Taxonomy (NCBI): domain Eukaryota; kingdom Viridiplantae; phylum Streptophyta; class Pinopsida; order Pinales; family Pinaceae; genus Pseudotsuga; species Pseudotsuga menziesii. Next base: position 137,281 of record LPNX011217791.1, on the reverse strand, counting down.
TTAGCAGTCTCTTAAATACAATAGGGCTCTTCTTTAAGGAACGCTTATAATTTTTTGACCATGTTGAAAGACACGATCCATCAGTTTGGCAACCTCTTGATCTTACTCGTACTGGGGAATTTTCAGTTTTTGATAGTAGCAATTTTTTGACATATAGTTTTGCATGGATCTTTTGAATGCTAACATGCCTTTGGTACATGTATAATTCGAATTTTGGGTTAACACATTTAATTGTAACAGGTTAATTATGGGATGGAGTTTTGGTCTTCAATATCTTATTGAACCAGATTCTTGATCGTAGATATAGACTCTATAGTATGTTGTAGTTATATCTAGAATATATTTTAGGTAATAGTGAATGATATATTGTGTCTTACAGATTTGTTCCTTTTATATGGGGTTGTTTTTGTTGACTATCACTTGTTGGTTAATTTAATGGGGTCAACCTATGGACTATATGTATTATTTGTGGACTATTAGAAGACCATATGGTGTTTCATTATTCAAAACCATATTGAAATGATGTATTGACCACATAGACATATACTTTTAATACAAGTATAGTATTTTCAATATTAAAAAGAAAAAAAATTGACCACTTTTCAAAATATAGA